>JALRMM010000001.1:0-110801 GCA_026122155.1 Zymoseptoria crescenta
GGGTTTAATAGATTGCTACCCTCGTAGAGGTAGAAGAATTAGAATTGTAAAGGCGATAGGGTCTATAGCAATGTAAGGAACGCCTAATATCTACTAGATCAAAGGTAAGACTAATTCTTACAGAATTTAATATACGAGCGTAAGCCCTTCGCCTTATATACGGTAGGCATGCGCTAAGCATTCGTCACCTCCTTAGTTATATAACCGAAGGATAACTTTACTCGACCCGGATTACAACCTTTAGCAGTAATCCTTATAGTAGTCCTTAGCGGTGCTGTTATAGTATCTAGCCTAATTTCTTCGCGCACGGGCTCTATCCGCCTCCCGTATACGAGGATCCTACTACCTCCTAGCGAGGTCTCGGACTAAATTCTTATTTGTCGAGTACTCGCCCTTCTTCTTCCTCGATTTTAGCGGAGTAATCCCCTCTAATAGGGTAAGGTTGTCTAGCTCGATCTTGTCTTCTAGCTCGATCTTGTCTTCTAGCTCGGCTATTAGATAAGGCTCGTTAGTCTAATCCTACTTAGTCTTCGACTTCGTATCCTTAGTGTCCGCCTTTCTCCGCTTAGGTAGCTTCGCGCCGCCTATCTTAGTAGCTCCAAAGGATAGCTCGCCCTAGCTAACGGTTCCTATACTTAATTCGCTAGCTATGCCGATTATTTCCTTTACTTCCTTCGCTAACCCGGAGTATAGACGCTTTTCTCCTTATATATTACTCTTATAACCGGCGGGAGTAGTCGGCGTAGCTATAACTCGTAGTCTCTAGGTGTCTCCCGATTAGTACTCGGCTTCGGGGAGGAAATCGGTAGATATGGTCGCGGTCGCGCCGTAAATGTAGTGCTTAAGGTGTAGCCGGTAGGCGTAGTCGGTAGGCGTAGTCGGCAGATATAGTAGGAGGGTCGAAAAAACGGTAATTAGCCGAGAACTACTACTATTACGTACGATCCTCGCGGTCGCGGTATAATTCTAGTAATAGCGATACGCGGTGTGCTACCTCTATGTACAATATTGCCGAGAGGTAAGTATAGGCCCCAATACGCTTCAAAAATAGTGTTAATCGGACTCGATGTCGTTTAGTTAATATAGTGTCGAAAGTAATAGATTAGTAAAGAAGCTTATCTAGCTTCGGACCCCGAATTCGATCGAGATAAGTTATTATAACGTTATTAATCTCGCCTCTTATTACAATGTAGCTAGTCGGGATCTAAGGCTCGCCTATAGTCGGCGGAAGTAGTTAGCAGTTTATCTAAAGGACTATAACATATTTGTTAATAGAAGGTAGAACCCTCTAAAACTACTAGTCTATAACGACGAATTTATATTATTCTATTGTTTTTTTCCGGATCCCGTACTGTAGCCTTCTAACAAGCTTTAGGACAGTAGTGTATATGGTCTATACGGATACTAGGCGTCTTAAAACCTATAAAATCGGCAATTTATTTTTTTCCAAAAGTGAGATCTCGATATTTCTTAGGTTTATTTTTCCGGTTAACCGTATAGTAATCTAGGTTAACTAGCTTAAAACCAATCCTAAATTTTTTTAGGTTTATCCTAAACCGCAAAAACCTAAAGTTTAGGATTCTCGGAATTTACTAAACCTAGCCGAAAACCTAACGGTTAAAACCTAGCCGTTATAAGGTCTAGCTCGAAGACTTTCTTTATCTAGTGCAAACTAAGGTTATTATTAGTCTAGCCGTTCGGTAAGGACGCGAAGAAGGCGTCGTAAATGTCCTTAAAATCCTATAGCTACGAGGACTAAATACTACCTATCTCTACCTTATAGATAAGACACGGCGGTAGAAACGATCTATTAGTATAGATGTATACTAACAACGTAATCTACTCGTAATTGCTATCTTATATATGTCTAATAAATGCCTTACTATTATAGTGCGCCTTCGTAAAGATCCTCCGGCTCTTTTATAGTATACCGACTATAAAGCCCTTCTCGTCTATATTATACGTATTATACGCCTCTACGTTATACTTCTTTATCTTCTCTTTAAGGAGGTTATAATACGCCTAATACTAGTATATAGAGTCCGCCTTCTTACGGTTCTTATCGAGTGGATTAAGGTACCTAGAGTCGATATCTAGGTGTCTTGCTATAAAGGTAGATATCTATTACCTACTTAGTAGGACATTAGATATATCTTCTACGAACGTACGAACTATTACTAGAGTTGGTAGAATGCCTCTACGTATAAGGACGTTAATATAACCTACGAGGGTGCGCTCTTATTAGTATAAAAGAATTATATTGTTCTCGTCGCGTATCGTACGAGATTCCGTAACTTTATGCTATCGCTTAGATAGAGTCGTCCGATGGACGTTATACTTCGTTATAAGTTTTTGAATATATGTCTCCTTTCCCTCTCTTAGCTCGTCTAACGCTCTATTAATTGGAGCTATAGTAGTAGTGCATTAATTTGTAGAAGTTTGCTTGTTTTCATGGATTTTGACGTTCTACGAATTCGAGCGTGCATAGCGTGGGCCGTGCACAGCGCCGGCATCACTTCTATGAGGGCGCCGGCCATTAGTATTTCCCATGGATTCATTTCCCTGGGATAAAGCAGCAGAGAAGTTGTTCCTCGTATAGCAACCGGGAAACCATGCAACCCTGTCTTCTTTTCATTGCTCCTACCACGTTACATTTGCCGACGACATCCGCGTCCGTCCGAACGTCACCGCCGCACCGGGCGTCCAGTCCGTTGGGCTTGGGTATCCCAGGCTTGACAAAAGGTGTGATTTTATGACATAAAACAAGCTTGCATCCCTCGCCTCTCGATCGATCAATTCGCGACATACCCGACAGCAAGATATCCGTCGAATCGAACCAAGCCGAACCAAGCCAAATCACCAACCACAAACATTCAAAGACCCAACATCACACCCAAATATGCACGCCATCAAGCTCCTCGCAACGCTATTCTTCAGCTCAGCGCTCGTCGGTACGTCCTCCCACTGACACCTGCCTCATCTCTCAATCCAACCCACCTTCCCTCCACTCCTCTCTCCCCACATCCCTCTGTCCATACATACTCTCACGCCAGCCGAACACCCAAGAAAACAAAACATACGAAACTAATCTCCAAACCTCAACAGCCCCAACCCTAGCCTGCATCCCGTCAGGATGTAAGCTCCTCCAACCAATCCTTCCGTGCGACGACTCGACATGACGAACTAACGCGAATCTTCTCCAGCGGCCTGCTACAGCGACGAATGCTGCGCCGGGACAGGTCACTGCTACAACGGCTACGATATCGATTCGCTGGAGGAACTCACTTGTCATGATACGGCGCCGGAGAAGTGAATGACGCGAGTGGTCGATGGTGGTATTTGGACGATGGTGGGGAGTTTTCTACGGGATTGACGGAAGTCTTCTATTGGCGTAATTTATACTGCAAACGTGCAGAGCTTGTCTGGGCGGTGTACAAGTAACGGCGTGGGAACGGAGGTTCTTCATAGCAGCACACAATTGACCACAATTTGGGATGCTGCCTGATCGTTTGATTTCGTCCATTGCCTGGACGTCGAGCCGCGAGTTGCAGGAAAGAAGCACGGAGCCGTTCCACGAGATAGACGATCGTGTCTCGAGGCGATGAAACGGAGGACAGACGATACTGGACACGTAAACCACCACGTCGCTAAGTCATCGTGCAACTTTTGCATCACACACGTTCCTGGAAGTAGAGGCACCGATCCATTGACTCCATAAGAACAACAATCAATAAGACAGATCGTACTTCACATGAATGCTCCAGAAGATTCCAAGTCGGTCAGATAAAACTCAGAAACATCCAGTTTCGCCTTTTCGGATCAAACAGCAAGGATATCATCCTCTAAAGCTCGTCGTGCTCACCGAGGTCCTCATCACCAGTGACAGCCTCGTAGGCAGCCTCAGCAGCCTGCTTGACCTTCTCCTTGACGCCCTCCTTGGCCTTCTCGGTAGCGGCAGCAGCTTGCGCAGGCATGCCATCGGTGTCGACGGGGTCGGAAGCCTCTGGCGGCACGTAGGCGTTGATGCCGTGGGAGCCGTTCTCGCTGATGAACTTGGCGATGTCCTCAATGGAGCGGTCGCCGGAATACTCAATCGGAGCGTCCTTGGAGCCAGCCTTGAAGAGCTTGATGGTAGGGAAACCCTGAATTTCGTCTGGGACGTCGTTGGCGGTAGCGTCGACCTTGGCGATGACGATCTTGTCGAGGTGGGGCTTGTACATGCTGGCGAGCTCGTCGTATTTGGGAGCAAGCGCCTTGCAGTGTCCGCACCATGGAGCGTAGAACTCGAGGAGGACATCCTGCTTGCTGTCGATGACGGCCTCCTGGTAGTTGTTGGCCACGACGACGTGAACACCCTCCTGCTTCTCTGGAATCGGCTCGCTCTTGATGCTTGGCTCAATCTTGCCAGCGAGGAAGTCTTCGACGAACTTTCCGATCTTCTTCGCGCTGAGCTTCTCGGCAGAGCCGGCCTCGGGGTATGGGAACTTCTGGTTCTTGGTGATGTCCTGGAGGGCGAAACAGGGCCATGTACCAACCTCGAGGTTGAGGTTGCCAGCGTGCTGGCCGAAAGCGCCGGCGTCAATGGTAGCAAAGTTGATCTTGCCCTTGTGCGCCTCGGCGACCGACTTGAGTTCCTTGGCGAGCGACTCACGCTCCTCTGGGGTCTCGGCGAAGATGTACGCGAGCGGGATTTCGGCCTGCGATTCAATGTTAGCACAGTCCATGTTCAAGATCCAATGCGGTCCCAACGTACAGCCATGTAGTCAGAGTAGGTCTCTGGTCCGACCTCGCCGATCAGAGGGGTAGCAGAGGTCTTTGCCCACGCAGCGATGGCGTCCTTGTCGAACTTCTCAACGAATGTGTTCTTGCCCTCGTCGAAGGTCTTGTAGAGGACGATGGATGGCTGGACGGCACCCTCAGCCTTGGCGAGAGCAACATCGGAAGTGGCACCGAAGAGGTAGGAGTCACGGAGAGACTCAGCAACCTCGGTGAAGGTGGCGTTGGACTTCTTGTCATCGGCGGCGAAGTATCCAACAATGACGACCTTGTCGGCGGTCTTGAACTCGTCGAGGGCGGTAGAGGTGGTGAGCTCAGACACGGCAGGCAGAGACTGCTTGGTCATGTACGAGACGATGGCGTCAGCCTTGCGAGGGCCGGAGTATGGAGCGACGTTGTCCGCGCCGCGGAAGATCTTCAATGTTGGGTATCCCTCCACGCCGTACTCCTGGCACAGATCTTGCTGCTCAGTGCAGTCGACCTTGGCCAATGCAATGTTCTTCTCTTTCAGCGTTGTGGCGGCCTCCTCGTACTCTGGCGCGAGCGCCTTGCAGTGACCGCACCATGGTGCGAAGACTGTGGGAACGCAAGTCAGAATCATGTGTTTCAATGGCTAGGCGAGGAAGCTGTGTGAGACGTACACTCGGCGAGGACGAGGTCATGCTCCTTGATGAAGGCTGGGAAAGTGTCCTTGTTCAACTCGGCGACGTCCTGCTCATGTCGTCAGCGGATTGCTTCGCCAATCTTCGAGAGTAGTCTCATCATACCGATGCAGCCGCCAGGGCAGCAAGGCCCATGAGACCGAATGAGTAGCGCATGATGTATGTGTGTGTGGGATGTAGTCTCAATGGCGACTCAAAAGGAAGGTGGACTCGAGGATGGCAGTAGTCGGATGAAAGAGAAGAAGTCGACAGGAGAAGGAGGATGTCGATCCAAAAGGTACCAAGAAAGAGCGTTGCTGCTGATAAATGGTGGTGGAGGCGAACCTGACACGTAAGGTGAACAACTCCCTGGACACTTTTTGGGTGGGAGAGAGCTTGCTTGATGGACCCTTACCCCGGCCAGACCTTCACAAGGGGAAAGCTGTTCACAAATACCTTACCTGCCGCTGTCTTCCGCTATCTCCTGATGAGGACATTCACTTACAACAGCTACACCAATCTTGCATGTGCCTTCTAATTCTATCAATGTGTATGAATACCTGAGACATCACCTTTGCTCTTCCTGTGATCCTCAATTCACCCCCGCACAGTCCCACGAGCAGTCAAATGACAGTTTCAAACCAAGGTTGCCAATACTTGAATACTCGCAGCTGAGGCCAGCTCGCGCCACCAGTCCCTTTTCCTGTTTGGTATATAGCACCGCACAGGAGACCACTTGTCCGCTCAGGTGCACTGAAATCGGCACTGATTGAAGCGACGTATGTCAGTTGGATCAATGCATGACCCATGTCAATTCTCAAGTCTCCAATGCTGGTATCATGCTATGCCCTGTCCCATGTCCCGATCGAAACACCCTGCTGGCTAATGCTGAACATATTATCCGCACTAATTCGATCGGAGACCACGTCTCCTTATCACTGTGGCAGCGTTACCATGTGATTGACAGCTTGTGCCAGAGTATCCGCTTCTGCTCTCGCCAAGAGACAAGTCGAATGACTCCCCTCGGTGCCGGTGTTCGTCCAGTGTCTCTGCTTCTCCTGTTCGCATGGAAGAACTCCAGCGTCTCTGCGGATGTCAAGGAGCTTTCGCTCGAGCTTTGTCTGAATGCTTGTAGCCAAGGAATCGTCGCGACAGTAAGTTGATGCTCCAGACTCGGTATCAATGGGGCGCCAAAGAACGCCGTGGAGTGTCTGTCAATCCACCAGAATCTGATCCGTGAAACATCACTTCGCCAACTGCGCCAACGCGCTGGTCATCGTTCGCCTCGCATTAAGCTCATCCCCATCTTCAGACGGTCGACAGCAATGCCTCACGATAGCCAACACAGAATGGTAAAGAATGTACCTGCCAATCGTTAGCAACAATCTCCATCAATCTTCATCACCAGCGACACTCACAGATACTGTCTCGTCCGCTCATCCTGCGTCCGATTCGGCAGCTTCCCAAACCCCTCCGCGAAGCTGACGGAAGGCTTGTAGAAGCAATCCGACATGTACGGATCGCCCCACATCGTCGTCGACCAGTCCAAGAGTCCCGAAACCGTCATGGTGTTCGTGTCGACGATGATGTTCTGATCGGAAACCATCTCCAGCAGCATGAGTCGAGGCTGAGAGATTTGATCCAGACACGAGCGTCGACGACGGACGAGGTCCCGGATATAGTCGTATGGTAAACTGATCAGGGCGTCCTCGCCGTCTCGGAGTACCGATTCTAGCATGCTGGCGAAGCAGCGAGACCAGGAAGAGTGTCCGGGGAGGGAAGTTTCCCGAACGGGACCGAAGGATGTGTGGGTTGCTCGGCGGAGATGGCGGACGAATTGGCCTAGACTGCGGTCGATACTTGCCAGAGCCTGGGTGGAGATGGATGGCTCGATGTCCACGAGGATGGAACCTTTGAAGGGGCCGCTGACCAGGTAGAAGCTGCCGATGGGAGTGGTCGACGTGTGGTAGTCGATAAGACGTGGAAGGGGTAGGTCTGACCGTCCTCGAAGCGTCCTCAGAGCGGTCGCTTCGGTGTGAAGGCGGTCTTGCTCATGTCGTAAAAGTCGAATGTGACAGGACGGTTGGCATCTGAGGATGTAGAAGTAGTCGGCCGCGGGAACAAGGCGAAAGGTTCGAAACAGGACGCCTTCGAGGCGTTCCACCGAGACGGACTTTGTCTGGAGGGTGTTGCTTGCAACTCGCTGCACAGAAGCTCGATCAGGTACTTTGGACGAAACGTATGTCATCCTGATCTTCTGCGGTCGTAGGACGATGGGATTCGTCAAAACCAGCGCATCGGTGGTCATCTTGTAGTCCCTCACAACACTTGGGCGGGTCGGTGTTGTGGAGGTCGTCTTCACAAGACATCACGAAAGGAGAGATTGCTCGATGGGCCGCACTTCTCGTGGATTAGACGAAAGCTGCACGGAAACCGAAGAAGACCGAAGATCTCAGGCGTTTTTCTGACAGATGGTTCCGGAGATGTAGTATAAGACCTACCTTGCCTAGAGGTTCGGCACTTAGAACTGACTTCGCATCAGCCATATGGCTTTAAATCACGCTTTCGGTTGGTCGACCGTGTCAGCGGTGCAGCATATGGGCCAAGCACTGACGCGGTCCGCGGACTCCATCGCCAGTGGATTCGCTGATGTGGCAGCATATGGAGCTGATTCTTCTTCGAGGCGTTCCGTCCCAGACGACGAGGGTACGAAACGTCCGGCGGTGGGCACATCCTCGCGTGCCGTCCGGCAGGCAATGCACACGTCTGCGAGGGCTTTGGAATAAGTCCTTCGTCCAAGCCGCGGGCCGGTGAAATAGACTCTCTGTGAGGCGAGAAAAAAGGCGCCAGCGCTCGTCTATCGCAAGCCACACGAGGTGTTAGCGGCGATCTCGTCGTCTATTGGGGCCGGAAACGGTGCAAAGCCCCGAGCGGGACGAAGCGCCTGAGACGACACCATGTCGACGGCAAAACAGGGTCACATTCGTGCTCGGCGGAAAGGCACGACGCGCAATGGGCTGATGATAGTGCATCATCGAGGATGAGGTGGGGTGGAAGAAGGAATGAATTTGATGTCCTTGGCAGGTAGCACAAGATCTGATACATGTGCATCGGGGGAAATAATAAATACCGGGAACGCCCTCGCTAAATACCGGTCTCCGCCCCCCCTTCCGCCGGCCCGGATACTGCCCGTAGACTCGATTTATATGCTCCTTCTTCGAAAAGCGCGGCCGGCGGCCGCATACTTATAGGGTAAGCCCGACGTAGCCGCAAGTGCTAAAAGTATAGATACCGAGTACGTTACGAAGGCAGCGTAAAACTATATTAAAACTCGTAGCGCCCGACTGCCGGTCGTAGGCTCCCTAGGTTACTACGCTATACAAAGAGATGCAGTAATATAGGACGTGTAACCCTTTATATGCGCTATGTTCAGATTAAGCTAGAGACCGGTATTTAGCGAGGGCGTTCCCGGTATTTATCATTTCCCGTGCATCGGAGCCACGATGCGATGTGATTGCGTTGCACGATCCGATGTCTTTCTTCTGCGATGTAACGTGAGGCGCAAGAGCGACTGCCCAACGCCGTTAGTCTAGTCGAGGCGAAGGCGGGTGGGACCTTCGGATCTCGATCTCTGGTGCACACCGAGTCCACGTGTAGCAGATAGACTGCAATCTGCAGCCACATCTCAAATGTCCTTCTTCTTGGGAACACCGGAGCATTGGGCCTCGACACGTTGGACGCACGTGGTTCGATTGGCACAGCATGTCACGGATGAATTGCGAGATCTCGGTATGCAGCCGAAGATATGGATAGCTGCATGGGGACAGGTGCAGCAAGCACATCGTCGGATGCCATCTTCTGCGAGTAGTTACGGGGAAGGTCCTCGGCGTCAACAGAATCTTGGAAGGACCTGACCGCCAAATTGAGTTTCATATACGCGAACGTTGAAGAATCTGCATGATCGGCGAGGCTTGCGTTCGGAGAAGGGAGTAGGCAAAAAAGCTCCTTCGCTTAGTCTCGACGCATTCGGACTACATCTTTTCATGTTTGTCCTATGAGCATGCGTAGCACTCCTTCTCGAGGCGAACGGCGTACATATACAGACGTACTGCCTTGCTGCCGATGCTGCTGCAGCGACAAGCCTTGCTTTTGGGGCTCGAGATCTTGGCTGTTGATGCCCTCATTCATCAATAGTCGCCGCTCCTTCGTGACGATGGACATTGAGCCATGACAACCCAATCATCATGTTGCGGCGCCTTCCATCACTTCATCCTTCACTCGCTCGGAGCTCGCGCCCGTGGACTCATCCATCGGCTGATCCGGTGTCTTGTCCAGAACCTCATCCTCCACGTCCACCTCCGCCTTGGTCGCCTCTTTCACTTCCTGCAGCGGCGTAGGCTCGTAGATCTCCGAGATGTTATATCGTTTCAGCCGCTCGTAATCCTTATCAACCACACTGACGCCACAAACATGCTGTACGTCCCCGTCAGCAAGGTAGCCTCGTACTGAATTTGAACAACCCAACCATCACTCACCTGATACAACTCCACCAAGATCAGAAGATCGTAGTTCTTGAGATCCACAACATGACCTCGCCCCACAAGCGGCGCCACCTGTTTTATGACACTGTCCCGGCTCAAGATATTGTGATTCCGAAGGGTCGGGCGGATGGCGAACTACAACATGTTGGTCAGTGCATATGTCTAGGCGTAGAATGTTGGCATACACCAAGCCACATACCTTACGACGCTGAACGGGCTCCTGATGAAAGTGCGGCGCCAACACTTCCGAGCACACCTTCTCCAGCCCCTCCGCCGACGCTCTCCCCATCAAAGTCATAGGCGTCAACCTCTGAGCGAATCGTGTTCGCTTGATGGCGGTGTTCTGCATAGCGTCTTCGCAGATTCTTTTCACCAGATCCGTGGGCACCACTGGCGCAATCGTCTTGAAGAACACCACTGTTGCCAATCCGGTCAGCTCAGCAAAACCCCAATTTCACCGCCATTCTCCTCAACATCAACTCACCACACTGCAAATTCACCCTCACGTGCGTAAACAGCTGGCCCCTCCCCGGCGGCTTCTTCATCTCATCGATCTCCGCTTGGATTTCCTTCTCAATGTCCATCTCCCCATCGCCCTCATCCTCACCAGCATCCTGCCCGTCCGCGACCGCAGGATACATCTCCTGCGCATACTCATTGAACAGATCTCGCATCTCCATCACACACTTCCCCTCCCTGCCTTTCGCGCACGTCACCCAGATCCCGCTGTCGCCGGAGTGGATATCCTTGGCGGTGTGGTCTTGAGCCGCCGAGGACTTTCCTTTTTGATGGCTGGTTCTGGGGGCGCGCCATTGTTTCTTGGTCTGGAACGGACATGTGAGCAGAGCGAAGTTTGGAAGAGAGCGACAATGAAATGCCTGCATTCTTCTGATGGAGATCGCTTGCTCATCGTTGTGTGCACACCTTTGCTCGCTTGTCGGCGTTGCCGCCTCCGGCGTCGGTCGCCTTCCTCTTAGATCCGGCTTCCATCGCGTTTAGGTGGTGCGAGATTGAGGTTGATTTTTGATGGTGATTGAGGTCGGTCGTTCCACGTTCAAGCAAGAAGAAGTGGGGCCTCTTGGCATCACTCACAATGACATCTCCTCCGCATTCAGTAGGGTTGCCAGGATTACAATCACTTTAGTCGCTCCTACCCTGCACGGCGTGTCTGCGCTTGAGGTTTTCAGTTCGCTTTGGAAACATCGGCAAATAGTTACGTCGGCCTCGAAAGATCCATACCGCTTGAGAAAACCTCACGCCCTGCACTTCCTAGGCGAGCGATCGGCCAGCTAGATACCACCGGCCAAGCTAGTCTCGACTCACAGGGAGATCGTTCACCCGCAGTAACATCTCTCATCTCCTCATGAGATATATATATATATATATATATATACTTCCACGGTCGTCTTCCGCGTAAACTCGACACCATATCCTCAGACGTCGCAATCATGGCGTCCTCATTCACCGCCCCGACCTTCTATCCCAGCTCCCCACTCCCCTCTCTCGCCGATGAATACATCGGGAAACACCTCCGCGACATCAATCCTCCAGCAGCAATTCTCGACCTCGCAGTCCTGCGTCGAAACTGCCAACGAATGCTCTCAGCCACTGAAACCCTCGGTGTGGGATTCCGCGCACACGTCAAAACGCACAAGACGACTCAACTCGCCGAACTGCAAGTCGGCGTAGCCTCCAAGTCTGTGAAACTCATCGCTTCAACCGTAGCCGAGATCGAAAACCTCGCGCCATGGTTGCTAGATTGCCAGAAGCAAGGCAAAGACGTCAACGTGCTATACGGCATCCCCGTCGCTCCATCGACCGTTCCCCGCCTAGCAGCCGTCGCACGAACACTGCGCGCCGGAGCACTGGGCATCTTCGTCGACCACCCCGACCACGTCAAATTGCTCGACGGTGTCGATGACTCCACCTGGCCGGGCAAGGTTCCTATCTGGGTGAACATCGACGTCGGGTACCACCGCGAAGGCGTGCCCTCTGACTCCAAACAACTCGCCGACATCGCTTATGCCCTTTCCGCTTCGACGAGAGTCACCCTCGGCGGCATCTATGCGCACATGGGCCACTCCTACGGCGTCAGCAGTCCCGAAGAAGCACTGTCATTCTTCGCCCACGAATTAGAAGGGTTGGAGGCAGGTGCCATCTCCTTCCTCAAATGCACGGGCGCGCACGCAACTCAAAACCCCCAAGCGGAGAAAATCGTCCTCTCCCTCGGCGCCACGCCCACGGCACGTGCGATCCAAAATCTCCTATCCGACGACGCATCCGAAAGCGTCAAAGCGTACCGCGCCACCCTCGACCGCATCAACCAGTCCTTCGCCGTCGAAATCCACGCCGGCGTGTATCCCGTGCTGGACATGCAGCAAATGGCCACGCGTGCGGCACCCAGCAGTCCGACGCAAAGCGAGATGTCGTACGCCGACATCGCGATCCGTGTGCTGGTGGAGGTGAATGGCGTGTATCCCGATCGGAGCGAGAAGCCGGAAGCGCTGATCGCAGGCGGTTGTATTCTGCTTGGTCGGGAAGCGTGTAAGAGCTATTCCGGGTATGGGATTGTGACGCCTTGGCCGGCGAAGACGGCTAAGTTTTATGATCCGAGTGGTGACAGGACGGGTTGGATCGTGGGGAAAGTGGCGCAGGAGCATGGCAATTTATATTGGGAAGGTCCAACGAAGGATATGAGGCCGCTGGAGATTGGCCAGAAGCTAATGCTTTGGCCTAACCATGCGTGTATCGCTGGCGCTCACTTTGGGTGGTATCTTGTTGTGGATTCGGAAGAAGAGGGTCCGGAGGTGGTGAGGGATGTTTGGGTGAGGTGGCGTGGATGGTAGACAGACCGTGATCCCGTACAGCAAACCGCAATCAATCCTCAATCGTGATCGTCGAGTTCTTCCGCGAATCATCCCCACGCTCTCCCGCCCGCGCTGCTTCGAGATTCAGCTCCGCTGTTAGTTGAGCGCCGAGACTCACTTCACTCCTCCTATCGTCATCCTCGTCATCCTCCACATCCACACCATTCGCTTCTGCAATCTTGACCAACAACAGCCTCTGCTTCTCCAACTTCTCGTCGATCCTCTTCTCCGCCGCCTCTCTCTCCCTTCGATTCTGGTCGTGGAAAGTCGCACTGCTAGACCGCCACTTCTCCTCTCTACTCTGAACTTTATCCGCATTGGTCTTTCGGCAGTGTTCCAGCCAAGGGATGAGTTTCGCAATGTTTCCGAGCTCAGCCATAGTCGTTGCAGTAGACGCATTAATACTCTGTCCAAGAACATCCTGCACAGCGTCAAGCTTGGTGAGCAGAGCGGTGTGGTTTGTGGTTGAGGTACTGGCGGCTTTGATGAGGGTGTCGAAGAGCCAGCCGCCTTGAGATGTCCATTCATTGTGCCAGGTTTGCATGAGTTTATGAGTTTCTGCTATTCGCTCAGTAGTGGTGATGTCGAGACCCTGAGACCGTGGCGATGGATGTCCATTGCCTTCCTCCGTGCGCACGCGCTTGAACGGACGGACTTCCATCACTTCATCATCGTCGTTGGTGTTCCGCGATACTGGTACGCCGGGCGAGCCAGCCGATCCTTTAGTTGCAGTCTTTCCGGCAAGAATCTTCGTTCGAGCAAACAGGTCCTGTTCGAAACTCCGGTCGGTAATGTTGACGGTGTAAAGATGTTCCTTGGCGGTCGGTCCGGAGACGTTGAATCTGATATCGGCTTGTATCTGACACGGAGATGCGGAACACTTTTGCACTTCTTCTTGCAACGCTGCCAACGCTCTGCGAACCTCAGCGCGAGCAGATGCGGTCTTGGCAAGCAGTCCGGTATCGCCTTTGAAGTGATGCTCCAGCTTTGCATCCGAGTCCAAATCAGTGGTCGCCATTACCACGCGTAAGAACGCGTCTGAAGCGTGTTGTGAAAATGTGATTCAGCTCGCCTTGCTGTCCGATGTGGATTATCACGGAGTCTCCCGCAGTTATTGTGTTGTGGCGAGACTCGTGATCTACTTCGCTTGAGTGGTGATGTTTCCTGGTTTGAATGAAGGTCAGGGAAGGTACTCCCTGCGCCCGGTCCGGAACTTGCTCGTCGTTAACAATGGCGTTGCCGCGGAGTCGAGGAAGCTGAGGGATTGCCAGATTGACCGATAAGCGCTCACAGAAGTTTTTCGCCACTAGGCGATCAATCAGCGAAGACGAGGAAGAGTGCGATATTCATGTTCGTGTCCAGTGAGTGAGGCAGAGGTTGGGACGATATCTTAGTCTATGCGCTCCAATCGGGAGCAGCCTCGATCTAGCTTCTCTCGCTCTAGCTTGTGATCTTCTTTCGATCCCGTCCCGCCCCGTCCCGGTCGCAGTTGTCGAATCGAGAGCTCCCCCACTTTCTTTCCTTCCTCTGCAGTCTGCACGACCTCAACAGTTGGACGGGAGGGACACGATGCAAGATCACGCTCCGGGCCTGGCCACCTGCACGGATTCTCTGCGGGACATGTCACCGAGAAAGACTCCCACTATGTGCTCTGCCTTGTATTCCCTCCCTCCGCAACCTCTTCCTTCCACTCCGGGACGTTGCATGGACGTGGTGGAGGCAGACTCGACCCTTCCCCAGCCAATGAAGCCGCAGTGAGAACCAATTCTTGCCAATTCTTCGACCATACCCGGGGACTGCCCGCCTATATGTGATCAATCGGCTGCGTCGAGTCAATCCGCCCGTTGCAGAGTCAGCCACGGATTGCTTTGACACGAACACGCCATGGCAATGCCCGCAGACCGAAACAGCGACAGCCATGAGCCGTTTCATCCGCCGTCGCAACCAGGGGCCAGTCCCGCCCACCTTGATAACAATCTGACCCCGCCCGTGCATCCCATCTCTTCGCTGCAGGGTGCTTTTGAGGAGTCCATCGTCGAGTCAACCCAGGAAGACCCGTTGGAAGCGTTGGATTTCGACTTTGCACTGGACGGAAGGATGCGCAGACGGCAGCTGCTCGAGGCGGAACGTTTTGAGGATGGGTGGTCGACGAAATGGAAGAATGCAAAGGCCTCCAAACACCACCCATTTCTGAAATTGATGGCGCAGATTATCTTTGGCATGCATTTGCTGGAGCAAGATCAGGCCAAGTCGACTGCGGAAGTCGTGGCCATTCTCCAGGGACACGTCAATCAGGTGGATTCGTTTCTCGAACGTACGAACGAAGACTTCACCGTCGCGACCAAGGACATTGAGGAGCGGATCCGCTACCTGAGGATGCCAATGCTGCACACCGACGTCTTCGATACCATGCTCAACGATAAGAAATACCGCAGTGAGCTTCTGCTGGGGAATGAGAAGGTCGAGCGGATCGCAGAGCGCACGGTCAAGGCGATGGACAGTGCCATGATGGACCTCGATTGTGGCATCCAATCAATAGCAGAGCTTCGATCATATCTGGAAGATCTGCGCACGCGTTTGTCAATAGGCAACCGGTCGGTCAGCGAAATCCTGTCGGCCATGAGTGGCAATGAACAAGGCTGGACCAAGTACCTGCACGATTTGCGAAGTCAAGGAAAGCATCTCGGCGATCAGCTCCTCACGCTGACTTCCATCACCAATGAAATCGCGAGAAGAGCCGGTGCGGCCAGCCGACGCAATGTGCCGCAAGGCAGGACACTCTCGCCTGAGAAAAGGATTGCGGAGAAAAGGATTGCGGTATCTCCAGGCATTCGGTCCAAGTTCACCAAACAGCCGATAAGTCGTACAAGAGCTGGTCCTTGGGTTGACAAGCCACTTCCACGAGAACCGATACCGAGTGCACCTACCCCAGAGCCCGTCCTCTCGAATGAGCGCTCATCTGATTCCATCAGGAGACTTGAACCTCCGCGAAGCCATGCACCTACGCCAGATCCCGGTCCATCGAAACACGTGCCATCCGCGACTATTAGCATGCGACTGGAGCCACCGCGGAGTGAGACACCCCCGATCCCTCGGAGAACCGCATCCAAGCTCAGCGTAGATGGCAGCCCACTGCGTCCCAAACCTGCCGGTCACGCACCCGGTCAAGCTTCAATGGACAGCACCAAAGCACTGGCAGAATTCTTGAAAGATTCAGGCCCTCTGCGAAGCCACACTCCCGACTTCGCCGTTCCAAAACCGGTCTCGATCCCTCAGCCAGTCACTCTACCCGCCCGGACTCAAAGCCAGTCAAGGCCTCCGCAAACGAGTTCTCATATTCGGCCCAAGCCAGACCAACAATGTCGCCGCTCTATCAGTCAACCCATTCTCCCGACCATCCGTCTACCAACAATGAGTAGTCTCCCAACAACAAAAACCATTCCGCGCAAGCCACTGCCTTCCACAAAACCAGAAAAAGATATGAGTTTCGTCTATATCGAAGAGCTCACCAGTCCCACCATCGGGTATGTTTGCCATGAATGCTCACAAACCGAGCGTCACTGATCCAAAAACAGCACTGGCTTCTCCCCTCGCTTCTCCAAACGCGTCAAAAACCTTCCGGCTCCCATAAAAAGCCAGCTTCCCCCCGATCTCACGCCGAAACCCGTCGATTCTGCGCGCTTCATGTCTCCACCGCCTCGATCTCACGACAACGAATACTCCGCCAACGAAACCGCGGAAACACTATTCAGCGCACCGACGCCGAAGGATCAGCAACATGGCCGGCAGGGGTTGAGGTTGGGCCTGTGGCCGAAGGACATGGTGCCTTTTGCATCGAGCGCGAGCGAACCCACCCGTTCTACGACCAGATCACGAGCTGCCACGGACAACAATCGCAGTCCACCGAAAGAGTTCAGGAGTTTCAAGGCGGGAAATGCACCGATTCCGGTCGATACTGGAAAGAAAGGACATGAGGCCAAGGGAGGGAGTAGAACGCTCAGCCTGACAAAGTTGACTTTCTGGCATCGGAAGGGGTGGAGTGTAAGTTCTGCCCAGGCGACATAGGCCATAGGCTACAGAGGGAGAGAAGAGACGGTGCGAAGAAAAAAATGTGGCCTCACGGCTACGGATCAGCGATACCACGATCTACGATGGATGGGTTCAGGCGGAGTCTCTGCGATTGCAGCATGACTGCAATACCCTGAACATGAAATGATGATAAAACCCGGACGGGACTTTATGAGGGTCGATAATGTACCTACCCGCAAACATGTACCTACAAACCATCGATTTATACAAGACCTCGTATTGCCCGCGTCTACGGGGCAGTGGCTCCTACGTGAGACGAGGCCTAGATCTGGGCAAGCCCAATCTCTGAATCAGCAGACAAAAGGAGGTCTCCATGGAATGAAGCTCTGTAGAGTCTGTACCTGCTACATCCCAGACTGGCAGCGGACGACAAGGCGGAGCCTGCGATGGCCTGTTTGAGACGTCGCATCCAGGGATCAGGGTTTGGATAGGATTGACGGATGTCGATGTGACACGGATCGCGGCCATCACTCATCAGCTCCGGAGAGGCTTTGTGAAATCACGGGCATTGCATCGATCCTTCGGTCACCAGCGTCGTGAACGTCGTGTAATTCGGTCGATGAGTCGACCGCGGTCTGGGCAAGGGGAGGGGGATTTTCAGCACAGGCCGGAGTTCCTCACTTGCTTGTCTCGCCACGGGAGCGGGAATTGGCACGTTCCAGCTGGATATCGTTGCTGATCATTCGATCGGGCTCTAGGACCTTCTCTGGCACTGGTGGTAGGGAAGAGATACCTCTGACAGCCGGCGACGGTAGGCACAGTAGTCCTCGTTCAACAGGCATTCGTCCATGTTGCGTCAGGAAGACAGCCCTCCGACTTCACCCCGGTACAAAATCTACAAGGCACATCTTGAAAACACGGGATGGATATCATTCGCAGCTGCCAGAGCTCAGGGGCAGGCGATAGGTTCGATTGAGACAGAGTGGTAGGATGCTCATTGCGTGCTGATCGTTCTGTGGCAATCAACCCTGACGCAAAGCTTGGTGTTCTTTCAGGAATACAGGCGTAGGGCTCTTCAATACAGAATCAGTTATCTCCCCCAAGCCAATTGCCAAGTGCTCATGAGAGAATCATAGATGCTTGTGAATGACCTCGCGCGTCTCTCAGTCCGAAGTCTATAGGAAGTGCCGCGAGCCCTCCCTCCTCATGCCTCGAACCCATGCGCACGACGATAGCCCTTCTTCAATTGCTCGAATGCGACAAATGTGATGATTGTCGACGGACCTCTGCTGATGAGAGCTGGAGTCAAGCCACGGTACATCCACAGAGGGCCCTCGGTCTTGAACATGAGCTTGATCATGGCTGGAATGGATCCGCCGCTCGTCTGTGTCATTACTCGCGCTTTGAATACGTCCAGCGGACTGCACAAGAATGTTGAGAGGAATCCCGCCAGACAACTGGCTGCAATATGTAAGGGCACATCGTCACCGAGGGATGTTCGTTTCAGCAGTTCGCGCTTGAAAACGTCGTATCCGGCCAGTTGTGTCGCTGTCCCCACGGCTGCTCTTCCTGCACCAACGCCCGCGCCGGTCCAGATACTGCGCCATCCTTCGGTCCTGATCATTTTCACCACGCCGTGTGCAATGTTCTTGTAATTGCGTCTCTGCTCGACGGGGAGTCCAGGATCGTTCTGCATCCGGAGACAGACGACGTCGGCGAAGTTGCTGCTGAGGCTGCCGGCGATTCCAGAAATCGCAGCGAGGCCCGCCATGGCCGGTGCGGTCGGAGTGTGGGTCGGTGTTGTTGACAGCTCTTTGAGCTTTTCGTATATGCCGAATCGCAGGCCCGAGTAGATGACGGTTCGTGTGAGGGAGGCACCGAGCTAATGAAGGATCAGCAACAGGCTGGCAATGTTGCGAATGGCTATCTTACGCCCTTCCACAAGCCGGGTATGCCCTCGTGGCTCCAGACTTGACCGAAAACTCGTACCATTCCCAGACGAGCCACCTTGTGATCATGAGTTTGCAGGCGGAGCTACAAAGTGTCAATGATCTGGTTCACAAAGCGAAACCCTCGACTTCACGTACACCAGCTGTGGCTAGTCAGCATTGCATCGGCGACGGCGAATTGGCTGAGGCTCACCGACACCCATTGGCTGTGTACAACACACAGAGACGCAACTGGCCAGACCTCCGTAGTAGAATGGATAGTGGATGACGCCATGATTTGGAAGAATTGACTTGTCCTTCTCCAGTACAAGGGGATGTGTCTCGTGCGTTGTGACGAGGGACATCCGTTGCGTTGAAGGGAGGGTTCCAGGCGGGTTCGGAGCGGAGTTTCCAGGCAGATCAGGCATGACGAAAGGGTGAGAAATGATGATTTGATAAAGGAGATGTTCGAGATGATTTGGTGTGGCAGAGTGTTGGCGGAGGTCGAGCCCAAGAGAGAAGCAATACCTACCTGCCGAGCATCCTCGTCCGCGACTTCTCGTTGGAGTCGTACGAAGCAGTGACGACAGTCGTTCGCCCTGTTCTGTTGTTGCTACTGCCGGTCATGGAGAGCTCGGCAAGGTAGGGACACCTGCTACAAATCCAGATTGGTCGCTACTGCGCCTGGTGTTCAATCGTCTCTTTCAGCACTTGGTGGCCATGTCCAACACCATCGAACATCAACCGACGAACGCGGTGAAAGATATTCCGCGGTTTACAACACCCACATCCACGTGCCTCGCTTTCGCCGAGGTCTTCCATCCCGTGAAAAAACCTGGTCGTAGAAGGGGCTGAGAAACTGGGAGTTGAACAGGCGTCGGGTCCGGTCGAAGGGGACATGGCAGCCGTGAGTCCAACGATCCTATGGCGATCATGCCATCGACCCTGTCATCCTCATCAGGGACATGTGCTGCATTCGTTCTCCATTTGTTTCCCACACAGTACTTCCTCGTTGAGAATGGTGCATACGTCGAGCCGCATTCATTCGAGCTGACGCACTGTCGACAGCGGCTGAGATGAAAGTCAGATCGTGCAGAGGGTCAGTCGGGGATGCGCGCGTATCTGAGAAGTGCCAGCCGTTCGCACATCTCGAGAACACTGAGGATCATGACAGGTTGGCAGGATGCAATGGAAGATGAAGGATGGTCAATGCACTCGAATAGTCATCCACCCCGCACCGAAATAAACACCCTTGAGTTCACCGGAACGTGATAATGGACAAAACTTCGTGCGGACGCGCTGAGCTGAGGGTTCGAGAAAGCAGAAACGCATCCAGTCGAATATGGCTACCTCCCAAGTCAGACCGAGAGGGGATTCTACGAAGTATTTGATGGTCTTGAATGAAAATTTGAAAGGCTTCCTTCCTTGATACTTTCGCGCCTGACTTGGGAGGTAGAGCAAGTCGAGACTCGAGAGGCACCGAGAATGATGAACGTGCCAGCAACGCAATGGTATCTCGCGAAACGATGAAGGAGGATTCCCTTTGTGGAGCTTGACTCGGATGACCCAATTTCCACCGTGGGAGCGGCCTCGCATTCGCGACTTGTAAAAGTCGCTCTCTCGCTTTGCGCAGCCAACCATTCGTCAGCGACAGCATGTGGCTGAATAGGAAGATCGAGTGACCCAAAGGATCAGATACCGTGCCCAATGGAAGTTGGATCTCCTGGAGAGGATTCTGCTATATCTGTTAATTGAGTCCCATTTGCAAAGGCATCCTTCGTTCTTACCTTTCGCGACAATGCTACTGAGCCCAATACCTCTCCGACACTCCGTCGCTACGACACACTTCTGACAGTTCATCAAGACCACACGACACAATCGACGCACGAATCTCTCACCATGCAACTCCGATCTCTCTGCCTCCCCCTCGCAGCGGCCTCCTTCGCCCTGGCCCAGGACATGTACGTTCCTCTCCTCTCGTCCTTCCCAACATTACAACTAACACTCTAACAGCAACTCTGTCATCTCCGTGCTCCAAACGGCAATTCCCACCTCTGTCGCCGAACAGGCCCTCGCCGACCCAGCGGGTTTCGCCTCCTCGGTCCAGTCCGACGCCCTCGCAGGGAATACCCCCTCGTGGTTCAACGCCCTACCATCGGATGTGAAATCCTACCTCGGGCTTGAGGCGAGCGCTATCGCTACAATGGATACCACGGAGCTGTCTTCGTCCGATATTTCCGAGGCCACGGATTCTTCGTCGATGATGACGGGAGGCAGCGGTGCGATAATGACCGGTAGTTCTACTACGTCGAGCCGTGGTGAAGCGACGGCCGCCAGTGGCACATCGTCGTCCGATGGCGCAGCGGCTGAGACCAAGGTCGTTGGTATGGGTATTGCGGGCGCGGCCGGCTTGATGGGACTCTTGTTGTTGTGAAGCTGTGAAGCATGGAGCCCTCTGGCAATGGACAGCATCAGCTTCTTGTGATAACTGAGTTTTAGCCTTAGGCCGTGAAATATGCCACTTCGGCGAAGGGACACTAAGGCCCCAGCTACTTACACTAGTATCCGAGTGGATACTAGTGTTTATCTCGGATCCTGTTGTTGTTAGCGTCCGGATACTGCGTGGCTACTTGGGGATACTAATTTTATACTAGTATCCGCTATTCAGATACTAGTATCCTCGAAGGTGTCTCGGATTACTATATTTAGCAGGTGTATACGAGGATACTATAGTATCCTCGGGTTCTCCTCTCGAGGAGGACCTGCACCCGTCCGTGCGCGCTCTTTTGCCTTTTACTAATGTTATAGTCTATCTCGGATACTAGACGGCTACTTACACGAAGAGGATACTGCAGAATCCGGTAGAGAATCTTCTCGGCGGTATCCTTGGATACGGAAACGTGGATACTAGCTAAGTAGCTGGGGCCTAAACCCACCCTCGATTTTCTTCATCCAATTTTCTATACGCCATCGCAATATGTTGTTCACTCCGCCGGCTTCATCTCGGGCAGCAAAACTATGAAAGGCGACTCCGTAGCTCATTGAGAATACGTATCATGCCACGGGACGCCGATTCGATACACAATGTGTCAGCTCCTCCACGAGTCCACGGTGAGCAGAGACGGTGAGCGCGAGTCACATCGCGTGCTCCCGGGCCGATGCCCTGGCAGAGACAGGCATATCTGGACGGCCAGGGATAAGCGGGATGTCGTTGACAACGTCCCTCGATTCTGTGGAAGGCGAAGCCGTTCGATCGAAGGTTCCAGTTGCTGCAGATGACCGCAATCCACAGATGACTTGCAAGGTCGCTGTTCGGGTCCTCACTCGCCATCTACGGCCATCTGCGCCCTCCTCCTCCCCCTCCCGGCCATCGAAACCGCCATGACAACCATTGCTACAGTAGCACTTTCAGGGTCTGTGGCCACCGTTGCAAACTCCTGAGGATTGACGTTCAGCCTGCGATTACAGAGTACTGGTCTGCTGGGCCTCAGGAACGATATCCCTCCTGTATACGTATACCCATGAACCCGGTACCGACGGCTCGTTCACAAGGACAGGGTAGATCCTGACTTCTGACGGCGATTACGCAGTTTCCGCGTGCTCCGCAAGGCGCAAGCATTGTCGACAACCTGCCATGCCGATCACAATCCATAGCCACAATTTGTCCACCGATCAACTCGTACATCATGTTCTGTGAGGTGCAGAAGTCCTGCAGAGTGGTGGCTAGTTCCGCCTCCGCTTCCAGACGGCGGCCACTTGAAGACGGCGTGTCCGTGAGAGATCCGGACGAATCCTCAGCGACCTGCTTCATTCCCGCGACCGATCCTTTCGAGAAGCGCCATGTTATTGTCCGGCTCACGCTGGGATTACCAGGAGGCTTGGTGGTGGCTGTATCGTAAGCATGCTGGGGACGTTGTTGATCATGACGGACCGTGAGTTGGCCGTTCTGCGTACATCCTGGCTCAGGTTCCGACGATCGCGATGAATGATGAAGGATATTTAATCGAGCGGTGCTCAAAGGTTGGCCCGAAGGGGGCTAGACGTATTCGGCATAGTAGCGGGAGCAGCCGAAATTCGAGACGGCTTGGACCCTAAAACGACGATGCTTGGCGTTTAGCTTTACTCTATCACTTCACTTCCTATAAGTATAGTAGCTATTTCTAGTTACGGTAGCGCTAGCTATATAAATAGAAAGGCGGATAATACGATAGAGAAAAGTAATAATAGGAAGAAATGTATACGAGAAACTCTTAAAACTTTACGACGTAGACGTAATATTTACTACCCTATAAGTTTACTACTACTACTACTACTACTACTACTCTCGACTGCCCGCTCTAACTACTATACCTACCCCGCTATCGCGCCGCTCGCTCTCGCGAGCTATAAGTAATATCGGCGGTAGTGTAGTTAGTAGTATCTAATACTATATATAGTACACTTTCTTCGAAGACGCTACCGTTTAGTAGAAGCGTACTACTAAGAGTAAGTAATTTAATAGCGAATCCTCCTCGTAACGTAGTATCTAACTATATATATAGAGATTCGTTAGTTTAAAAGCGGCTTCGCTTTTACCGCCCGCCGTAAGTAGGTTAATTTCTATCTATAGCGTATATCGTACTATAGATATAAAACAGCTAACTCCTAATAGCGCCGCCCGCGCCGCCCGCTACGCCCCTATCCTCTCTCTAGCCCCTACGCCTACTCCTACTTATACTCCGGCTCCGCTAGCCTATAACCCTACGTAAGTATATAGCTATAACCCGATATAGGAATAGTAGCTAATATGTTACGTAGTCCCGTAGACGACGACGACGACGATAATAATAATACCGGGTAAGTAATTCCTTTCTTAAGTAATAATTACTACCGAGAAAACAATTACTAACCGACTCCTATAGCTTTCCCGCGCCCGCCGCCGCCGATAACAACGATAATAACGACGACGATAACGATGCTAGGTTAGTTATTTCCGTCTATAGCTACCTTATAACGACTAACTATATATATCTATAGCCCTTCTACTACCGCTACGCCCGCTCCGCGCCCTATCGGTCGTCCGCCCGGTTCGGGTATAGTACCCTTACGCCGCCCGGTATAGTAGAACCGTTAGGTAGGTCCTCTACCTTTTCTATTTATAGTAGCAATCGCACTATAGATAGAAATTCAAGCTAACCCGCGCGCGTATAGTAGTCGGTAACTCCGTTCCGTTAGGGTTAGAGCTCGCCGGCGTCGTAGCGCTAGTAGTCGCGTATCGGTCGCTACTAGGAGCTTAGCTAGTACCGGCCGACTCCTTACGCGAACTACGCCGGTAGGCCTTAGGCCTAAGATTATATAGTGGAGGTAGGCGGTACCGGCCCCTATAGTATATACATCTAGCGCGGGGATATACTAGTGTCGTCGTACTAGTAAATAGTTTAGAGAGTAGTAGCGGCGTCCGACCTACCGGGCGGGCGTACGTATAAGACCGTATAAACTATTAACGATAGAACGCTTCCCTTCGGGGTATAAGACGTAAATAAATAAATACTAGATCGTTCTCTCGTTAATGTTCCCTCGTACTATAACTCCTAACCGCAAACCGTAACACCCTATTCTCCGGCTAGTTTCCGTCTATAGTGCCGGTTATACTATAGACGTAAATGTAGTAGAGATTAGACTAATAGACGAGGAGGTCGGCGTATAGCGTAGGCGGGGAATAGCTAGCTTTATCTACGGACCGCGGAGCTATACGTACTAGCGATAGTAATACGCTATACGAGACGTCTATTCCAATCCGTAGTCCGTATCGGAGCAAGATAGCTAGTGCTACCCTAAAGCCGCTCCAAATTAAAGGTATCCTTAAACAATAGATCCTCTAGCTTCTTAATACGCGATATAGTAACGTAGAACAATAGTACGTTCTTGCGACTATTAGTAAGATTAAGGATAGCCTTTAGAAGCGTTATGCCCTACGCCTTATAGACGGTAATAGCGTACGCGAGTCGGATAGGGAAGTTCGTACGGGTACGGGTTTCGCCCTTATAGAAGAAGGAGCGCTAGGACTATTAGCGGGGTGGAATTTATGTCTATAGCGGCGACACCACTATAAACGGAAACTATAATCCCACCTAAGATCGAAATACCGGAATTACGGCAAACCGAGACCTACGAAACGAATATTCCTCGACATACGGTCTATTATAGGTCGATCGTAAGACCGCGACTAGAAGGTAGAATAGCTAGTTAGGAGGATCCGCTATTAGGGTGGAGCTAGCCTTCTATACAACATCGTAGAGCCGGCACTCCGTACTATTCACGATACTACGCTTAGTCGACAAGTTCTAGAGGATTATTAGCTTATAACCGATGCTTATATTAACGCGGTTCTCGAGGTAGCTAGCCTTAGGGGCAAGCACCTTAGCAGCTATAGGATAACTGTTCGATGCGAGGTACGAGAAGACCGGTTAACTACTATTACGCATACGAGCAAGGTTATATGCATCGGCATCTGCATTAGTGCTATATAGGCGAATTGCATCTTCGAATTAATAGTAGATAGGATGCCGGAAATTAAAGTTGGACTAGTTAAATTTTAGCACGCTAAGTATAGTAAGGATTATTGTCTATAGTAGCTAATGCACTATAAACGGAAATTGCGGGGATACGAACTATGCAACGAGTAGACAAAGTACTCTAGTGCTCTAATATAACCTCGGTATTACGGAGCCCTTCGAGGGCGGTAGCGAAGTCCTTACTACTAGTACATTAGCGCTACTAGACGGTTAACTCGACTAACTTAGTAAACGCTCGATACTTATAGAAGCTATGTAAATCCTCTATAGACACGCTACTAGCCTCCTTCGGTCGATTAGTTACGTTAAAGAATAGAGCCTTATCGTTAATCGGCGGGAGCTGCTAGAAGTTACTAAAGAGCAGGATGCTAATCCCCCTAAAGAGCCTATCGTTAACGAACGCCTACTTTAATCGAAGATTAACCTAATGCAGTGTTGCTAGGCTTACTATGCTCTTTTTATCGATAATTAAGTACCTATAGTCCCGGAGGCGTAGCTACATGTCTACGGCAGCGGCCGGTAGCAGTTTTTCGAAGGGCTAGTTAATAGGTAGCTTGAAAAGCGAGTGGAGGGTGCTGCTATTAATGTTATAGGCAGCGGAGCCGGTAGGTGCAGCGTGGAGGATCGTAGTAGTCGTATAAGGCAACAAAACCTGCGACAGTTAGACTCCTTAGTCCGGTTAGCTCTACGGGGTTTATGTCTATAGTAATAGTTCCTACTATAGACACAAATGCGTACCTATAAATAAGCCGAGAGTGCTTAGATAAGGAAGGACTTTCTAGTGCTAGCCCGACCGTCTACATTATATAGTAGCTGTTCCGGCGGAGTACTACCGCGGAGCGCGGACTAACAATAGTTTATAACCTTATTATACACTAGCCTCTGCTCTATAGACAACATGTTAACTACCTCGGGGGATTAAAAGGCTACCTCCGACTGCTTTAGGTAGGCAGCCTTCGCTCGCTCCCACTAACTCGATTAATAGATATCTAGCTCCTATCTAGGAAGCAAGTCCGCGTCTAGATACTACTACCGCTAATACGTGCTAATATAGAAGTCCCAATTATATAGCTAATCTTTAGTCCGCTTACTAAGATTGTTCGGATCCTCGCGTCGTGTAGTAGGATTTCGATAGACAGTCTACCTAGCGAGCAACTCTATGCCGCCGCCGACGTTCGGTACGGGTTGTTGTTCGCTAGGCTTAAACTTATTACCCTCGTCTAGATCCTCGAGAACCTTATCTATGTAGTTAAAGGGGTAGTCCTCGTGCTACTAACGGCAAGACCTATATGCGTCCGCCTACGTAGCATACCCGTCGTACGGAAGCGTAGGATATAACCGGAAGGGGTAATAGAGCACAATTTTTATACGGTAGAAGTGTTCGTAGTCCGGACTATCTAGCCCGGCTAGATATCTACAAACAGGCAGTTAATTTTTAGTTACAGTGCAAATCGCACTATAGACGGAAATACCTTAGCTAGTAGCAAAGTATGCGATTAGGAGCATTCGGCCGGGGACGGGGGCTTTAGCCCTTCCGGTACTTAAAGGTTGTAAGGAACTCGAAGAAGCTAGTGTTCTTATATCTATTAGGCCTTGTCTTATACTTTTCCAAAGGCGTCTAGCTACGCTAAACCTCCTTACCGCTCTTATCGAGCTCTACCGAAGTTCCAAGCTAATCCTTAGAGCGATAGTCCAGCCTAATAGCCTTACGGCTGCCTATTAACAACGGCAAGCCGAAGAGGATGTGTAAAACCTCCTATGCTAACTAGTCTCTTTCCGCAATTAACCGATTAATCGTCTTGACGGCTAGTAACAACGCGGGCTATAGGTAGGTTAGTAATTACTATCTACACCGTAAATAGCACTATAGCCGGAAATACGAACCCGGTTCTTATTTAGAAACGGTGCTAGGCTTCCGGCGATCTACTAGTAGGTTAACGTCGTGGGCTCGTTCTTGGTCGCGTATTTACTAACGTAGTTAATTACCGCCTTCGTAGACGTGTAGGGTAAGATGTTACTATTTGCTCGCTAGGCTAGCGCTATCGTTAGGTAGTACGCGTTTATTATGCAGTCGTTCGAGGCAGTATTAAATAGAGGGTAGTAGGGATTGCGGTTACGATTAGTCGTTATAGGGCCTATAGCGCGAGGGAAGTGGAATCGACACTTCGTCGGTGCATTAGGTAGAGCGCCTCGCACCCTACGTTAATAGTAGCCCTATAAAATATTAGACTCCTTGGTCCGTGTTTTAAGACGGGCGGCTAATTTCTATCTATAGCGGCGATCGCACTATAGATAGGAAATTACGCCCCGCTAGTATAGGAAGAAGAAGGGAGGGAGGCGGCGGTAGCGGCTACTATACGTCTAAAGTCGCTTACCCTACTAGTATAGGAAGAAAAAGAGAGGGAAGAGAGGTAGAAGGGAGGGTACAAATACCCCGTAGCGGCGGCGGTAGTAGTAGTATAATAGAGGTAACGAACGATAGATATGCTTACCTTACTTCTATCGTACGAGTACTACTATACGCGATTCACGACGTCCGACAGATCCTCGAGCGTGTTAGTAAGCTTATTAGTAGTAGTATTATACACACCTCGAGTGCTAACACCGGCGCGAGCCCTACCTAGCTAAGGGTTAACCGTAACGATATGCTTATCCCAAAAGGCGGTGAACGCGGCGCGCTCCGTCTCGTCCTAGATGTTACTATATACCTCCGGCATAACACGCGGATCGCACTATGCGAACCCATAGACGTGCGTACTACCGTAGCCTTGAAACTCGTACCGGAACTAGTAGTCGACGATGCCGAACTTAGGCTTAAGGACCTACGAAACGAGTTAGTATTTATGTCTATAGTGGAGAGCGCGCTATAGACATAAATAACCTGTTCGAAGAACGACGTAAAGCGGTTATAGAAGTGCTAGGTTGCAACATGCGGATTACTACGGAGGTTCCGGCGTCTAATGTCGAGCCGCTTAGCGTCTATGCTATACTTCTATCTCTCGTAATTAGGGAACAGTCGATATAGACTGTCCTATTATATATCGGCTACGCTAAAAGTAAAGAAGAAGGCAGGTTTGCCTACCGGGATTAGCGTTTCCGTCTATAGTAGTAAGCGGGCTATAAACGGAAATTGCTTACCTAAAGCATAAATGTATAATGTTAGCTCCGATCGCCTTTTGTTCTAGAACGGCCGAATGCCCTTAATATTAGTAGAACTACGCACGACGCGATTAAGTAGGCGCTACGCCGGAACTATATCGTCACGGAGGTAATTACGCAGTTTATCTAGTGTTATTGCGTAGCCATCCTTACGATTAATAATCCAGCGTAACCGGCTACTACTAATATTACGCATCTACGTGTTAAACACCGTATAGCGGAAGCGCTAGTAACGGGCGAACCGGCTATTATTATATCGAAGGAGATGCTAGATCCACCTTAATAGCGGCACCTTCCTTAACCGTAGGAGGGCCTAATCTGCGAGCCCTTAAGGAAAGAGACATAGGAATGCGAGCGAGAAGATCCGTTCCTTGTAGGCCTACTACGATATGCGGTCCTACTACGAATACCGTAGGGTCTATAGACGTAGCTATACTATTGCGGCTCTAAAATGCTTAGGATTAGGCTTTAAGCCTATAGAATGTTAGACTCCTTAGTCCGTGTTTTCAGACCTAAATTTCTGTTTACAGTAACAATCGCACTGTAGATAGAAATACTTACCCAGAAATACTTACCCTAAAGAAAATCCACCGCCTCCGTTTTACTAGGGAGGATGTTTAGCATAGCGGCACCCTCTATAACACCCTTAATGTTAGCACTATCCTCGCCCTCGGGCAGTGTGCTATTATCTTCTACCTATACCGTAGCAATCTCCTCCATAACCGTCCTATCTTCCGGTAAAGACTAGAGTGCAGCCTAGTTGATAGTAATGTCCTTATACCTAGGGTAATAGTCGCAGAGATATTCGAGCTAGGTCTAAGGATGTTAGTTTCTAGTTATAGCGTAGATCGCACTATAGACGGAAATACCTGGACTTTGTAACGGTTTACCGTAAACGATCTACGGAACTAGGCTATGAATTCCCCCCGATTCGGATCTTCTACGTCTTGCTCCGGGCGGACAAGAATAGTGTTGTACTAAGCCGGTAATCGTAGCAGCTTAGTAACTATATTAGGCACGTTACGAGCGAAGGTTATAACGTGTCCCTTGTATCTCCACTAGGCCCTATCGACGTAGACTATGTATATGCTAATATACACGGGAGCGATAAGTAACTGCTCGATGTCCTCTAACACTAGTAGCTACGTAGGGACGGGCCTAGGATCTATGTTATTAGCGGAGGACATAAGAAGAGGCACGTTAGGACGCACATCGGCGGTCTTGTAGCGCTAGCAAATGCTAGCACGATCGAGCTACGAGTGCGTTAATTTCTGTCTATAGTAGTGTTCACACTATAAACGGTAATTGCCTACCTTAATATTAAACTAGCGTTCCTTACAACGAGTGCAGAACTAGGTCTGCTTTGTATCCAAGTCCTTTATCTATACTACTACTCTTTCCTAATCCTTATCCGACATCGCTAGATTGCATAGATCGGTGCCTTCGTTATATATACGTAGCACCTTATATGCATTCTTATAGAGGTCTATACGGAGCGCGTCTAGCTGCTTAGTAGCGAGCCTAGTAACTCGTGCGTCCTTATCCTCCGGTGGATCTAGTAGCGGTAGAGGCGGTCGAGGTAGGATATCGCGTTATTCGGGAATATATCGTCTAGTAGGGGGTAGTCTAGCGCAGCGTTCAGCTATAGAGGCCTACCTCTCGGCGCGTGTAGAGGCATTGTTTCCCTATAAACTCTAATTAGTATAGGGAACCTTTTTGTCTACAGTGTTAGCGCTACTATAGACGGAAATCGTAGGCATACCGCTACGAGTCTAGAGAGAAACGCTAACTCGTCGTCCGGACTCGAGCCGTCTTAACGCGTAACCGGCACTAGCTAGCTATTATTAGCACGGCGACGCTTAACGGCGCGGGTACTAATAGTACGGCACTCGTTATAGACGGCGAACTCCTTGCTAGCCGCGTTGCGAAAGGAAGCGAGAGGTAATAGTCCGTTATAAGGTCGCTTTAAATAGTGTTTAGAGGACATATAGGCATTATACAATTTCTAGTTATAGTGGACGCGTCGCTATAAACAAAAACTCGAGGATAGTGCGGAATTACGTAGGATCTCCGAAGCAATCCGCACTACTAGGGTAGAGATTTTACCTATATATTGTAGCAATCTACAGTACTCTACGGCCGGGTTTGCTATCGTAGTAGCAACGGAAGTCGTAGCGCCTACGGGTTATAGAAGAATGCCTAGAGGTGCGCACCCAAAGCTACGTCGATGTAAGAAGGGTCTATAGCCCGCCCGGCCTCTTTTTTTCTCGAGTTCTTGTCTATAGTCGGTAACCCGAATTAATTTTTGTCTATAGTGCTACCGTTACTATAGATAATAATTCGACTAGGCGGGCGGTAGAGTATAGCAAAATTCAGCAAAGGATTACGTATAAGACGTTACGTAAGGGCAACATTTTCAACTTTAGCTATAAGCTAATTATTCTAGGTGGGGGCTAAAACCAGTCCAGTATTATAGGCCCTTCGGGCTAATAAGCTCCGCATATAGGCGGTGTAGCGGGGCTAGCTAAATTCGTAGGGAAGAGTTGGATTCTACTACTCGTATTGTAAGCATACCTACAACTAGAAGTTGTATTGGTCCGCTTAACGCGAATTACGAGGGCTTTGCTAAACACTATACGGTTCCGACGATAGCGCTCTATACGTAAGCTTCCCTTACTACGGTGGATGTAGCGATCGAGCGATATCCTACCTACCGACTACCTCTCTTAAAGCGTCCGCCTAAGGATAAAGACTGCTCTTACTCTATAATAGTTCTAAACAAGATCGTTCCACGACATCGCTCTACTACGATCTCTATGCCGCTTCTTATACTATTCTACTCGCCGTCGACGTAGAGACGTCCCTGAATTTTAAGGGCTAGACGGGTATACTATATATAGTCTCAGACGCTTAGACCACCTCGCGTATTAGGCTAATTAGGTGCAAGCACCTAGCCCTACTCTATATAGTCTAAGGGCCTAACCTAACTTTTTTAGTAATAGAGGGTTAGCCTTATATATAAATTACACTAATATAGAGGGTTAGTACCTAAACGCGTCTAAACGACTAATAGCAACAATAGTATTACTAGGTACGAAATCTGAAAATCCATAACGGTTATCTAAAGTAGATTAACGTGCTCTATAACCTCCTACTATTTGTTTTGTCGTAACGCGTTAGTTAATAGAGGAGTAGGCTTTCGCGTATCTCTAGTCTAAACGACGCGTTTATATAGCGAGACGGTAATGCCTACTCCTCCTTTAGTTTCCGACTAATACTAACTAAATTTAGTTGTCCGTATAGCCCGTAGCCTACTCTCTAACTTAACCGTTCTTGTTTTCTAGATACTACGTTATAGTACCCGTACTTCCCTTACGAAGTTGTACCTAAACACCTCTTTCGCGACGAGTACCTCGAGTAGTTTTGCCGCTAGCGAGTCCGGACAAGTTGCTAATACCTTAGGTAAGGTAAATAATAAGGAGGATCGATTAGATAGGTCGTTTTGGCGTATATAAATCGCCGCTTTTACTAGCCTACCTAAGCGTATTCTAGTAGGTATTAACGACGACGACGGTAATAGTGATAGCCTATCTAATATGCTAAGTAACTTCGATAATAGCGATAATATCTAGGGTAGCTTATAAAACCCTATTAAGCCGTTAGTACTAGATCTCGCCCTTTAGACGGTACTACGTAGGGGTAGTATAAAAATCTATTTTATACGGCGGGTAGGATAGCTAGAGAAGATAGTGTTAGTACTAACTAAAGATATACTAGTTAACTAGGACGACTCGTCCGTTAGCCTACTACTAGAGCGGGTATTCTAGTTAGCATAGAGGGATACTATTAGTCTAGAAGCTATCGATGCCGCTTAGGTTAGGGCCCCTAACGAATGCCGTATACCCTCTATCTCTCTATCTACCGATATACTAAAGTAGCTAATCGTAATAGTACGCTGCCGGGCGTTTAATAAGGTATATAGCTAGATTAACCGTACTATCGAAAGGCCTATGCTTCTAGATAGGAGTATAGCTATAACTCCGGCCGAGTAGGTAGATATAACCGAGCGCGCGGTCCGCCTAATATATCTATACTATACTCGAAAGCTATAGGTACGCGTACTACGGTATCTACTCTTCGAAAAGAAAGACCTCGTCTAGATCGCGGCTACCTTAGCTAGGAAGAGTCTAGCATATTAGTTATGGGCGCTAATCCGGAAGAAGATGTCGATCCTAGTGCTTCCGCTTAATTAGATTAGGAAGGAGCAGCTCGAGAAAATCGAGAGTCTAATAGGAACACCGTTAGTATTAAACTCGAACACTAAGGTAGAACTTACCGAGAAGTAGTAGAAGTTACTATACTCTAGAAAGTATATATATCTAATGTTGTCTCCTAAGATAGCGATATAGTCGTAGTTTATAAAGCTAATAGTTAAACCGGCCGTATAGTAATAGCTCGGACTGTTCGTATTAGACGAATTCTATCTAGTCTACTAATAGGGGATAGAGGATAGAGGCTTCCGGAAGGAATATAGTCGCCTAAAGAATCTTCGGGCTACCCTAACTAATCGCGTACGCTTCTTTAGTTATTCGGCGACCCTTAAGCCGGACACCCTCGTTAAGTATTAGATAGCCTCTAGCTTTTAAATAGACGCGGTAGTTATATAGGATCCGATTAACCGACCCGAGATATCTATATAATGTTACGCTATTCTAGGTAGTATACTCGGGAATTATAAGACGCTTCGATACCTAACCGATTACCTCGCTAGAGCGGATAGCATACCGAATCCCTAGTCGATCCGAGTCGAGAAAATAGTAGTGTTTATTAATAGTCGATTAGGCATTTATACCGCGGCGTCTAGTCTCCGATCTTATCTATATAGCTAGTTCTCTAGGAGCCTAACGATTAATTAGATATATACTATAGTAAGGACTTACTACGGTAGGATAGCTAGGTAAACGTAGGCTAATATAATTAAAGAGTTTTAGAAACCGGACTCTAAGATTCGGATCCTATTCGTAACTAAGGCGCTTAGCTTAGGTGTCGACCTACCTAATATTAAACGGGTCGTTTAGTATCGTCTCCTACTAAATGCTAGTATACGGACTATTATATAGCGGGCCGGGCGCGCTATATATAATAGTAGGCGTTGGGGTTTAGGAACGTTCACTTTCCTTTATAACTAGTAGATAGTAGGACCCCGTTCGCCGGTCTAACCGAACTAGACTCGGGTCGTCCCTAATAGATTTCTAGACGTAGAGTAAGATAAAGACGCTAATAATCGTACCGGTATACTATCTAACGCTAGTTTAGATGTCGATAAGCTAGTATATATCGGATTGCCGTTAGCGACTAAGAAGAAGAAGAGAGTGAAGTAGAGTCCTTAGTAGAAGCGCGACAATATAAACTACTCTTTATAGGAGTTTATAAACGCGGGACGTAAGGCGGGGAGTCCTATCGTCTATCGTTATATCGCGGCTCTAAAACTATTCGTAGAGGTACCTCCTAAAGCGCGTATCCGCGAGGATTGCTACGATATCTATAACTAGGATATAGCGCTACCTATTAATCGCTTTTCTAAATAGGTAGAGTCCTCTACTAACACTACTACTACCTAGGCTAGACGCCTATACGAGAAGACACTCCGCGATAGTCTAACTAAGTAGGAGCCTAGCGTAGCTAAGTTATACTATAAGTACGCACTGTTCCCTAGAGTAGCCGGCTCGCTTCTACCTTAAACAGTAATCGCGCATCTTATATCTATTTTCGGAGTGCCGAAGGGGACTACTAGTATATAGGCTTATTAGGTTAAGTTAGTATACTCTACTATAGACTTTAGGCCGTCTCTAAAGCTTATATATATACTAGTCGAGTAGTTGTCTATGTTACTTAAGCTAGCGCAATCCGTCGAGGCCTAGCGGTTATAGGAGGATTAGGAACGTATAGGGAGGGAGCGGATTCGTTAATAGAAGCGCTATCTAAGCGTTAAGTTGTCGGTAAGTCCTAAGCGATCCCCTACGTCCGCTTCGGATAGTACGAGGGCTACTAGTTTACTAAACTACGACCTTACTACCTAGTCTATCTATAATCCTAGTATCGTTCTAGTACGAGAGCCTTCCCCTCTAGTTAGTAAGCTACCTATTCCTATCCCTAAATGCCTAAAGGTAATACCGGCGTAGTCCGGTAGAGTAGTTCTCCCTCCTAGTTATATATCTAGCTCTTCTACCCGCCTTCCTACTCCTCTACCTAGAGCGTATACCGGCGGTTCTACTATAAAGTAGATAACTATACCTAAAGTATCTATTAGTAGTGCTCGTACGGGTGCTCGTCGTTTCGGTACGGTATTAGATCTAAATTAGATTCGGACGGTTAGACGTTAGTCTACTTCTCTAGCGCTAGTAGTAGCGTCGCCTAAAACGATAGTTATAATAACGTCGCGCGGTCGGGCGCGGGTAGTAAATATAGTACTATAGAAGTATCGGCTAGGTTAATAGTTAGGTGTCGATAGTATAGATAAGGAGGAGGTCGCTCGGTTAATAAGGTAGACTGTTTTACTAAGGATTTTAGATTTAGCGTATAATAATAGCCCCCGCTTAATCTTAATAATACCTTATTATACGTTTATACTAGTATATTAATATTATATAGATATCTACTATAATAGAAACCTCGAGCCTAGTCGTACGGAAAGGGCGTTAGCTTCGTAAACGTAAGGTACCTAAACCGACGCCTCTAGTTCGAATACTGTCTTAGTCGATATCGAATACTAGCGAGTTTAGATCGAATTAGAGCTGAAATGCTAGCGTCCGAGGAGGACTAAGAAACCGTTATAGTAAAGGTAAGACGAAGAGAGAGAAGGTCGACCTTCTACTAGCCTAGATAAAAAAGTAGGGGATAACGTTTAGAGACTTTATCGAGCTATATATCTCTTATAAGAAAGGTACCTCTTCGTCTAATTAAGTAGAGACGGCCGCTACTAGAACGAAGAGGTTAGCTAGTCTATTATAGAAAGACTAGATATATAGTAGGGTAGTTAAGCACATACCTCCTAGTAAGTAGATAAACGCGGAAACGGTATATAGCGAGTTGGAGTTATTACGGGAGCGTTAGGTAAGGAGGTCTAGTATATACCCGGTAATATACTTACGTCTTTAGGAGTTCGGCTAGTAGGATAAAAAAATGCCTACGGAAGACTTAGACTATAAGGGCGCGGTTCGGTCGATAGGAGAGTGCGTCCCGTCTATATAGGCGCTCTTTAAGAGTATATTAGGACTACTATAGAAGGCGGTCCTAGATAATTATATACTTAGACGCGTAGGTCTTATTACTAGCCTACTCGGACAAATAAAACATCTACGATATTATAGTTAGTTCCCTAATTAGATAGGACTATACTTTTAGAGTTAAGGCGTAAAGCGGCGAGTAATCGTAGTGTTGTCTAGAATAGGTATCTATACGTCTCCGAAGAGCATATATCGTTATAATCGACAACTATATTCCCTAGCGAAAGACCGGATTACTAATTTCGGGCGAGATTGTTATATATATAGTGTCTACGACAATCTAGATATATACTACAAGACTAGGGAGTATAGGTATAACCGCGAGGATAAGCTAAAGCATGTTACGACCGGCATGCTACTAGTTCTTATTAAAAGTTGTATATATAGTAACGTAACTAAAAGAAGGAGCTAGAGCCTTAGCTTCCTAGTCGAGATATGTCTAGCTAGTACTACGTCGGCTCTAGCAATAGTACATTACTACGTTAGTTAGGCACATTAAGGATTACTACCTACTAGCCGCCTTTAGCTAGACTAGCCTTAGCTTCCTAGTCGAGATATGTCTAGCTAGTACTACGTCGGCTCTAGTAATAATACATTACTACGTTAGTTGCGTACACTAAGGATTACTACCTACTAGCCGCCTTTAGCTAGGCTAGCGCCTAATAGAGTCCCTAATAGTATAGACTTATAAGCAGATAGGCAGCTAAGCAGCTCCGCCTAGGGCCTCTAATAATATAGACCGAGAATAAGATAAAGGGCTTATAGTAATACGGAAGGGACGGGGCTAAATATAGTGGAGCACTAGGCTAGAATACTAGCTACCGACCGACTAACGGTTAATATACGTATTTACTAGACGGTCTAACGAGAATATATAATAACTAATACGGACGAAGGAAGTAATTAGACATTACGCACCCCGAATACCGGCGTAGACTATTATATTAATTAGATAAACAATACGACAACGCGGAGTTAAAACAAGTATAACGGCGCGAACGAACTATCTCTCGGACACTATTATCCCTTAGACATTATCTATCGGCTCGATAATAAGTACCTTCTCTAACTATCTACATTAGTCGCCCTTCGCCTATTCTACTAACCTATCGCTACCCGTTTAGGTACGTATCGAGCCTAAGCAGTTATGCGTAGCTACTAATATCTAAAGATTACTATATACTAGTAATACAAAGACACTATCGAACGTAACCCGTATAAAGGAACTCTCTAAAGGGTACGCTAACGCGTCCGACGTAAGGTCCTATAGCCGAATACCTTTCTAGATTATAACTACGACAACGTATACGAGCTAGTAGTACGTCGCCCTAAGGAATTAGGCGGTATACGTATAGGAAGTGGACATTAGCGTAGCGCTATACCTAATTTAGTACGTAATAGAAATCCGCTACTATACCGCGAGGCTACTTAGTAGCTAGTACGCGAGACTACGAGTAGATACCTAGCACCTAGGATTCTATATTACGAGCCGAAGCCGACGTATACTAGGAATAGGTAGAAGAAGGCGGAGACAATTTAGCTAAGCGATTTAGTCTCCTAGAGGCCCGAGTATAACGGAATACTACTAGCGTCTACTAGACGTTAGGTCTTAGGCTAGGGTTCCTATTCGGCCTCGTTAGGACTTAGTAGCGGTATATAGGCTACCGAGTAGAGAAGTATAGACGCGGCGAGATAGTAAATAGAAAAGACGTAAGTACGAGTAGAACGGATAGCTCGAATAAGGTTATAGGAGGAACAAGGGTCGCTATCTAAGCGCTAGAAATAAGCGCTAGATACGTATTAGATGCGGTAAGTATAGATAGAGAGCGATCTAGCGAGTATTAGGTTAGATAGTAGTAGTAAGGTAGGTAGAGTATAAGGGCTAGCTAGAGGTATAGAAGCAACTAGGTATTTACTTATAGGCGACTAAGGGTACGACTATTACGATTAGGCGTAAACAAATTACATTAGAATAATGCTATAACCTATACAAATCGTTTCTAGATATTAGATAGACGTTTAGACTAATATTTATATTTTCGGATTTTAGCTAACTCTCTATTACCTAGTTTAGCTATTGCGCTCTTAGACTATATAGGAAGGTGCCCCCGAAGGGGATTAGCGCCGCTAAGTATAGTCTATACGGCTAAGACTATACTATATACTTAGAAGGCGGATTTTAGTATATATACTACGCCTAATATACTCTAAACTACCGAATATCGACGATAACGGTAGTAACAATAAGGAGACCTAGACCGATAGGAAATGTCTATCGAGAGGATAGAAGGTCTCTACGAAGATAGCTAATTGCAAATGTCGTCTAGGAAAGTAGGGTCCAAGCCGCTTACGACTACCTTAAATACGTGCGAATCTAACTATAGACTGTCTCGTATATACTATGTCGTTGCCTTGTCTAGGTAGATATCGAATCTTTTTAAAGATAAGATTAGTTCGGAAGCATTACAGGGTGCGGAGACTAATTTATGCTTTAGTGTTAGAGGCTACACCTTTCGTACGGCATTCAAAAGTTCTAAGCACCGTGTAATGCCTTAGGTATTAGGGATTTTGACTATTGCTAGCATCGTTTTTACGAGCATCGACCTTATTTAATAAGCGGCGGCGACAACGACGGATGCGAGCAACACGAGTGTGCGAGGCAACTACACTCGATTAGGTACTACATTGTGCATATCTTCAACTATTATAAGTCGTCCCCTTTATGCACTTCCACCGACTATTCTAAATTGCCCACGAACAACGAATCTATCTATAACTCCTCCTAACATCTTCCCATTATCTTCTAACTATTTCCAACTATTTTTAGCTATATTCCTCCTATCTTCCACTAAGCGAGGGTGGACATAGAGCTAAGCACTAAAGATCCGACTAGTTATCTCACGAGCTAATGCACTTCGGGCCGCAATTAGCGCCGAACGCGGAACTTAAGAAATACGGGCAACACCTATCGAAGGGCCGAAGGGTTAGCAGAGTCTACGACACACGTTTAAAGGGTTGGGGCAGGAGCTAGCAAGTTATGCTAATAGCAAGCTCTAAAGATCGTCTGCCCTTTAGTTAAACGTACTCGTCGTCGTCTAGAAGGCATGGTTTTTCCTTTAGCAAACGATTAATGTTAGTGGACAGCATAGAATTCGTGTCCATAGTTGCAGCGATATACCTTAAGGTAGAAGTAGGTAGATTTACTAGGATTACTAGCCTTGTTGCATACGCCCCAAGGTTTATCTTCGCTTTTAAGTTTATAGGTCTAATAAGGGGTTTATCGTGCCCGCCTATCGACATAGTCCCTTGTATTTCGACTATCGTGCAACGATAGTGCTTCGACCGTGTAACGGTATAATTAGCTTCTTATAAAGTAAGGTTTTAAGGTTTCGTCTTAACCTCGGATGCGCTAACTTGTGATTTTTCTATAGAATTCGACAATTTTTGTTTCTTTTATTCGCTCGTTTTAACTCCGATCTTTTTAAGAGGCGCGTCGCCCGACTGCCGGTCGTAGGCTCCCTAGGGCGCCGCGATAAAGAGCGTTCTTTCTACCGATAAGGCTACCTTAGAAGAGGGGCGGGGATTTAGCTCGGGAAGGGGGGCCCTATTTCTATAAGGGGGAGCTTATCTAGCGCGACGAGGGTACCCTATCGATTTATAACAAATGCATTCTAGTAGCATCTATATCCGGTTAGCTCGATAGGCGGTAACGATATACCCTAATAAGGACATTAGTATATTAAGGGATAAGACGGCCGAGTAATAATTCTTACCTAGCCTTCGTTAGCTAAAGCGGAGGCTATAAAGCCGAGCATTACTATAAGCTAAGCGAGTTACATAATGTTAGTGCTAAAGTTGTCGTTACGGTAGGTTAATCGTTTGGAGTCGCGCTAATTAGAATCTAGTTGTAGAGAGGTCCAATGTTTAGAAGCTACTTAAGTAACCGAAAGAAAACAGAAACGAGTGTACCGCCGATATATATATACCTATAGCCCGCTTTATTTTTATTAGCCCGAAGGGCCTATAATAGTCGTCTGGATTTTGGCCCCTAAATAAATTAATTAGCTTATAGCTAAAGTTAAAAATGTTACCCTTACGTAACGTCTTATACGTAATCCTTTACTAAATTTTGCTATACTCTACCGCCCGCCTAGTCGAATTGTTATCTATAGTAACGGCAGCACTATAGATAAAAATTAATTCGGGTTACCGACTATAGATAAGAACTCGAGAAAAAAAGAGGCCGGGCGGGCTATAGACCCTTCTTATATCGACGTAGCTTTAGGTACGCACCTCTAGGCATTCTTCTACGACCCGTAGGCGCTACGACTTCCGTTGCTACTACGATAGCAAACCCGGGCGTAGAGTGCTATAGATTGCTACAATATATAGGTAAAATCTCTACCCTAGTAGTACGGATTACTTCGGAGATCCTACGTAATTCCGTACTATCCTCGAGTTTTTGTTTATAGCGACGCGTCTACTATAACTAGAAATTGTATAATGCCTATATGTCCTCTAAACACTATTTAAAGCGACCTTATAACGGACTATTGCCTCTCGCTTCCTTTCGTAATACGGCTAGTAAGGAGTTCGCCGTCTATAACGAGTTGTTAGGGAGCTAGTGCCCTAGGCTACTATAGACCTAATTTAGGCCTGCTCCGGGCCTAATGCTAGCCCGAAGTAGGCCCGTACGAGGCCTTAGCACGTACACCTCCCTTTTGTTCCCTTCTACCTCCCTTCGGTTCCCTTCGGTAGGCAATATAGATATTCGTATATAGACTGTTTATACGTGTTAGCTACTACCTAATTACACTCCCTTATAGTATATTGCCTCTTAACCTGCAAAGGGATTAGCCGTACCAAGCACTAGAGTAGGTCTAATTTAGCACCGAAATAATACTACTAAAGGGTAGAGCAGCCGAACGCTCGGCTAGACGTATAGGCGGATCTACCCGCCTATTAGCCGAACTAGAGAATCGATCCGATACTAGGACGGTAGATTAGCGGACGCACGACGATAGCGACGGACCTAATATAGAGCGAAACTAGACCCTAACGAGCCCTAGAACCGAACTAAGGGACCCGGATACCGACCCTAATTACCTATAGGTTCCCCGACAGGTCCGCGATTACCTTTAGTCCCTTCGATAGAAGTCGCTAGACGGCATAAACGTGGAAGAAAGGATAGAGTATATAAATATAAGAAGAGACGTTACGGCTATCTACGAGATAGAGCTAGACCTAATTAGAAAAAGGAAGAGGACAACTTCGAGTGTCGACCTAACTTACCGCGGACCCAGGCCTAACTTAGACCTAATTTAGAGCCTCCTTAAGTCGGGACCGGGTTATACTCTTGAAACCGCTACCCTAGAGGCCCTCCGTAACTAGATTAGTAACTACGAAAACCGTTTTTATTTCTACGACGTACTAGATAACATACCGGCAAACTATCGATCTCGCCGTACTACTTAGGCGATCGAGAGGGTTAAACTAAAGGACCTCCGAGCGGCTATTGTACGCTACTAGTCCTAATACCCTAAGGACTACTCGGAAGATAGGGTATTCGAATAGAGCGACCTAAAGGAGGTGCTCCGTAACTAGATTACACTAAAGGCTATACGCATAGCGGAGCTAGCTAATTAGTACTAGATATGTAGACAGCTTCCGAACTAATCTATCGGCAACTTCTATATATATATATAAGGGTTGGAAGCCCGCATAGACGTAGTGCTAATAACCGCACCGGAGGAACGAGGAAACCGTAAGGGGTTCTATTACTCCAAGATGCTAGAGGATGTAAGGAACGAGATCGATAGGAACGAGAAGCTCGCGAGCGCGTTTAATATAGCGGAACTTATAGAGGCCGCGTCGGTATATAAGAACGTGCTTTTCCCTAAGGGGAGACTAAGAGTAAGGGATATTAGGCCTAAGAAGGACCCGGAATAGACCTAAGGCGGACCCTCGACGAGCTTGAACCCTCTACTAGTATCGAGAGGTAGAGGCGCTAGCTTCCGACCTAGATAGCGAGGGGGACGCGGAAACTTCGCGAACTATAATAGCCCTATATTAGGTATAAACCGTACCCTAACCGGGCATAAGGAACAGGGAAAAGAGTAGCCCCGGTTAAAGTTATAGTAGCACAACTTAGCTCCCTTAAACTAGGGCCGAAATTAAGAGGGAAAGAGAGACGCTTTACGATTAACGTAGATATCCGTAGCGGAGATAGGAAGCTATATACGCTAAAGGCGCTAGTCGACTGCGGAGCATAGATTAACCTTATCGCGCAATATTAAGTATAATCTCTCTAGATACCTAGCAATAGAGCACCCGCACCGCGTGTTAGATTCCTTAACGATTACTAAATAATAGTATATAAGGGGCACGATATTGCAGTCCTAGTAAGGGACTCTAACGGGGACGAAAGAGGTGTAAATTAGACCTTCTAGGCGACCGCCTTTATAGGGTACGATATAGTACTTAGATAGGACTAGATCCTCGCCGCCAACCTCCTTATCTACTTCCGGTTAGGACGGTTCGTCTAGGCGGCCGCCGAGGACGATAAGGAGGACGCGGAAGCAAAGGCGGATTACTAGCTATAAAGGGACTACCCCGTAGGAATAGCACTACACGCTATCTTCGGTAGTAAGGCCGCTTTCGAATAGGACGGATAGTTCTTAGTAGGAGCGGACGTCGAGGAAGACGAGAACTAGGCCCTATTTAGCCCCGAGATAGTCGACATTAACGCCCCGGACAGCGCTATCGCGGAACTAATAGTAATCTACGCTAATTAGGATAGGGATCCGACGGAGCTAGACTAATAGACGATGCGAGCACTAGGTTACGGCTCTATTATGCTACGAGCGATATCGTACTACCTACGAGGGTTAACCGGGCCTCGGAGAACTGCTAAAGCAGGTCTATAAGACTATGCTTACTATCGCCGCCGTCGAACAAGCGGATATTAACCGAGTACCTACTAAATACCGCGAATACGACGTATTTAGCGAGAAGCTAGCCGGCATTATCGCCCGCAACAGCTAATATAACTACGCGATCGATATTAAAGAGGGGAAGACCCTACCGTAGATGCCGATATATAACCTTTTATAGAAAGAGCTAGTTATCCTTCGAGAATATATCGATAAGGCGCTAAAGAAGGGCTGGATTAGGCCTAGCAAGAGCCCCTATAGGGCACCTATCCTGTTCGTACTAAAGAAGGACGGTAAGATGCGGCTATACGTAGATTACCGGGGGTTAAATAGAGTTACGGTAAAGAACCGGTACCCACTTCCCCTTATTAGCGAGATACTAGACCGCTTAAGTTAGGCCCGAATCTTTACTAAATTAGACCTAAGGGACGCCTATTATAGGATAAGGATTAAGGAAGGAGACGAGTAGAAGATAGCCTTTAAAACGAGGTATAGCTTGTTCGAATATCTCGTTATGCCTTTTGGTCTGGCTAATGCTCTAGCTACCTTTTAAGCCTACATTAACAAGGCCCTCGCTAGACTAGTTAACACGATATGCGTAGTGTATCTGGATAATATCCTTATCTACTCGAAGAACGAGACAGATTACCGACGCTATATTAAGCAGGTCCTTAAGAGGTTGGAAGAATAGAAGCTATATGCGAAGCTAACTAAGTGCGAGTTCTACACTAATCGTGTAGAGTTCCTTAGGTTCGTAGTTACGCCCTCCGGCGTAATTATAGACGAGAAAAGGATCGAATCGATCCGTAACTAGCTAAAACCCAAGTCCCATAGAGACGTATAGGTATTCCTAGGGTTTGCGAACTTCTACCGGAGGTTTATATATAGGTACTCGAAGATTGCGAGACCCCTTAACGATATACTGTCCGGTAGCTAAATTGTAGAGGGGAAACGTAGTAAGAGGCAAGTAATCCGTAGGTCGTTCGATTAGAATAAGGCCTCTAATAGGGCGTTCTTAGACCTGAAACAGGCCTTTATAGATACACCGCTGCTCTAGCACTTCGATCCAACCCTACTAATTATAGTAATTACCGACGCATCTAATGCGGTATACTCCGGCATCCTACTATAGCTAAGGGATAACGTAGAGGGTAACCGCTACTAGCACCCTATAGCATACTACTCCAAGAGCTAGGTAGGACCGGAGATCCGATATTATACGCCTAATAAGGAGCTAATAGCTATATTAGAGTCGTTTAAACACTAGCGGCACTACCTCGAGGGTGCTACATACCCGATTTAGGTCCTAACCGACTACTACAACCTGCGGTACTTTATAACCACGAAGACATTAAATAGGCGCTAGGCTCGCATCGCCGAGACACTCGCTACATACGACTTCGTTATTAAGTATAAGCTAGGGAAGTTAAACCCTATAGACAGCTTGTTACGCCGCCCGGACTACTCCGTAGGCTTTAAGGAAGGTACGAAGGAGGATAAGATATAGGGAGCCTTACCTATCCTCTAATAGTCGCTAAGAACACTATACCTAGATAGCTCTGTTTCAGACCTATAAGAGGCCCCTCGGGACCCTATAGTTACATCTATATAGGAGAACCTAGATATAGGTAGGCCGGAGGCCTATACCGACAACACGGTGCGAACACGCTTCTCGACGCGAGAGTAGTACGTATACGCCGTTTATAGCGTCGAGGATAACACCTCGATTAGGACATCTATACGTGTCCCTTACTACCTCGTTACTACCGCGGCGGAGGGGGAGATAGCGAACTCGGCGGACCTACCGACTTTATTTATCGACTTAATTAGGAATACCTAGTAAGCGGATCCTTCTATCTAAGAACGAAGGAGTTAGATAGCCGTATAAAGTTTAGGCGTAGCCGCCTTAGCCCCGAATTAGGCCCTAGGTAGACCTAAACTAGACCGGGACCTAGTAGAGGAGAACAACCGGTAGGCGTTCGACTTAAGTAGACTCCTACGCTATAATAGGAAGGTTTACGTCCCTAACTCGGAAGCATTAAGGAAGGAAATCCTCCGGCGAAACCACGACGACCCTACCGTAGGCTACTACAGTCGTTAGCGTACGTAAGAGATTATCGCTTCTAAGTATTACTAGAAGGGACTAACGAACGACGTTAACGAATACGTCAAGACATACGATGTTTGCTAACGAACTAAAACAAAACACTATAAACTATACGGTCGGCTACAACCCCTTACCGTCCCTAGCGAGCCGTAGAAGTTACTATCGATAGACTTTATCGTCGGCCTACTACCGTTAAAGGGATTTAACGGTAAGGTGTACAACGCCGTGTTAGTAGTCGTTAATAGACTCTTAAAGTACGTCCGGTACTTCCCTATAAACGACACGATCGACGCCTATACCTTAGGAGACCTAATATATACCCGCATCGTATGCGAATTAGGCCCCCTAGAGGAGATAGTGTCGGATCGAGGGTCGGTATTTACTAGTACGTACTAGAGCGCACTATGCTTCTACCTATCGGTTAAGAGACGACTAAGTACGGCGTTTTATCCCTAAACGGATAGCTAAACGGAGCGAACGAACTAGTAGTTAGAGGCGTACCTAAGGATCTACTACAACTAGGACTAGGACAACTAGGCGGTGCTTCTTCCTACTACTATATACGCACATAACACGAAGGTCCACTCCGGGTCTAAATTTACCCTAATGCGGGTCGCATATAGGTCCGATTCGGGCTCTATCGATAGGATCCTATCGAAAGAGTTCCTAACTAAGGGACTAACGTCCAAGGCGAAATCGCTAGCCGACGCAGCGCGCGAATATATCGCCCGTAGAGATAAGGAAGTTATAAAGGCGCGTAAGAACCTCGAGAAGGCGGCTCTCTTATAGAAGAAATACTATAACAAGACAACGGTAGCTAAGTACTACGACGTTAGTAAGAAGGTGCTGCTGTCTAGAAAGAACATTAAGACTAGGCGACCGTATAGGAAGCTAGACAACAAGTTCCTAGGACCCTTTACTATTACGCAACGCATTAGTACGTAAGCCTATCGACTAAATCTCCTACCGTCGATAAAGCGCTTCTACCTAGTCTTCTATGTATTACTACTAGAGCTATATTACGCCCGAGAGGGATACAAACTACCCCCGGTGTAGCCCCTTTAAGATAATAAGAACGAAGAGGACGAGTAGGAAGTCGAAGGGATCCTTAAATATAGAGGTAAACGGGATACGAGGGAATACCTTATTCGGTAGTTAGGATACTCCCTAGAATATAACGAATAGTTACCTACGAGTGCGCTCGAAGGAGCGAGCGAACTAGTTAAAGAGTTTAAGATTGAATATGCGCGGCTAGAGGCCCTAAACGGACCTAAGACAGCCCTAGATCGCACTAGGGGTAGGTTCCCAAAACGCTAAAAGAAGAAATTAACTCGTAGATAAAGCCGCATACTTTTGTTCGCCTATTCCTCCTACTACCTAAGCATAAAGAAACAAACAACGCTACTAGCGCGCCGGCTAAAGAGTCTTGAAATACGGACTAAGGAGTCTAACGATCCTATAGGTTATAGGGACTAATGTCTATAACTACCGTAGGTTGCTCTACTTTTACTACCCTTTTAACCCCGTACTAGCCCCGAGCTAGTACGCAAAAGGGCCCTAGTATACTAAGCGCTGCTGCTTAAATAGGAGGTTGCGCACTATGCGCTGCTCTACCTCCATATCCGCGACGATGTTAAACGGCGTTAAACTTAGCGTACCGCGGCTAGCCTCGAACGACCGCTCCTCTACCTCCGCCTCCGTACGACAATAACGGCGATATACTAACTACTACTCGTCGGAGGGCTTCGAGGAAAGATCCTTCTAAGTCCGACTAGCCTTAGGGGGCCTACTAGTAAAGAAGCTAAGGACACGTACGCCGGCGGAAGCGTTAATGCCGAAGTTAAAGACGTCTTTAATTAGAGCCTTTATCTTAGGGTAGAGCTTATTAGCATAGCCGCGAAACAGGATAATGCGGCTAGGAACATATTAGTACTAGAACAGGCCCGAGGAAGGGGTTAAACATACTAATAACGGCGCTCGGCCTCCTTAGAGGTATCGAGCCTAACGAGGAAGTTAGTGTTATTAATCCGTAGAAACTTACGCTTATAGTCGAGGACGGAACGCTATAATAAGTTAAGGACGTTATAGGCCCGATACGCCTCCTTAGGGATAGGGTAGCAAGCTAACTATTGTCGAATAGCGACATACGCTATATAGGTGCCCTCCGGCAACTCCGTTATATTATAGCGATAAGTAATAGGGAGCTGCTACGTAGCTATAAGATACTAGTTAACGTCGTAGAGCCGACGGATGTAGTTAACGTATAGAAGGCGACGCGCATCTAGGCGAGGAGCGATCGATTAAGGAAGGCGGTTAGTACGAGTAATAGGTATCTTAGCAACGGCTATCTTAGCGTGCGAATAGAGGTAGTCCGGGATTAGAGCGCGGCTATCGACTACGATAACGGGACCTAGCTACGTTAGCTACGAATTAGGCCTAAAGGAGTGCTAGAACATACCTAGCCGCTAAGTAAGCGAGCTATTAGAATTCCTACGAGGGATCGACAAGGACGAGTTATCGGGATTCGGACGACCGCTCGCCGTAGGAGTACGTATAGCTAGAGATGCCGGATCGTATAGATTTAGGCCTACGAGAGGACCGCTCGGGGTCTACGCGGCACCGCTACTACTACCTACTAGAGTACGTAGCGTGCTAGGAGGGTAAAATCCAGGCTACGACATAGTTCGGTTAGGATCCTAGATACCTTCTTAATTAATAGCGGTCTAAGCGCTTATAAGAGTCGATACGCGCCGACGAGAGCTACTATAACGAGGAAGTTCGTTATGCGGTAAGGTAGTCGGCTTAGAGGGCGATTCGAGGATCGGAGAAAGAGGCGCTACTATAGAAGTGGAAGGTATAATAAGGAAGGAAGAAGAAAGTTCGAGGACGAAGGACTAGATATAAAGGACCGATCGGAGCCGCCAAGGCTACATAATTACGACGCCTATAATAGAGCGAATTTATAGCTAAAACGGGCCTATTACGGGCCTACTAAGATTACGGGGAGGATTTACGGACAATTTACGTACGGTTATGCGCATAAATAGATTATAACGCTAAACGCTAGCGTAGGCTTTACGAGCGAAAGGATAGGCCTAGAATAGACTAGATCCACGACTAAGAAGGACCTTAGGAGCGAACTTATAAGACTCCTTAGTCCGTGTTTATAGACGTAGCCGCGGCTTACTTCGCCTTTATAAACGACGAGGGTTCTATACCGCTATTACGAGAAATCCAACTAACATACGCTTCGCCTAGCTAGCCGAGTAGCTGTTAAAGGGCTAAGTCCCCTACGACTACTTACGAGACACCGCGGTTCGATCCCTTCCTCGTTAGTCGGGATCGGGGCTATTATTAAACTTTAATTTTTGCTGTTACTTCTACGACCTAGGATAGGCTACCGGGGGGGAGGGGATAATGTTAGGGAGCTAGTGCCCTAGGCTGCTATAGACCTAATTTAGGCCTGCTCCGGGCCTAATGCTAGCCCGAAGTAGGCCCGTACGAGGCCTTAGCACGCATACCTCCCTTTTGTTCCCTTCTACCTCCCTTCGGTTCCCTTCGGTAGGTAATATAGACATTCGTATATAGACTGTTTGTACGTGTTAGCTACTACCTAATTGCACTCCCTTATACGAGTGCCGTACTATTACTACCCGCGCCGTTAAACGTCGCCGTACTAATAATAGCGAGCTAGTGCCGGTTACGCGTTAATACGGCTCGAGTCCGGACGACGAGTTAGCGTTTCTCTCTAGACTCGTAGCGGTATGCCTACTCTTTCTATTTATAGCGGCGCTATTACTATAAACACAAATCCCTATAGTACTAACTACGATTTTAGGGAAACAATACCTCTATACGCGCCGAGAGGTAGGCCTCTATAGCCGTACGACGCGCTAATCTACTACCTACTAGGCGATATATCCCTAAACAACGCGACATTATCCCTCGACTACCGCTAGATCCGCCTCCGCCTCTACCTCCGCCGCCGCCTCTACCGCTAGATCCCTTACTACCGCTAGACGAGGACGCGTAAGTAGCATTACGTACTATAGAGTAGCTAGAGACCCTCCGTTTAGAGCTCTATAAACAAGCATATAGGGTTCCTTATACGTACAACGACGGTACTAACCTACGTATACTAGCTATATCGGAGAAAGACTAGGACCGAGTGGAAGATAGATAAAGGACTTAGATTTAAAGCATACGTAGTTTTGCACTCGTTGTAAGGAACGCTAGTTTAATATTAAGGTAGGTAGGCAATTACCGTCTATAGTACGTATGTTACTATAAATAGAAATTAACGCCCTCGTAGATCGATCGCGCTACTATTTGCTAGCGCTATAAGACCGCCGATACGCGTCTCTCGTCGGACGCGCCTTTTCTTATGTCCTCCGCTAATAACATAGATCCGGGCCCTGTCCCTACGTAGCTACTAGTGTTAGAGGACATCGAGTAGCTGCTTATCGCTCCCGTGCATATTAGTATATATATAGTCTACGTCGATAGCGCCTAGTAGAGGTATAAGGGATACGTTATAACCTTCGCCCGTAATGTTCCTAATGTAGTTACTAAGCTACTACAATTGCCGGCTTAGTGCAATACTATCCTTATCCGGCCGGAGCAAGATATAGAGGATCCTAATCGTAGTAAATTTATAGCCCAGTTCCGTAGATTGTTTACGGTAAACCGTTATAAAGTCTAGGTATTTCCGTCTATAGTGCGATCTACGCTATAACTATAAACTAACCTACTTAGGCCTAGCTCGAATATCTCTGCGACTATTACCCTAGGTATAAGGACATTGCTATCGACTAGGCTACACTCCTATCTTTGCCGGAAGATAGTACGGTTATAGATAAGATTACAACGGTAGAAGTGGAAGACAATACTACACTACCCGAGGGTAAGGATAGTGCGAACATCGAAGGTGTAATAGAGGGTGCCGTAGTGCTAAACCTCCTCCCCGGTAAGACGGAGGCAGTGGATTTTCTTTAGGGTAAGTATTTCTATCTATAGTGCGGTTGCTACTATAGACAGAAATTCAAGTCTAAAAACACGGACTAAGGAGTCTAACATTCTGCAGGTCTAAAGCCTAATCCTAAGTATTTTAGAGCCGCAATAGTATAGCTACGTCTATAGACTCTACGGTATTTATAGTAGGACCGTATATCGTAGTAGGCCTATAAGGAACGGATCTTCTCGCTCGCATTCCTATGTCTGTTTCCTTATAGGCTCGTAGATTAGGCCCTCCTACGGTTAAGGAAGGTGCCGCTCTTAAGGTAGATCTAGTATCTCCTTCGATACGATAATAGCCGGTTCGCCCGTTACTAGCGCTTTCGCTATGCGGTATTTAATACGTAGATACGTAATATTAGTAGTAGCCGGTTACGCTGGATTATTAACCGTAAGGATAGCTACGTAATAACACTAGACGAGCTACGCAATTATCTACGTAATAACACCTTACCGGCATAGCGTCTCCTTAATCGTGTCGTCCGTAGCTTAACGAACATTAAGGGAATCCGGTCGTTCTAGAATAAAAAGCGATCGGAGCTAACATTATATATTTATGCACTAGGTAAGCAATTTCCGTTTATAGCGGGCTTATAACTATAGACGGAAATGCTAATCCCGGTAGGTAAACCTGCTTTCTTCTTTACCTTTAGCGCAGCCGATATGCAATAGGATAGTCTACATCGACTATTCCCTAACTATAAGAGGTAGAAGAATAGCACTAATACTAAGTAGCTCGATATTAGACGCCGGAACCTCCGTAATAACCCCTATATTACGACCTAGCACTTCTACGACCGCTTTACGTCGTTCTTCAAATAGGTTCGTAATCCGGTATTTCTATCTCTAGCGCGATTTACACTATAGATAGAAATTCTAACTTGTTTCGCAGGTCCTTAAGCTAAAGTTTAGCATCGTCGACTATTAGTTTCGCTACGAATTTTAAGGCTATAGTAGCACGCACGTGTATAGCTTCGCCTAGTGCGATCCGCGTGTTATACCGGAGGCATATAGTAACATCTAGGACGAGACGGAGCGCGCCGCGTTTACCGCTTTTTAGGATAAGTATATCGTTACGGTTAACCCCTAGCTAGGTAGAGCTCGCGCCGGTATTAGTACTCGAGGTGTATACAATACTACTGCTAATAAGCTAACTAATACCCTCGAGGATCTATCGGACGTCGTAAATCGCGTATAGTAGCACTCGTGCGATAGAAGCAAGATAAGTATGTCTATCGTTTGTTACCTCTATTATACTACCGCCGCCGCCGCTACGGGATATTTATATCCCCCCTTCTATCTCTATTTCCTTCTCTTCTTCTTCCTATACTAGTAGGGTAAGCGACTTTAGACGGCAGCGGGGCGAGCGCCTTTAGACGTATAGTAGCCGCCTCCCTCTCTTCTCCCTCCTATACTAGCGGGGCGTATTTCTATCTATAGTGCGATCGCCGCTATAGATAGAAATCTAGCCGCCCGTCTTAAAATACGGACTAAGGAGTCTAACATTTCCTAGGGCTACTATTAACGTAGGGTACGAGGCGCTCTACCTAATACACCGACAAAGTGTCGATTCCACTTCCCTTATACTATAGGCCCTACTACGACTAATCGCAACTGCAATCCCTACTACCCTCTTTTTAATGCCGCCTCGAACGACTATATAATAAACGCCTATTACCCTACGGTCGCGCTAGCCTAGAGAGCGAATAGTAATATTTTACCCTACACGTCCGCGAAGGCGGTAATTAACTACGTTAGGAAATACGCGACTAAGAATAAGCCTACGACTCTAACCTACTAGTAGATCGCCGGAAGTCTAGCACCGTTTTTAAATAAGAATCGGGTTCGTATTTCTAGCTATAGTACTATTTACCGTGTAGATAGAAATTACTAACCTACCTCTAGCCTACGTTATTACTAGCCGTTAGGACGATTAATCGGTTAGTTGCGGAGAGAGACTAGTTAGCTTAGGAAGTCTCCTATATTCTCTTCGGCTTGCTATTAGCGATAGGTAGCCGCGAGGCGATTAGACTAGATTGTCGTACTAAGGATTAGCTAGGTACATCGGTAGAACTCGACGAGAGCGGTAAGGAGATCTAGCGTAGCTAGACACCCCTTAAGAAGTATAAGGCAAGGCCTATTAAATACGAGAACACTAGCTTTTTCGAATTCCTTACTACATTCGAGTATAGGAAGGGCAAAAGCCCACGTCCTAGGCTAACTGCTCCTAATTATATACTCTACTACTAGCTAAGGTATTCCTATTTATAGTGCGATTCTTACTATAGACGGAAACTAACCGCCCGTTTATAGATATTTAGCCGGGCCTAGCGGCCCCGACTACGAATACTTCTACTGTATAAAGCTTATACTCTACTATCCCTTCTACGAATATCCTACGCTTCCGTACGATAGACACGCTACGTAGGTAGATGCGTATAAGTCCTACCGTAAGCAACACGAGGAGCACTCCTTTAACTATATAGATAAGGTTCTTAAGGAGGCGGACGAAGACGAGGAGTTCGAGCCTAGCGAGTAACGCCTAGAGCGCAATATAGGTAGTACGGAGCTACTCGCTAGATAGACCGTTCGTCGCAATCTAGCCGCGCGGCATAAGGATCCTAATAATCTTAGTAAGCGGACTAACGATTAGCTATACGACTAGGACTTCTATGTTAGTACGTATTAGCGGTAGTAGGATCCGGTTATAGAGGGTACGGACGTAGAGTTGCTTCCTAGATAGGAGCTAGATATCTATTAATCGAACTAGTAGGAGCGAGCGAAGGCTGCCTATCTAAAGCAGTTAGAGGTAGCCTTCTAATCCCCCGAGGTAGTTAACATGCTATCCGTAGAGCAGCGGTTAGTCTATATAAGGTTATAAACTATTACAAGTCCGCGCTCTATAGTAGTATACCGCCGGAATAGCTACTATATAATGTGGACGGTCGGGCTAGTACTAGAAAGTCCTTCCTTATCTAGGCACTCTCGGCTTATTTGTAGGTAAGCATTTGTGTCTATAGTAAGACTTCCTACTATAGACACAAACTCTATAGAGCTAACCGGACTAAGGAGTCTAACTATCGTAGGTTTTGTTGCCTTATACGACTACTACGATCCTTCGTACCGTACCTACCGGCTCCGCTGCCTATAACATTAATAGCAGCACCCTTTACTCGCTGCTTAAGCTTCCTATTAATCAACCCTTTAAAAAGCTACTAGTAGCCGCCGCCGCCGCGGACATATAGCGACGCCTTTAGGACTATAGGTATTTAATTATCGATAAAAAGAGCATAGTTAGCTTAGCAACACTATATTAGATCGACCTTCGATTAAAGTAGGCCTTCGTTAACGACAGACTCTTTAGTAGTATTAGCATTCTACTATTCGGTAACTTCTAGTAGCTCCCTCCGATTAACGATAAGGCTATATTCTTTAGCGTTACTAACCGACCGAAGGAGGCTAGTAGCATGTCTATAGAGGATTTGCATAGCTTCCACAAGTATCGAGCATTTACTAAGTTAGTCGAGTTAACCGTCTAGTAGCGCTAGCGTACTAGTAGTAAGGACTTCGCTACTACCCTCGAAGGGCTCCGTAATACCGAGGTTATATCGGAGTACTAGAGCACTTTATCTACTCGTTACATAGTTCGTATCCCCGTAATTTCTGTTTATAGTGCATTAGCTACTATAGACAATAATCCTTACTATACTTAGCGTGCTAACAATCTCTAATTAGTCGAACTTTAATATCTAGCATCCGGTCTACTACTAGTTCGAGGACGCTATCCGCCTATATAGCACTAACGTAGATGCCGACACATTTAACCTTACTCGTATACGCGATAGCGGGCAGCCTATCTTCTCGTGCCTCGCATCGAACAGTTATCCAGTCGCTACTAAGGTGCTTGCCCCTAAGGCTAGCTACCTCGAGAACCGCGTTAATATAAGTATCGGTTATAAGCTAATAATCCTCTAGAACTTGTGGACTAAGCGTAGTATCGTAAATAGTACGGAGTGCCGGCTCTACGATATTGTATAGAAGGCTAGCTCCACCCTAATAGCGGATCCTCCTAACTAGCTATTCTACCTTCTCGTCGTAGTCCCGCGATCGACCTATAGTACACCGTATATCGAGGAATATTCGTTTCGTAGGTCTCGGTTTGCCGTAATTCCGGTATTTCGATCTGAGATAGGATTATAGTTTCCGTTTATAGTAGTGTCGCTGCTATAGACATAAATTCCACCCCCGCTAATAGTCGTTCTAGCGCTTATTCTTCTATAAAGGCGAAACCCGTATACGTACGAACTTCCCTATCCGACTTGTATACGCTATTACTATCTATAAGGCGTAGGGCATAACGCTTCCAAAGGCTGTCCTTAATCTTACTAACGGTCGTAAGAACGTACTATTATTCTACGTCGGTATATCGCGTATTAAGAAGCTAGAAGATCTATTATTTAAGGATACCTTTAATTTAGAGCGGCTTTAGGGTAGTACTAGCTACCTTCCTACGATACGGACTACCGACTAGAATAGACGTCTCGTATAGCGCGTTACTATTACGAATACGTACGGCTCGGTAGTTCGTAGAAGAAGCTAGCCCTTTCCCGCCTACGCTATACGCCTACCTCCTTATCTATCGGTCTAATCTCTACTATATTTACGTCTATAGTGTAACCGGTACTATAAATAGAAACTAGCCGGAGAATAGTGCGGTTTAAGGTTAGGAGTTATAGGACGAGGGAACATTAACGAGAGAACGATCTAGTATTTATTTAATTACGTCTTATACCCCGAAGGGAAGCGTTCTATCGTTAATAGTTTATACGGTCTTATACGTACGCCCGCTCGGTAGGTCGGACGCCGCTACCGCTCTCTAAACTATTTACTAGTACGACGATACTAGTATATCCCTATGCTAGATATATATACTATAGGGGCCGGTGCCGCCTACCTCTACTATATAATCTTAGGCCTAAGGCCTACTAGCGTAGTTCGCGTAAGGAGTCGGCTAGTACTAGCTAAGCTCCTAGTAGCGACTAATACGCGACTACTAGTACTACGACGCTAGCGAGCCCTAACCCTAACGGAACGGAGTTACTAACTACTATACGCGCGCGGGTTAGCTTGAATTTTTATCTATAGTGCGATTACTACTATAAATAGAAAAGGTAGAGTACCTATCTAACAGTTCTACTATACTAGGCAGCGTAAGGGTACTATACCTAAACCGGGCGGACGACCGATAGGGCGTAGAGTAGGCGCGGCGGTAGTAGGAGAGCTATAGATATATATAGTTAGTCGTTATAAGGTAGCTATAGACGGAAATAACTAACCTAGTATCGTCGTCGTCGTTATTATCGTTGTTATTGTCGTCGTCGTTAGTAGCGGCGGGCGTAGGAAAGCTATAGCTATCGGTTAGTAATTGTTTTCTCGGTAGTAATTATTACTTAAGAAAGGAATTACTTACCCGGCATTATTATTATTGTCGTCGTCGTCGTCTATAGGACTACGTAATATATTAGCTACTATTCCTATATCGGCTTATAGCTATATAGCTCTTAAGTCTTTCTTAGTCTCTCTTCCTAGGTATACTTACGTAGAGTTATAGGCTAGCGGAGCCGGAGTATAAGTAGGAGTAGGCGTAGGGGCTAGAGGGGGGGCGGGGGCATAGTAGGTAGCGCGGGCGGCGCTATTAGGAGTTAGCTATTTTATATCTATAGTGCGATATACGCTATAGATAGAAATTAACCTACTTATAGCGTGTAGTAAAAGTAAAGCCGCTTTTAAACTAATAAATCTCTATATATATAGTTAGATACTACGTTACGAGGAGGATTCGCTATTAAATTACTTACTCTTAGCGGTATGCTTCTACTAAACGGTAGCGTCTTCGAAGAAAGTATACTATATATAGTATTAGATACTACTAACTATACTACCGCTAACATTACTTATAGCTCGCGAGAGCGAGCGGTACGACGGCGGGCTAGGCATAGTAGTTAGAGCGGGCGGTCGAGAGTAGTAGTAGTAGTAGTAGTAGTAGTAGTAGTAGTAGTAGTAGTAGTAGTAGTAGTAGTAGTAAACTTATAGAGTAGTAAATATTACGTCTACGTCGTAAAGTTTTAAGAATTTCTCGTATGCATTTCTTCCTATTATTACTTTCCTCTATCGTATTGTCCGCCTTTCTATTTATATAGCTAGCGCTACCGTAACTAGAAATAGCTACTATACCTATAGGAAGTGAAGTAATAGAGTGAAGCTAAACGCTAAGCATCGTCGTTTTAGGGTCCAAGCCGTCTCGAATTTCGGCCGCTCCCGCTACTATGCCGAATACGTCTAGCCCCCTTCGGGCCAACCTTTGAGCACCGCTCGATTAAATATCCTTCATGCAAGGAAGCGAACTTCTTGCACATTTACTTTGCCTTCTCGTACTGAAACGCCATTGTAGCGCTGTGGCTTCAATGACTCCAAAGCACAACCGGAACCTGACAGAGAGAGAGTTTATGTCTCGAAGTTATGGCAGATACAACGAGCTGCAAGTCGACAAGTCAGGACTGTAGCAAGACATCGCCAATAGGAGGTCGCCAATGTGACAAGGAAAAATCCAATCACCACACAAACGATACCGAACTCTCTATTGTACTTATCTCTCAACCTTCCGTGCGGTAGACTGTATAACTAACGATGCCTAACAGGGACTGCACCCGGGACCACGATTGAGTGTCTCTAGTGACGCCGCACCGATCGAGCATTTGAAGCCTGCTACCAAGCCAAGCCTCATACACGAACCACTTCCACTCATGGACCTTAGCAGCGGCATCGTCGGTTGGGAAAGCCAGAATGACCCTGCCATGCCACACAACTTCCGCCCAGCTCAAAAGTGGACGTGGGTTGCGCTCCTATCTGCCATAACCCTACTCGGGCCATTCGCAACATCAGTTCTATCGCCCGGTATCGACATGTTGAATGCTGACTTTGACAACACAAACGCCATCCTTGAATCAATGACAGTGACGATCTAGCTCTTCGGCTACGTCGTTGGTCCGATCTTCATTGGTCCTCTTTCTGAGATATACGGCCGGAAGCTGGTACTCAGCATTTCCAAAATCTTTTTCTGCCTCTGGCAGATCGGCTGTGCGTTGGCGCCCAACATCGAAACCCTCGCTGTGTCGAGGTTCTTCAGTGGTGTCGGCGGTGCGGCGAGTCTGGTGAGCTTGGCTTGTCTCTTCCCTGTATATGAGACCTCAGCTGATGTGGCATTCGAGACACTAGGTGGAAGCATAATCGGTGACATGTTCCGGCCAGAGGAACGAGGCAAAGCGATGGGATTATGGAACATGGGACCATTGTTGGGTGAGTCACCAGCGATGACATGAAGGTGGTCTGCTAACCAGAGACAGGTCCAGTCATCGGCCCATTCCTGGGCGCATTTCTTGCCCAATACATTGGCTGGCGCTGGGACTTCTGGATCGTGCTCGCCGCATCTGCACCTGTGACATTGCTCATCATAATCTGCACCAAAGAGACATGCCACAAGGTCCTCATCCAGCAGAAGACCGCGAGACTGACGAAACAACTTGCACAATCGAATCTGACGAGCTGTTATGAGTCGACTTTCCGAACCCCAGCTGAGGCTGTACGTCTCAGCTTTCTCAGGCCATTGAAGCTGATGTTCTATTCTCCTATCGTCTTCTTCTTGTCCCTGTACATTGCTTTCGTTTTCGGAGTTGTATACCTACTATACACCACCATCCCGACCGTGTTCCGGGACAACTACGGATGGAGCAGCGGCCAAACGGGATACCCATACATCTCTCTTGGGATCGGAACTCTCATCGCATGGCTGTGCTTCACAGTATACTCGGACAAGATGGTTGTCAAGCTGGCCTCGGCGAATGGCGGCATCCTCACCCCCGAAATGCGCCTGATCATCAGCATCCCATTTGGATGCCTTCTTCCGGTGACGCTGTTCTGGTATGGTTGGAGCTCACGCTACCACGTGCATTGGGCCTCGACGCTCGTATCATTGTTACCTTTCGGAATCGGCATAATGGGGTTGTTCCTACCGATCAGTACATATCTCGTCGACAGCTATCCCACATATGCGGCTTCAGCAACGTCGGCGAATGTCATACTGAGAAGCATCGTCGGTGCTGTTCTGCCATTGGCTGGGCCACCTCTTTATGCGTCTCTCGGGCTCGGTTGGGGTAATTTGTTGCTCGGGTTCATTAGTATTCTGATGATCCCCCTCTGCCTTTTGTCTTCTACAAGCACGGAGCTACGCTTCGCAAAGCGGAACGCTTCGACCTGTAGATGATTGATAAACGATGAGGCAGGTACCGAGGACTGTGTATTCGTATTCGCTCAGCAACGAGCTCTGCTGGTTCCACTAGGACCAAATACTTGCCTATTCCGGAGCTCCGATATCAGTCAGCTCTCACATCACTCTCAAGGTGTGGAGCACAAGGGTTCCGTAAGCCACATGCTCTACTGCTTGTAGCAGCGCGACGGACTGCGCGCGAGTCTCTCTCCTCCACCCAGACCGGCGCCAATGTAACCATTCGGCTGAATTCCTGCCCACGGGTGGCTTGATTCGGCGCAATTCTTGACCACGGGCAGGGTCATCGAGGATGAATGCATGCGACATTCCGCATCAGCTGAACAAGCATGATCAAAGGGCCGCGTATCACCCCGTCGGCCAAAGTAAAGCAGAATACCCGTCGATCTGACGCACATTGAGCTTTGGTAACGATCCCCAGTATTCAGTCCGCAGTGAATGAGGAGGTTCGCTCAGCTTCAAATTTCTGTCAATTCGAGATGGCATTCGCTATCTCGCTTCGGTCCAGATCGCTGTCAGGTCGATTTTGGTGCTCGGAACCTCACTTTCGCGCTTTGTCCCGTAAGATGAGCCTTAAATTTGAACAAGCCAGGAGTGCGCTTCACTCTCACGGTTCCACCGCCTTGCCAACCGCGATCCTCTCCTCTTCGCTAAAGCATGCTGTCCCTTGCCTCAATGCTCTGACCAACATCGGCACGCTACGTTCATTGAAGTCGCCAGCGGACCTTAGCTGATCCAGATCATTTGCGAACTCATTCGTCGTTTGGCGGAGGACAAAGTCGGAAAACGATTTCTCGTGGACTTGGTCCTGAGAGGTCTTGGAATTTCCTTGCAGAGGGAGAGTGATGTTTTGTGATGCGGTCTCGTCATCCGAGGAAGGCTGAGTGGCCGGCGTGGACTTCGACTTCTTCTGCTTCTTGGAGGGTTGCTCTTGAGGAACAGTGGGTTCTGGCTCGGGTGTTGATGCTGCGCTTTCGTTGTCGGAGGAGATGGGTGATGAGACTTGAAATTTCTGTCAGTATGAAGATGTTCGAAGACAGATGAAAGCGAGACGCAAACCTTCTGTCCTGCTCTTGCGCTTATTACGGCGCTTCTTGACGGTTTTGTCGGGAGCCATGGTTCTCGAGTTGATGTTTGAATGCTGTTTCAACCTCAGGAAGTCTTGCGAAGTCTGTCAGAGGTTGTATAGACAGTGACTAGTGCAGTAAATTTTAGTCTTGGTACACATCAATCACTTTTGGCCCGCAACATCTCACTGAGTCTGGCTGCGGTTCTGTGATCGCTCGTTGGCAAGTATGTGTTACCAGTCCTACGAATGCGTATGTACCTTATATACATGAGCTTTTGTGGTGGATAGACCTAGCTTTACTCCCATCAACTGCACACAGCTAGCGTATCATACAACATCGTTCCACACTTCACTGCCTCTTCTTCTGCACAAGCTCTACGGGAGCGGCCAGGACGGCATCACGTTCTTGCAGTAAGAACGCAGCAGCTGCGCCGGGCCCAGCGAGGACCAGTACCAATGCTGCCTGGGCATAGGTCTCAAGGACGCTTCCACCGCTCTTCCTTGTGGTAGCAGAGATAGCTTCCGCCGACAAGGTAGCGGCCCAAACGACAATCGCGGCAGAAGAACAAAGGTAATCCCACTGGAGGAAGATGGCGACTCCAGTCTCGAATGGCACCTTTTGAACCACTGACTCGGGATAAAATGGCACCGGGATCAATGCGGTCTTAAAGTCCAACGCTGCGACAACGTTCTCCTTGAGCCAGCCAGATGCTAGGTGACCGCTGAGCAAATAAGCCAAAGAAGTGATGTGGAAGAATCCCGACGCCAGAATGCTGAAGACGTAGAACTTGTGCCTTGTGAAGAATGCCGGCTGGGTTGAGAGCGAGGGAGTAGTCTTCCCTCTGAGTACGATGATGGTCTTCCAGGCCACGTAGACCCAGATGGGGTGGAAGAGTCGCAGGATCGCCCAAAGCGGCTGAGATAGAAGACCTTGTCCATCAGGCTGAGTGCGAAGCATGAAAGCACTCGGCACAACGTGACCGATCATCAATGCGTATCCCAACGCCTTGAAATGTCCGCTTGGAGCCGCAGTAGGTTTCGTGGCAGTCTTGGTCGGGTTTCGAACCATCAGCAGATGCGTGATCGCCCAGATTGGCGTGAAGAGTCCGATCCCAAGCAGCTCTCCCATGATCTCAAAGAAGTAGGTCGCAAAGAAGAAACCGGTCGAAGTGCTGCCGTGAGCTTCCGACAGCATCAGAATGAAGATGCTGGTCAGTGTGCCTAGAAGATGGTTTCCTTGCCAGTGAGCTCGAACGTTTCGCGAGTCCAGACTCGTATGAAAGAATGCTGCCATGAAAGCGAAGAAGTTGTCCACTTTGTCCAGTCCAGTGCGAGGAAGCGAGAGAGGAATGTTGGTGCCGGGCAATAGCTGGACTCGATTCGCGAGGACGTTGTCGAGGATGATGGTGCCATTCCACTCGCCTTGTTTGGCCAGCGCGAAGTGGGCGGTCACCACCAAGCCCACGAGGATCGCAATTGCGAGTGGTCGTGCGAAGGCCATGATTGATGGTCTGATGGTCTGGTTGATGTTGATGCACGAGGTACTGTTCCTGCGGGCGTCGAGTTCAGAGTACAGGAAGTAGTCACGGAATTGGCCTAGCTTTTACAGAGAACAAGTGTCGCAGTGGAGTGTCTGGGGTTTGGTACGGCCGATCTGGGGCTGGTTCCGGCCGTACGAGAGCGATGATGGAGTTGATCGCCTTCTTCTGCTTCTTCTTCACAGCTGTATCCATGTATGCTAGTCTATTGCCGGGCCTCGGTCCTTCTTTCCTCCAGGGCTTGGCGTGTTGCAGAGGCCGTCCAAAGGCGATGTAGCCCACGTCTCTCACCCCGTGTGCATGTCCAGTTCTGATCTCTGCCGACACCTGCCCACTTCCTTCCATGTCCCGGATACACGGCACCACCAATTCCTCTCCACGTGTCAAAAGATTCAACAAGATCACAGATCTCATGGAGCGATGCCACAAGGCTGAGCGAAATCGACCAAACACGGCCTGATTCAGATCTGTACCACAAACGCCGCAAGATCAAGCGAGCGCGATCGGGGACTTTCTCCTGTCCACCGTATGATCCGCGTCTGTAGCAGCAACGCCGCAACTTCAAGCGAGAGCGCTATCGCCCGCTTCTTCCCTTCCACCGGCCTTGTGCGGGCACTAATGTACTGCTATGCAATGCATTGCAGTTTTCAGCTCAGCCTTACCGTGAGTTGCAGAGTGGGAGGTCGAGGCGGGTTGGTCAAGGCGGATTGAGGGAGCTGTTTGATCGCGACTGCAGCTTACGGCCTCCTTCGTCCATGTCTCTTCTGCTTCGCAATCGAGTCTGAGGTCGGCTTGCGGTATTGCTACGCGAGAGCAAGCTGGTTGACTCGACAGTGAGCGCCTTCTCTCCTTCGAATCAACGCAGCGCTTAAGTGGTATTATACGACGAAACGTAGCAGACCACGTACACGTAGCTTACATGCTGATAAGCAGTATAGGTAAGCCACCTGTACGCTTTGTTAGCATGCCCAGTCAAGGTGTAGGTATGCTTCATTAGCACGTTCTGTCAACTAGTGAGGGCATGCTGATAAGATGTCCAGGTGACTTGGGAGGACCTGCTAACAAGACGGTCAGGCAGTTCAGCATGCCACGCTAAGAGCCGTACAGGTATTCCATCAAACGAGCATATTCTTGACGCTCTATAACGCTACCCAATCATCACTGTACTCAGTTCAAGAACTAGCGAGCGCCATGGCGCCAATGATCATCTCAGCCCTATGCTGGGCGCGGAGGATGGGAGATAAGGTGGTATGAGACACTGTGGAAGATCAGCGGTAAGCTAGTGGGCGGAAAGAGCTAGCACTGGGTTGGACAGTCCACTGCTAACGTGGCTACGCGTTGCGTGCCTGCAGCCTGCTGGAAGCTAGCACTGCAAGCCCCGGAGTCGAAGGCCGACGAGCATCAGTGGAGGTGTGATGTTGGCTGTGTTGCATTTGTGCCGGCGATCTAACCCTGGAAGCTGGATAGTCAAGCTCAAGTCGCAATGGTGTGCTCTCCTTGCGGCGCCCGGTAGCGCGATGAGACAGGTCCGACCATGCTATTGCTTTTGCTCCACGGACCCGTCGTCCGCCATGCAACGCGGTCCTGGCTGCCAGGACACGATCAAAGATCGAGATCTTGTGAGCGGTCAGACATCAACAAGGCGTTGCTAAACCCGAGCACTGACCGCTACCGCGATCTCCTAGATGCAACAGTAACGACTCGTTCCTCCGGCGGCAGTGCCATACAACGCATACTGATCGAAGCTCATCGCGCGCCCCGATGCCACGTGAACATCAGGCGCTAGATGAATCAAGCACATGGGTGCCAAGGGTAGGGCTTCATTCTGCAGAGCCTCAAGAATACCACTTGTACCTGACCAATGATGGCTTCACAAACAAAGTGACTGGCCACGCGGCCGCACATCAGCCCACTGCAAGACTGACGCCATTTTTCGGAGCACGCGACGAGGCGCCAACCTTTGGCGAGCTCAGCCAGCCACAGAAAAGTTTATTGACAGCTCACTCACTTCCGAGTTCCGCGCTAACGGCGAGCTAGCGAAGAGCTAAACTCTATCGGGCTGTTGGACAGCTTTTAGCGTGCGATTGCTGCTTCAGCCTTCTTTAATCCCCGCGCCTGCAAGCCATCATACCGGAGAGGTGAGACTCAGGCAGCCACAATCGCTGTGTTGCTGATACCACCAAAGCTGTGTGAGTGCTTGGGCCACGTTCAACGCAAGCCACCATCTCGGAGACACCGACTGCTATGTTTTGCTTTGCGATATATCGATCCGATGGGGTGATGTGGTAGGACTCTGGAAGATATAAGGAGGTCGAAGTCCCACCGAGAAAGCAACATCAGCACAACATCAAAACTCCACGCAATCAAAGCATCTCCAACATCAATCACCTCAACTCAGCTCATCGGCCGACTCGTCAATCAAGCACCACTACCACCACCACAACGCTCCACATCAATCATCAACAATACCACAACAACTCAACCTCAACCACCAAGCCGCTCCAACACAAGTACAATGGCCGCCATCACCATGAACATTCCCACCGCCCACCCAGCCTACAAGGCTCCAACAGCCATCAAGCCAATCCTCACTACCCACGTCAAGGAAGTCACCGAAATCATGGCCAAACCCCAGGACTCGCCTTTTCAGGCATTCCTCGCTCGTCCCGTTCCGGTGACAGAAATCCACCTCGACTCCGACGCCAGCTCCACCGCTTCATCTCGCTACTCCGCCGCCGCTGTCGAAGCACCTGAGGTCTGCTTTGCTGATCCCACACCAGTCACCAGCCCAGTGGAGGCCGAGCCGGTGATCCAGCGAACTGCCATGCCGTTCGAGAGTGCTAGCACTCGGAGCATGAAATCGAGCTCTTCCTCCACGAGGTCGAGGATGAGCGTGGGATGGAAACAGTACAAGACGGATGTCAAGGCTACCTTCAAGGCGCTGGCTCCTTACCACGCTTTTTAGATTGCGATTGATCGGAGTTTCCTTTCTACGAGCAGTATTCATTGGTGGGAGGGTCTTTTGTCGTCAGCATGTGAAACGCATCTGCGAAGGAGTTTACATTAGAGCTTGCACAGACGGTCAAAATTGACGATACGTTTTTCGATAATTGTCTCTCTTTTTTCATTTGGTCATTCCGTTGACCTGAGTCAAATGCCAATCATTAGGTCATCATCGGTCCGAGAAGCTGTTCCTTCGTGGCTATTCTTCTTCTCCACTTTGGCGCATGCTAAACGCCTCCTGGCTCGTTTGTCGTCGCCCCCAAATTGCGCCCGCTTTGATGGCGATATAACTCAGAGCGCTCAAGTCCCACTCGGCGCTACCTTGGGCTCATTGTGTCCATTTCAGACCCTTCCCATCCTGCCGTTCACCCTTTCAACATTCAGCACTTTCCTCGTCCTCTGCATCTGCGCCATTCTCCACCTCACATACAGCCGCAAAGCATCCTTACACACCACAAATAGACACCCACCTACAAGACTTCTAGCCCATTTCGCCTGGAAGAAGCCGCCCTTTTTCGAGAAGTACGAGCCGTTCCACGACAGCAACGATGCAGCAGTCGATGACGCGGTCCAAGATGTTGGAAGCACGAGTTTGAGGCATTCTCCGGCGAATCCGGCGATGGTAGGGAACATTAATGCGCCGATAAAGTGACCTGCGATGGCGGTGCCTGTCGTGGCGAGGCGGCGTTCGGCGGGTTGTTCGGGTTGTGGCGCAGGCTGAGGGTCGGCAGCTGGTCGCTGCTGACGAGCCTGTGCTTCTTCTAGATTCTGCTCTGCACCGGCCAGCTGACCTGCGAGGTGCCGTGCATCGGCCTGTGCTCGTCCGTCGGGTATAACAGGGGCCGGTGCAGCGGCTTGGTCATTATTTTGGTTCGGTTCTTCCGCATTGCCATCAGGCTGTGCGGCGGCAATCTCCTCGATCGCAACCTCCCAGTCGCCAAAGATGCCCCCATCAACGCGAATTTCGTCGACATGAACTTCGAGGACATTCTCTCCCGCGCCTCCTTGCTGTGCGGGATTGGGGTTGGCAGCATTGCCTCCGGCTGCTTCCTCAGAATTCTGCCCTGCTCTTGGTTGTACCTCTCTCAGCCACCGTTTCTCCTTTTCCGCCCAGAACTTCTGGTAGTAAGCGTTGTACGCCGCTCTCGCATATGGCACCAAGGCAAATGCGAAGCTGGCGGATGGCGGCCATTGCGCGAAGTCGATTGTGTCGTTCGTTGCGTAGTTTTGGGTGGCGAAGAACAGAATCGGTAGCATCGGCAAAATGCTGTCTGCGATGGACATTCGTGAGAGAATGAGGATTGGCCCGATTAGTGGGAGGCCAGCGTACAATCTCCAATGCTGGAGCTTGTCCAGAATCAAGTCCGCCATCACTCTCGAAGCATCGCGTGGCGAGTTGACGTACACCTCAACGGGCGCTCTGATGGTGTTGTACAGAATCGGTCGTAGTATTCGATGTCCATCCTCAGCTCCAAAGACCGCATAGATCGAATGTATGCCCCATGCCGTGCTCATGTAGTGAAGACCGCCGCTCAGCATTGTAAGTACCGCCGGGGTCACCACTTTTGATTTCATCCTATCCACCGCCCGCGACGCATCTACAATGAGGTCTGTGGAACGTGAAAGCTTGATCTCGGCCTTGCACTGCGGGCACTTTGGTGTTGTGTATTCACCGCGACGATTCTGCTGTCCCGGAGCCTCCAAGTCGGCGATCCAGTCCAGAAGGCATTCTTCATGAGCGACGAGGGCGCATGGGCACGGATCCCGCCATGGTGATGTCTCAGGTGTGTCTTCCGAGGCGTCGCTAAAGCATATCCAACATCTCTTCTCATCTTCATCCTCTTCTTCCCGCTGCCGGTGTGGTGCCTGTTGGGGTCCCAGTCCAGTTTGACTCTCTATTTGAATGTCCTCCTCATATGGCTTGTGAACAAAGATCGTTTGGGAGTCCTCTGATCGTGCTCGGCCTGGTGATGAAGATGCATGTGACTGTGATGATGGCGGGGCCTGTGAGGACGCTGGAGTTTGTGATGATGACTCGGAGGATGCCACACGGCGTGATTGCGATGGCTGTCGAGCGGGAAGAGACGCCATCGGCGTGTCTGTTCGAAGGTGTTGTCGAGAGAAGGTTGTTCGAGTGTTGTCCGCTTCTGTTTGTCCCGCGGCGATCTACACGCAAACGTCACAGGCGGAGCGGTCTCCGGTATCGCGTCGTCCACAGCGTCATTCGAGGCAGCCACAGACTTCCTCACAAAGCATCGAAGCATCGTCTGGAGTGAGCTCTAGTCGCACACCCTTTGACACATGACTGTCGACTGTAAACGTTTGCGTCGATTCAGCAAATCGAATCGCGCATGCTGTTCTCACACATGACCGCCACTCTCCGTCTCACCTACCACCCCCGACTCCGCAGTCCTTGACGCTCCATCTCGAATGCAGTCGCCCAACATGGCCTCGCCTACCTCACAGAACGGAGATCAGAAACTGATGATGGGGGACAGCAACGAGGGTGTCCAGGAGAATGACAACCCAGCTTCTGCCACAGTCCCCGAATTCCAACGGCTCGAAAGTGGCAACCAAGCTGTGGCCGATCTCAATGACTCCGAAATCGAAGGCGATGAAGCCGCTCAGTTGGCCGCCCTTGCTACAGGAGTACGAGATCAGGATGACCTTGAGCGAGATATCGGACGTCAAGCGGATCAAATGCTCACGGAGCAGGCAGACGAGAGGGACAAGAAGCGATTGGAGAAGACACAGAAGGAGAAAGATCGTCTGCTGTCTGCAATACGGATGTTGGAGAGGAAGCTGGCTGAGTTTGGCAATTCGACTACTAAGAATCGGTATCGAAAGGAAATTGAGCACAATCGCGCATTGATACAGCCTCTCGATACGGACTTGGTGCAAATACAAAAGCGTATGGACGATCGCCACCGCACGGGCGATGAACGGGACGGCGAGACGGTCGCCGAGGATGCCAGTAATAAGCGCATGGCGGGCGAGAGTCAAAGAGAGTTCCTCATTCGTACGGGAAAGATCACACCATTCTCCAAGGTCGGCATGCATCTGTTGAAGCAGTCATCGAGTCTGGGCGATGTACTGCTTGATGCAGAGGAAGGCAACGATGAGGAGGATGAGGACATGGAGGCAGCAGCTCAGGAAGAGGCGAACGGAGCAGGTCCCATTTCGCACAGGAATCTCCTTATGCCCGGCTTTGATCAAGCGGATAACAGCGCTGCGACCAGTACAGCCGGCGATACTGATGCGGATGCTGCACTGGCGAGGAAGCTGCAAGATCAGGAATTCGCATCTGAACGACCAGCGAAGAGGAGACGCTTACAGACCAGACAACGAGCGGTCTCGGAGGAAGTCAACACAACGGCAGACGATTCCGATGCCGCTTTCACGCCAGGTGCGGCAGATGGGGAAGAGGCTGACCTAATTGGAATGTCTGGTAACGAGGAAGATGAAGACGTCATGCCGACTACAGCTGCTCAACGCAAAGGACGAGGCAAGAAGCCGAAGTCGAAGCAGAGCGCAGAGGAAGAACAAGAAGACTTGGCTGGGATTGACGATGGTGATGAAGGTGTCTATCAAGCAAGACTAAAAAGCTGGATTCAAAGACGAAGTGCTGCTAGGACTCGACAAAAGGGACAACATGAAGCTGCTGAAGAGGGCACCGATGGGGTTGAAAACGACGATATTGTTCCGGACAACTCACAAGGACCGCCAGAATGGCAGATGCCTCATCCGAGTAGGCTCGACGCAGGGTTCGACGGTGGGTTTCGTATACCTGGTGACATATATCCTTCCCTCTTCGACTACCAGAAGACCGGAGTCCAGTGGCTGTGGGAGCTGTATTCCCAGCAGGTGGGCGGCATCATCGGTGACGAGATGGGCTTAGGCAAGACCATCCAGATCATTTCATTTCTTGCCGGATTGCACTACTCGAATAAACTCACCAAGCCGATCATTGTGGTCTGCCCCGCGACCGTGATGAAGCAGTGGGTGAATGAGTTTCACCGCTGGTGGCCGCCGTTGAGAGTGTCGATTCTGCATACATCCGGCAGTGGAATGTTGGACCTTCATCGAGAGACGAGCTTCGAAGACGAGCTTGAGGAAGACAACTTTCAGCGGAAGAGCGCACACAGCAAAGGCTACAACTCTGCCAAGCGCATCTTGAATCGAGTCGTACGCGATGGGCATGTCTTGGTGACCACCTACTCTGGACTGCAGACGTATGCAGAGCTTCTCATTCCAACGGACTGGGAGTATGCGGTTCTGGATGAGGGCCACAAGATTCGAAACCCCAACACATCCATCACGATCTTCTGCAAGGAGCTGCGCACGCACAATCGTGTCATTCTTTCTGGCACGCCAATGCAAAACAACCTGACAGAGCTGTGGTCGCTCTTCGACTTTGTCTTCCCGATGCGACTGGGCACGTTGGTGAATTTCAAAAGCCAGTTCGAAGTACCCATCAAGCAGGGCGGGTACGCGAATGCGTCCAATCTACAAGTCGAGACTGCGATGAAGTGCGCGGAGACGTTGAAGGATACGATCTCCCCTTATCTGCTCCAGCGATTCAAGGTCGATGTTGCAGCCGATCTGCCGAAGAAGAGCGAGCGAGTGCTCTTCTGCAAGTTGACGAAACTGCAGCGAGACGCCTACGAGTGGTTCCTTCGTTCGGACGACATGACATCCATTATGAATGGCAAACGCCAAGCTCTGTATGGTGTCGATATTCTACGAAAGATTTGCAACCATCCGGATCTGGTCGAGCACAAGACGCTGTCGAAAAAGACCAGCTATGCGTATGGTACGGGCAGCAAATCAGGAAAGATGCAAGTCGTCAAGGCTTTGCTCGAGATCTGGAAACGGAATGGTCACAAGACATTGCTGTTCGCACAACATCGTATCATGCTGGACATTCTCGAGATCTTCATCCAAGGCATGAAGGGCTTCAACTATCGTCGTATGGATGGCAATACATCCATCAAGGACAGGCAAGACCTTGTCGACGAATTCAACAAAGACCCGGACTTGCACGTCTTCCTCTTGACGACTAAGGTAGGTGGACTCGGAGTCAACTTGACCGGCGCTGATCGTGTCATCATCTACGATCCCGACTGGAATCCTTCAACCGATGTGCAGGCCCGCGAGCGAGCCTGGCGCCTAGGTCAAAAACGCGAAGTCGAAATCTACCGTCTCATGACAGCAGGCACCATCGAGGAGAAGATCTACCATCGTCAGATCTTCAAGCAGTTCCTGACGAACAAGATTCTTCGTGATCCGAAACAGCGACAAACCTTCCACCTCAAAGATCTCCACGACCTCTTTACCCTCGGCGATGCCAGCGATGGTCCGACCGAAACCGGCAGCATCTTCAAAGGGACTGAAGTGCAACTTTCCGGTCCCAAGGCCAGCGCAACCAACAACCTCCCCACACCTCCCGAGGACGCTGAAAAGGTCAAAGACCGCGCCGCAGTAGACGACATCTTCGGCATCTCCCGCCAGGAAGACTGGCAAGGCGAGGAGGAAGAACCCGCCGAGACCACCAACCCACATGGCACGACATTCACCAACCGCGACGACCGCGTGCTCTCCTCCATCTTCGCCCGCACCGGCGTCCAATCCGCACAAGACCACGACGCCATCATCAACGGCGCACGAGCCCCCATCCGCGCCGACCCCGTCATGATCGAGCGCGAAGCCAAACGCGTCGCCGCCTCCGCCGCGAGGGAACTCCAACGCGCCGGAGAAATCGCCCGTTCCCTGCCAGCCGGTGTACCCACCTGGACGGGTCAAATGGGTCGCGCAGGACGAACCCCTAGCCCTCCTCCCTCCACGCGAGGCGGCATGCGCGGCGGTCGCGGCGGACGAGGAGGAGGCGCAATGCGAGGCGGCGGCGGCCCCAGTTCCGCCTCCGTGCTCGCCAACCTGCAAGCCCGCCAACTGGGCAACACCCCTTCTTCCTCCGCTTCCACCCCCTCCTCCTCCGCCCGCGGCGCCGACGCCGACCAACCGAAAGGCAAAGACTTCCTCGTGCTGATCCGAGACTACCTCCTCGCGCAGGGCGGCGCGGCGTACACGCAGATGTTGATTGACCACTTCAATCGCTTCTGTGGGAGTGAGCAGCGGACGGCGGAGTTCAAGGCGATGTTGAAGACGATTGCGGAGTTGGAGAAGGGGGGCAGGGGGAGGGGGAAGTGGAGGTTGAAGGAGGAGTATCGGCCGCGGAGGGTTGGGTAGGTTGGGTTAGGCTTGGGCTATCAGTGGCTTTGGGTGGGTCGGTCGGGTTGCGGTGGAGTCGACGAGGACCTCCTTGCGCTTGGGGTGAATAGTACCACCAGCGTGTTGGAGGTGGTGTTGCGAATACTTGAAGCTTGCCTGGAGTGAACTCAATTGAAAAGCCTGAAGAAGCGTACTTCCTCTAAACAGAGTGTAGCTACGGTGCTTGATGCGCATGCATTGGTCCTGAATTGAACGTACAAAACGGAAGGTATCATTCACAGAAGTCTATCCATTAAAGGACAGGACAACTCGTGAGAGCAGAAGTACAACCTCCTGCGCCAGCATTGCAACTCCCTCTTCTGGCCCATGTGGCATAATTCAGCGTAATCACGACCCAAGGCATGCAAACGAACCTACACCAGAGCAATCTCGCAAAGCGCGGGATCATGCCGCTCTGGCCGGAACCTCTGACAACTCATCATCATCCTCAAACGACAGGGTATCTCCTACGACACCTCTCCACCCTGCGCGTCGACTTTGCCCGGCGTCTCCCGCGGGTACTCTCCGTACGGCGAACTACCCTGCTGCGCCGCGGCTTGCAATTGCTCCAATCCACCTCGACTCACGGCGGTAGGGTCCTCGCGCGCGACCACGGGTGCCGGCGGAGGCGGATGCGGCTGATTCGGGTCCATCTCTCCTCCGTCATGGCCATCGTGCTGCTGATGCTCCATTTCCTGGCGTAGTTGCTGTTCAGCCGACGGGTAAGGATCCGACTGCTGATTGGGTGGACCACCGGCAGAGGAAAGGTTGATGTGTGGAGGAGCTGGAGGGAACTCGGCTTGGTTCTCGAGGAGGCGAGATTGCAGGTTCAGGATGTATTCGCGGAGTTGATAGTTCTCGTTCTGCAGAGATTTGAAGTTGTTCTCCATGGACTGGAATTCTTTGACTTGTTCTTCGAGTTTCTTGATGTAGCCTTCTTTGCGCTGGCGGAAGGCGCGCTGGGACTTGTTAGCTGTGTGTTGACATGATGTTCGAAGACATCCGCGCACCTGAGCGGCTCGATTCTGTGCTGCGCGCTTGCTAGTCGACAGCTCTCTCTTGCCCTTGGCGGAGTTCGGACCCATTCCGTCATCCATGCCATCGCCGGGCATGCCATATGGCATCTGCTGGCCCGTGACGTTCGGGTCGAGATGATGGTGTTGCTCATGCGCATGCGGGCTGCCTTCGGAGCGTTGGTACGGCATCTCGTGGTTCTGCGCCTGTGTGGGTCCTGGTGGAGGATATGGTGTAGGTCCGGCATTGGTGGTCTGGCTGGCAGCCAGGAGGTGCTCTCGTAGACTCATCTCGAGAGGTGGCTCTTGCTGGTGAGGGTGTCAGTTGAGTCACCTTTCGTCGCGGGAACACGGTATCGACTCACCGGAGCACGCTGCATATTCGCACGGCAGAGGCTGTCCGTAGCGAAGACAGGCGATTGAAGCGAAGCGCGTCTCGTGAAGTCGGACAACGCTCAGTGCTGGCCTCAATCCCGTTGTCGCAATCTCTCTCCTCCGATGACTCGAAGCTTCACGACGATGCTTTCGCTCGCGCTTTGTTGATATCGTTATCGCCCTCTCTCTTGCTGTGTTTCCACGTGTTAGCGACACTCTCTTTCAATCACGAGAATGGATCTCGTGAAGACCACAACAACAACGGCGGCGGCGGCGGCGGCGATGGCGGTGTTCGATCCTGCTTGCGCGATTTCCTGTCAGCGACGTGTGCAATCGGCCTCGCACCCGCGCTCGCCATCATCGCGACGGCAGCGGTATGCGACAACATGTGCTCTGACATACCTGGTCGGTCCTGAGCTCTCGTTGCGGAGTTGATGTCGTGATGACTAAGGTGATGATATGATGGGCACCTTAGGTAAGGTCGACACGGCGGATTTTTGAGAGCGCCTCGGAGTGTCAGAGAGAAAGGGTGGTCCCGCGCGTTTCGGAGCTAGGCCAATTCGGCAAGTGGCCCGTTGCGCTTGCCGAGGGACATCGAAAGTGAATGGGCCGCTGCTTTTCGTCAACAACCAGCGATGCAAGGGGGTCAGAGACAGACACTTTTGCGTACAGTACTCCGTCGCTCGCTGCATTGATCGTGTCGGAACAGCTGACTGTAGTTGAACTCAAGCGGGGACAGTCGCACAAAGATTGCACATGTTGCATTACAAATCGCTCCGTCAGCAGAGCCACAGCTCGCATTGTCGATGTGAAATACGAGCACAAGGTCGGTACCGGTGAGATTCCTTCACTCATTCGTTCCCTCTGCTCCTCTCCCTCCAACAAGATTTCAAAAAGCTCCCTTCGCCCCCGCGTGACCTCCAATTTCCTCCCCATCGATCCGTCGCGCCCAAATCCGCCGAGTCCTCAAACACCACCGCCGTCCCCTCGAATTATTCCAACAGTCGCCGATCCTTCGACGCGGAAGCTTTCAACACCGCGCCACCGGGGGCGAGAGGCCCCCTCAACACGACGAGGGCAGAGGAGGGGTAGATGGGGTCTGAGAGGGGACGGATGAGGGAGGTGGAGTACGGGAAAAGGTTTGAAGGGCGTGGCGGAGAGGGTTCCGCCGATGGTTGTGCCGGCGATGGTCAGGGCGGAGAGGTCGAGGAGGGGACGGAGGGTGTTGGAGGAGAGCGAGCATGCCGCCCGCGTTGTGGAAGTCGGTCATGTAATTCGCGCCGCCGGGTTTCAAGTCCACTGGTAGCGGTGTGGTGCGGCCGATGTCGTCGAAGGAGTGGAGGGTTGTGGTACCCGCGAGGGAAGGGTGGCGGTTTATGATGGCGAGGAGGTGTATGACGGCGTTGGTGCTGCCGCCGATGGCTTGGAGGACGGTGATGGCGTTGAGAAAGGAGGAGCGCGTGAGGAGGGTTTGCTGTTTGAGGTGGGCGTGGGTTGTGGTTAGCTGCACGGCGGCGGCGCCGGTTAGAGGCATGAGGCCGAGGGCGGCGACTATGCAGGCCATTGTGCTTGGCTAGATGGGAGGGTTGGTTGATGGAGGTGACGTTGGGGTGAAGAAATCTCACCCGTTCCCATCACACCACATGTACCCGCTGTCTGGCAATTGTGAGCTTTGGAGACCTATGAAAAGACGTCGATCGATCATCATACCGGGGCCAACTCGTCGTTGATCTCGGCGATGTCTTCAATGTCGAGGTCACCAGCTCGGTACGCCGCCCAGTTACTCCTGCAGTCAGTGCCTGACCCTACTTCCAGTCTATGGAACAGTATACACTCCGAACAGCTGACTCACAAGCACCGATTCTCTCTCCTCGAAATGATGCCGGGATCATAGGTCCCGTCAAGAGCGATATGACCTGCAAGCAAACCCATCAGCCACCCACCCACCCACCGATCCATCGACAAAGCCTCACTCATCGGTTTGTTCGCACTGATACTCCCCATCAGCTGCGCCGGCACATGGATATGTCGATGCTAAGCTCGAGGGAGTGATCGGTCTTTCGAGTACTCACGGCATCGCCGTAGTCGGGGAGGTTTGAGCGGGAGGCCATTGTCGGGAAAGGAGGACGTGAGGTCGTAGTCCTGTTTTGTCGGCGAAGGAGGAGGCGGAGGATGGTGCTGGAGGCCGATCCGATCGGACATTGTCGGCTGTGGCTCTACTTGTTTGGTCGGCGGTCGGAATCGGATGGGATGGGATGCTGCCTGCTTGTGGTGAGTCGCTGCAGGACACTGGAACGTGAGGCAGGTGTGAGGAACTGTATTCCGTTGTCAGGTTCCGGCTTAGGTCTTGTGGAGATGTAGTGTCCACTCGGTTAGCTTCTTGAGATCGATAGACTGTGTTCCTGTTCGTTTGTTCGGTTCATGCAGTCGTTGTAGCGATGCAGTGACGTTCGTTTAAGTACGCTTCATCCTTCTGGACGAATGTTCAAGATCGTGTGAGCCGACCCTTCGGACGACGTGATTCGCGATCGCCGAGCGCGATATATGTAGGCAGGAGAACTCGAGTTCTGATTGCCCTGTGATGAACACTCATCCCAAGTCGTCTACTTGGTCAATCTAGACGACGAGCTCTTCGCTGCTCGGGATTGAAAGCTACCCATTCCTCCTACCTCGCCTCTGGGTCTCGGAACTCAAAAGAATCTACAGCGCTGGATTCGCGGCAGTCAAGCGCTTATATCACATTCACTGTCACATCCACTCCCTTCTGACACGCAGCAGGTCCATGTCGCGATGAGGCGCCCGATGTCGTGATCCTTCCATACAAGCCCTTGCGCGAGCAAATCTTGCGCTTGTAAGGCGTTCGCATGGTATGCTTAACATACCTTGCTCTCGCGTGCTGCAATAATGTTTATATCAACTCCACGTCCTTTACCCTGAGAGTCTCACTTGTGCCGTCGAGTGATGCCGTTGGATGTAGGCCATATGCGAGCCTGTTGCGGCGCATTTATTCCGAACATTGGCAGATGCTCCGTCAGAGGCTTCTACGTTCTCGCAGGGATCGGGCTTTGCCGGAGGGTGTTTTAGCAGGAGCCGACGACATACCGATACGGCCTTTATTAGATCGCTTCGTTCCGCTTCGGGGGTGATGAGGCAGGTGATGGAGACGGTCTTGTTTTAGTTCTCCACAGCTCAAGCGACGCTGCCTCGTTCTCGCGAGTCGACAGCTTCGACACCTTCTTGTTTCGACGTCACTCTTTACCAAGGTTGCTGCGCAATTTTGCCAAGGTGTGGTGTAAGTTGGTCTCGCGAAGGGTTCGTGGGCCCGAGACGTTCGGCTCTAGAACACACTTGCCAAAGCTTGGATAAATCCGGGGGAAACGAGAATCGACACACGAGGTCTTCGTCTGTGCGGTCCGGCCGTGTCTGCACTGTCTCTCCCGGCTGTTTGAGATGCGATGTCTAGCGGGATGTTGAGACGGAACAACAAGCTGCAGTTCGGCGGGCACATTTGAACGGAGGAAAGCAAGGATGGAAATGTTCAACAGGGAGTCGAGACGTAAAGCCGGACAGGGCACAGGGCACGACGGGAAGGAGATCCGAAACGTCGGACGGGCTTGGCAGAATCTCCTTTTGGTCCACGACTTGTTGCGCCGTCCATGCCCGCTCCTCCCGAGATTGCCCCAGGCCGGCCGATCTTCTTCTCCCCCATCCGATCGCAATATCCAAGAATTGTCCATAGTGAATATTAGTGATACGTCAGCAATCAGGTGAGTGCACCGTCATCCGAGTGGGTTGGCGTTCGATGGAAACAACGATCGTGGACGACGACGACGACGAGAGACCGACACGACACGCACGTCCGAGGCGGAGTTGTGTTCGCGTAGGAGATACGTCCACCTCTCCGTCTAGATGCACCTATGCTATGGCCCAGGGTAGAGGGTCTTGGCACGTTGAACTCTCCCCGTCGATCTATCCACAGTGGCATCGCTTATGTCTCCTGTGATTTGCTGGCGCCTCTTTTTGCCCCGATAATGACCGCGACCAACTCGACCTCGTCGCGGCGGCTTTCTCGCGTGTCCAGGATTGGCAGGCGAGTGTGAAAGTTGGAGAGGGTCCCGTCGCATGCACGCTGCTTGCGGTGCTGTTCCTTCCAACCATTCACTCGACTTGCTTGCCTGCTTGCTGCTTGCTCTACTGCGAGATCGCATTAATTGTTCAACACTACCTTACTTACTGCTTGTACCTCTACGCACTGTGGAATACCTCGTCCCGCGACTGCACATTACCCGACCTGGATCTGGACCTCTCTCCGCACGTGGCTTGACCAGTTGCTCGGCCCTTGTCCACACCTCCGACGCCGCCTGCACGCGCTATCTATCTAGGTCTGCATCCACGACCACCACCGACGGCCATCATCGGGCCACTGCCGTCACAGGACCGGACAGCACTGCACAGGACAGGACAGGACAGGACAGGACAGGACAGGACAGGACAGGACAGGACAGGACAGGACAGGACAGCACCTCCTCTCCTCCTTTCCTTCCCTTTCTCCTCACACTACAACACACCTCTCTCTCTCCCACCACCACCGACATGCCGACATGATTTGGTCCCTTTCCCTTCTCACACTCGCTGCTCCTCCGACCCGTTAATATGGCCTGGGCCACCTGGTCCAAATACCTCTGGAAGGCCGCCAAGTGGACCCTGTACACCTGCACCGGCGTCTTCGCCTTGTACCTCCTCCACCAATTCTTCCTCCCCATCGTCGCCTTGGTCTTCCCCAGCTTGGACCCTCAGCTGTTCGATCTCGGCGTCTTCGGCGCATACCCCACACAACACTATTCATCCTTCCACCTCCAAGGACCGCTCGTCCGCCGGCCAAAATGGGATGCGACGTGCGACCGAGGGCTGGTCCTCCTCAATCCCAATGGTCCCTCGGTCGAGCGACCCGGTCCGATGATTTTGGATGGAATGGGTGACGTGGTCTGGTTGCAGGATGATTTCGGCGAGACGGCAAATCTCAAGGTGCAGCATTGGCAGGGGAAGGACTATCTCACCATGTGGTCGGGTGAGAAGGCTGCCACTTCGGGAAAGGGTGTCTACTTCATGCTGGATGAGACGTACGAAGTCGTCAAGATGGTCACTGCTGCCGGTGAGGGACTGTTCGGTGACTTGCATGAATTCAAAATCACGCCGGAAGGGACGGGACTACTGACAGTGTACAACACGACCTCCGCGGATCTCACTGGAATGGGCAGGTGGCGAGGCGAAGACGGCTGGATCGTCGACAACCTTTTTCAGGAAATCAACCTCGAGACCGGCGAGCTCATCTTCCAGTGGAAAGCTTCCGACCACTTCAACCCGATCGAAACATACATGACCAACCCCTTTGGAGGCTACTCTGAAGGCATCCCGTTCGACTGGTACCATCTCAACAGCATCGATAAGGACTCCAAGGGCAACTACATCATCTCTTCACGACATTTTCACCACGTCGTCTGCGTCAGCCCGACGGGTGAGACGCTCTGGATCCTCGGCGGCCGCGACAATCAATTCACCGATCTGTCTGATGGAGAAGCGACAAACTTCAAATGGTCGCACGACGCACGGTGGTACTCCGAGGAAGACGGCATTCTTTCCCTCTTCGACAACCAAAAAGCCGGCCCACTCCACATCGACGCATCCAACAGCCGCGGTCTACTGATCCAGCTCGACATTCCCAACAAAACCGCAAAAGTCGTCCGCGAACTGCTGTCCCTTCAAGGCATCCTCGCCTCCTCTCAAGGCTCCGTCCAGCGCCTTCCTTCCTCCGAGCACATCTTCGTCGGCTGGGGCGCCGCAGGCGCTTACTCGGAGTACAATCCAGATGGCGAGCTCCTTTGCGAAACACATCTCAGCGCCTCATGGTTCTTCTCTTACGAGCGCTTCAAATCATACCGAGCGACCAAAACTCTCAACTGGGTCGGTCAGCCCAAGAATGATCCCGATGTTGAGATTGAAGACGATGTGCTCTACGTGAGCTGGAATGGCGCCACCGAAGTCGCATTCTGGGCACTGGAGAGCGATCAGAAAGATGCGCTGGACGACGTCAAGTCTCACTCCGACACATCTACTGACATCCGCTCCGAACGCCTCTCCGATGAAGAGGATGGTGGCCTGTTCGAAATGATCGACATCATCCCGAAGTCCGGCTTTGAAGGCTCCTTCCAACTTCCGACTGCCACGATCCAACCCGCTCCTCGCTTCCGCGTTGCCGCGCTGGACAAAGACCACAACGTTCTGCGCTTCTCGGCACCCATCATTTACGACAGTCAAATGTCTACTTCGTCTTCGACTTGGATGCTACTATTCAAGCTTTTCCTCGTGGTCGGATTCCTGCTCGGCGTGAGGATTATATTCAGGCAAGCGAGGGCGGCGGGCTGGTCGAAGGGGTGGACACGGAGTGGAAAGACAACGGCGACGAGCACGAATCCGGCATGGATGGAGTGGAGACTAGGCGAGGGAAGGAGGTGGAAGGGAGAGAGGGCGGTGGAATGGGTGCAGATGAAGTGGATGGATGTTACTGGACGAGGGCGTTGACGAAGGAGTCTTTCTTGTGTTGAGAGGATGAAATGAAAATCGGACTGGTCACCACGGAACGGAAGCCGCACGAAGAAGTGCCTTGGGATCGGCCAGCGACTTGGTGAAGCCCGGAAGGACCGCGCGACTGGCGATTGACGCTTGAGATCAAGCGATACGGCCTACAGACCAGGGTGGAATTCACAACACAGCGGGCACAACGCCACCGGGACGAACGGCCGAAGAGAGAGATTCCGGTAGGACAGCAACCAGCCCACCGCATTCGAGACTTGTTTGTCACCGGGAAAGATCCCTTTGGACGGACAGCCCACCCTTGTGTGGACTCTGCTTTGCTATTCTTCTTCGACATCAACAGATCGAAGTTTGCACACCTCATCTTGTACGATACCTTTTTTTGTACATACGATTCCCATTTTTTTTTTCTTCTTGGCGTTGAAACGGAGCATGGCTGGGCGTTCTTGGGGGTGAAATGCGTTGTTTTTTTTGGGGGGGAAGGAGAGGTCCAACTGTACCTACGCATTTGCATAACCTATGCATTTCAAGATGAAAAAAAAAGGCATAGAGGAGCCGAGGAAATGATCGGGGGGGGGGGCAAGAAGGCAAAAGAAGAGAGACGACCACTGTCGGTTTTTTCTCTTTGGTCTGTCGATCTCAGGTGTATGTAGCATATCTGTCCATCCGAGCACCTCCCTCATCGTCACCGTCCTCCTCATCACAACCACACACCACCACCACCACACCACCTCGATCAATGCCGTGACGGAATCGACCACACACTAACCCTCCTCCCTCGACTCCTCGACCGCGACCGCGACCTCTCTCCCATTTCATACACCTCCCTCTCCCTCTTCCCGTCCCCGTCCCCCTCCCTCCTCTCCCCATAGCCTTCATCCTCATCCTCACTCTCCTCCACCACCCCGCTCCTCATCCCCTCCATACTCTCCCTCCCCTTCTTCCACGCCTCCACATCCTCCCCACTCCTCCTCACCCGTCCCTTCCCATCCACCACCAATTCCAATTCCAATTCCACTTCCGGCGAAGGATTGTCCCTCCCTCTCCCTCCTCCTCCTCCTCCTCCTCCTCCTCCACCCGCTGTGATTATCGTCGTCGTACGACCCCGACCGGGATCCACGAGTCCGAAGTCCCCGGCCGCGGACCGAGCGAGTTGCATGCGGTGAGTGCTGTGAGGGGATGTATGACCCTGGTGGTGGTGGTGGTGGGGATCGCGGAAACTGAGAGATCGCTGGTGGTGGTGACGATTGGACGAGGAGGGATGGAGTCCCAGTCGGGAACAGGCGCGGCGGATCAGAGGGCGGAGCGTCGCGAGGCAGCCGGCGGAGATGCCGATGCCGACTTCGACGGTGGTCCAGATTGCCACGCCGACGGTGTTGTCTGGAGAACAATCTCACCCCCATCATCAGCGCATTGTTGTGGTGGGTTGAAAAGTGTTGGACCGAGGAGGTGAGGGATGGGAAGGGAGGGAGGGAGGGAGGGAATGGGGAGGGGAGGGGACGAAAACTCACACAGAAAATCCCCCTCACGCCCCAAGAAACTCTCCTTCAAACTCCCAATGTACGGCAACCGCACAATCGTCGCCGTGCTGCCCACGGCCGCAAACGACAGGATCCCCGCCACCAACCTCTTCTGCCGCGTACTCATGTCCAGTCCCCGGACGACGAAGATGGGTAAGATTCCCAACGTCCAGTCGGCGACGACGTTGAGGGCGGAGACGGCGTAGGTGAGGCCGATGACGACGGTGGGGTTGATGCAGTGTTTGTGCGAGGGGTCGAGGGACCACCAGTCGGAGACGGGGTAGCATTGGAAGATGAGGACGAAGAAGAAGGTGGAGCCGAGGAGGGCGGAGATCGTCATGATGGTGTCGATGATGAGGATGTGGAGGCGGTGGGTGGCGACGCGGAGGAGGAAGAGGCCGACGGAGATCCTCAGGAGGCAGGTGGAGAGGACGTAGAAGATCTGGCGGGTTGGGGATGGCCGGTCAGTCCTCTCTTTGCTTGGTCGTGATGATGGGGGGGGGTGGTTCTCTCACCTCGCAGAAGTACCAGTATTGCAACGCTCTCTCCGCTCGCCAGGGGATGAGATCACTCAGACGTTCGCCGGTGCCGTAGTATACGCCTCCCAGTTGGACGATCAGGTATGCTGTGAAGAGGAGCTGGGTGATGAGCATCGTCCAGTCGTCGGATCCAAACGCTCGCAGCATGCCGGCTCGGACGAGCACGCGGAGACTGATGGTGATCCATGTGAGGACGAAGAAGGTGATGTTGACGGCGAGCGTTGCGCGGCGGCCGGTGCTATACATGTTCGTTTGGGTGTTGGGCGTGATCCAGAGGCTGATCGATCGAGGTCCAGATTCACTGATTCGCTCGAGATGTCTCACATGAATCTTGACCTTGAAGCCGTGGTTGAAGAAGAGCTAGGTTGGGAAGCAGAAACCGATTTCCTTCATCTCCAAAGGGGGAAGCGAGAGCGTGGAGTAACAAGACATTCCGTCAATAGTAGAGTGAGTGGGTGGCACTCTTCGCCGAGAAGGCCTCAGGATGTCGTGTGCCATCCCGGACAAGAAGCCTACTGTAGCTAGCCAACAGGCGCGATGAAGTCGATACCAGGTCCAGGAACCCGAACGGCGATCAAGTCAAGCCTTGGACGCAGAAGCCCGCCATTCAGGCCAGAAGGAAACAGCATGGAACGCGGTTTCCTCGGACAGAACGAAAGTACGACGCCTTTGCCATGTTTGCGTTGCGTGGACGTCAAAGGAGCAGCATTGGCACGAGCGGTGGACAACCGATCGAGGAGGATGAATGCGGAACGAAGGATTCCATCCCAGCTTGTTGTCGTCGTCGTCGTACACACTGTGGATCACTGTACCTGCAGACGTCGGCGTGTTGGGTCGCATTTCTGTGCATATCAGGTCGGTCCGCATACCGCGAGTGGGCAGCACACCGGGGTGCTATCGTTCAGGGTACGTCCTATCCTACATCCAAGCAGCTGAACGAGGTGGAGCTGTTGGTTCCCCTGGGCTCCGCTGCTGTGGGTTTCTCGGATTTCGAGCACGATCACTGACCTTGTGGACAGGGGAGTGTGTCGGCTGTTGACTTTTTCGGGTGGGGGTTGCTCCGTTTGTGGACCGGCTTGTAGGGATCTGGGGGCGCCAGAAGGATGTCGGAAGTGGACTGCTCTTCCATGATATGCTAGACTGTTGTTGCTAGGAGGTATGGCTCTCTCGAAAGCATCGTTGCGAGCCTCGTTCTTGCATGGTCGTCCTGTTCAGCAGCGACTTCATCAGTGGCCTGCATACTATACCTGCCGGGTCATCTTCGGGGTACATTCGGATCACAAGTCCGAGAAGGAGCGAGCAATAGGCGAGGTGCAGACAAGTGCAGGGCTTTTGGTGCTGTACCTTGCGTTAGCGTGCACAATTTAGACGCCACCTCCGAGAAAGTTGACCGGGTTGATGAGCCAGCCACGTTTGATGGACATGCTGGAGGTGCTGGATCGGTACTTCATACTATTATCATCGCTTGCCTCGACGGCACCGACAGTCGTCGAATACAATGATTGCTGTGCATAAATCCTCTTCTGCATGTCTGATGATCCTCTTCTGCATGTCTGTGGAACTGCTAGTTACGTACATCATACGACGAAGAATGAAAGAAGTCACACTGCGCAGACACGTCAGGATCTCGAACGGCCCCGATCTGCGTGTAGTTGACGCTCATGATGGCAAACTCTGGGGTACCGGCGTCCACCGTGCTCTCGGCGGAGTTGTACGTCGGCCAGTACGGCTTCCCCGGCGTACCCGTGAACGACTGCGCGTTGGGGTCCATGTGCACTGTGAAGGAGACCACCCAGTCCTTCATGTAATTGGCAAGGGTGACGTTGTTCGTGCTCGAGCTGGGCGAGTAGATGAAGTCGAGCGTGGCCTCGTGCTCCTCTGTGCCAGCGTCGAATATGAGCTTGTAGGTGGGTAGACCGGCGTCGGCACTTGCGCTGGCCATGTAGTACGTTGGACAGCTGATGATGAAGTCGCCGAAGAACTGCTGACGTTGGAAGAAAGTGCTGTTGTAGGCGTCCAGAGGGTAGAGCTGATACAAGCGGTCGAAGAAATCCTGTTTAGCGTAGGGAAAGAGGTCATGGGCATCTTTGGTAACTTGTGCCTCTGTCGTGTAGGCCTTGTCGGTAAAGATGATGCCCTCGTAGCGCGCTGTGAGAAGGAGATTGTCAGTTCATCGAGCAAGATGTAAGTTGACCTTCGTTCAGACATACCATGATCTGTCAGTAAGGGTACCTTAGTAAAGTGTCCTTGCTTGAGTTCATTGCTGGGAAGGTCCCTAATGATATCGCCGTCGACAGATGGACCGTAGTAGTAATCGCCATAGCCGGTCTCGCCGTCGAAGTAGGTTTTCGCTGATGCAACCTCAAGAACATCTGGTGTCCGGGAGCGTAGACATTGCAAGTCATCGCATTCGGCATATTTCAGCAAGCTGCGGTATTGCCGCTCCAAGATGGTTTCGTTGTGATAGGGTTGCCACCAAGGATACTCCGGGAGAGCCTATGAAGGTGATTAGGTCACGGGCTGCTTAACGCTCACCGCGGAAGGTGCGCTGATAACTTACTGCACGAAATGGTGGGCTCGCGACCCCACCATACATGATCATCTGGTTCACAACGGAGCCACCGCCAGCACTTCCTCCACCGACCGTGACTTTGCTTGGATCTCCACCGAACTTCGCAATGTTGCGCTGAATCCACTCCAGAGCCGCGCGCTGGTCGAGCAGACCTGCGTTCGCTACGCCATTTTCGCGGACTTCCGCACTGGACAGGAATCCGTACGCACCCAAGCGATACTGAATAGCGACAAATATCATCTCTCCCTGAGAAGCGTTGACGATGGATTCACCGTGGATGAACTTGTTCTGGCCTCGTGTGTAGCCTCCGCCGTGGATGTAGGCCAGCACCGGTAGCGTTTTCGACTTCGGCTTACTGGGTATGTAGATGTCAAGGAGTAGACAGTCTTCCTCTCCAATAACATACGTCGTGTTGATTTGAGCGGCCGAAGTGATGTTATCGAACGCCAACACCCATTTCGGACTACCTTGGGTGCACGCTGGGCCAAGGTATTGGGCATCGATGATGTCGTTTGCACTTTTGATGTTATTGTTGCCTTCGATCGGTTTCGGCGGTTGCCAGCGAAGTTCTCCAGTGGGTGCTTCGGCATAGCGGAGACCGTAGAAGACATGTGTGTTGAAATCGGTCTCAAAGCTCGAATTGCCTCTGTAACTGGCATAATCGAGGTTGACGATAGGGCCGGAGCTATCTGCGGATTGGGCTACAACATGATGCTTCAGCAAAAGTACAGCGAGAGTCAGGAAGCCATGCGTGCCGACCATGGTGCCTGCCGTCGAAACGCGAGAAAGAGATGGACATCAACGACTCTGAGTGAGTGATGCGGCATGGCTGATATAACGGCATTCCCTGATTGACAATCGATGCAGTGACCAGCTCATCACCTTTGCGGCTTCAAGGGTGAAGCATAGCCTGCAATATGAACTCAGTAGTCAGCACTTGACTCAAGACGGTGCCGGTTTGTCCAAGCTGGATGTCTAGGAGGGAGACTGAAGTGCCAGCTCGGACCCGGCAGTCGTCGGAAGGAGAGACAAGGTAATCGCTGCATGACTTTTGACCAAATAGGCGATTCAGACTTTCAGCAGTCCATCGAGTTCGTGTTGATCGCGCGCATTGCATTCCGAGCAGGACAAATCCAGCTTCTCCGGCATATCGAGCGTCCTCAGGACTGACATGTACATCCGCCTTGATTGGGGTACGATGCCACGATCCCGAAAGGCCTTTGCCGTTGAACAGAAGGTGCAGAAGCTTCATTGAAATTAACGTTGGCCAGCCAGGAAGAAGCCTGGGAGCTTTGATGAATGACGTGGGCGGTCTGATGAAACTGCCGCTTCGGCACATGTGATACTGTGAGCATTGGCCTGCCGATGGAGATTTTAGCCATTGTCGCTGCCGCACACATTGCGATGAGTGGGCCTTCACATCAGGTATCATCGTTCCTCGGATCAATACTCATGAACGCCGTGGTCCGGCACAAATAGCTGAGGCGGTCGAAGGAAGGAAAGCCACTTGTGGTTAGAATGGGCGGCAGCTCGATTTGAACGCTAGTCGCATGAGTAAGCCGAGCTCGGCTCTGCGTCTTCGAATTTCTTCAAGCCCGACACGCTCATCGGGCCTTGAGGCAAGAGAGTGTCCATCGATAGAGCGCAGACGGGGAGTCTGCTCGAAAGGACCCTGATTATGCTGAAGAATGACCTTCCAAGCGGCGGCGGCTTTGCTGTATCCTCAGAATACCAAGTCCAGACTGACTTTGTGTAGAATACAGCGCTACCTTCAAGTCAAGGGCGAAGGCTGCTCAGCCCTGGCCTTGCGCATACTCCTCCAATCCCACACCAGCCACCCGCCAACGGTAACGAGCATCAATGGTAAAGTAATGGCGAGATAGAACAGAAAGCTCGGGTCGACGTCGATGAGCAGATGTCCGGCTCGGGCGCGGACGTGGACGTTGTTCATCTCAAGGAAGCCCTGTGTCGACAGTCAGCTTTCTTCTTCCAGGGGAGGTAAGAGAAGATGGGAAGGCACACCGAAGTGAACGTCGGCGGAAGAAAGCACAGCGTCACCAGTGCGATTACACGGACAGCTCGGGCTTCAAGGATCGATCGTGCTGTCATGGTCTCCATGGTGTAACTGTTCCTCAGGGAGACTAAGTCGCGGACCTGTAAGTTGTCAGTCACATTACTGGCACGCTTCAGACTGGCTCCCGCAGCCTTACCGTGGTCGTGACCCTCTCCAGTCTCCCAATGATAAGTCCAATCTGGCTCCGATGGAAGCCCAGCTCCCGCTTCGCGTCGTCCATGCCGCTCTCGAAAACGACCCACTCCTTCTCCGACGCCTGTATGGCTTCGCACTTCTGCCTCTTCCCCAATTCCTTCAACGCCGCCTCCAAGGTCTCAAGGTTGCTCGTCAAGACATGCCTCGCATGATGCAGTCGATCCATGAGATCAACACACGTCTCCATGGATTTCGTATCGGCTTCATCGATGCGCTTCTGCTTCGGATCCGTAAAGGAGGCGTCATTCTTGACTTCCTCGACGGCTTTATGCAGCGCGGAAATGTAGGACGCCCAATTCGCCGTCAGACTAGTAAAGGCTAGCAGGGTGGTTGCCAGACTATTTGCGTACGGCTCTTCAGAGGTCTGCCGAGAGCGAAAGGCCATTGTGAAGGCCTCCCAAATCGACGTGGAAGGATTGATGAGCAGCACAGTTTCGAAGCACCGGGAGGGGAGGTAGGATTGGTAGCACGCCATTTGTCTTATCGACCAGCGTTGCACTTCGGCGTAGGACTCGCTCCCCTCTACGGCCTGAAGCGTGCTGCGGCGAGTGTTGGGTTCGACATACTTGAGGAGGCAGCAGAGTTCCAGGACTTGCTGTCAATCAGCGATGGACATCTCAAAAGGGACGAGCATCGGCTATACTGACTCTGAGAGTCTCCCACCGCGGGACTGAAATGGGCGCCCGCCTTGCCCAGGTAGCAATCACTAGCATCACGCTCGAACGCTTTGACGACTTTGCCCAAGCCCGGGAACGCATCCAGACGGTCGAGCAAAGCTTTGAAGTCTCCCGACGTCGTGTCAAGACTCGCCCTCGAGTGCTTCTGCTCAACAATGAACACCTCGGTGGCGTTCTGCTTATCGGGATGATACGCCGCGGCCAGGTAGTCATTCAGTGCCTTTGCGGACTGCGGTGGCGCTTGATCGTTCAACGGAGCTCCTTCCAGGTTTTTTGCCGCGGAGATCTCCCATGCTTTTAGTCGGGATGAAGGTGAGGCTCGATTGAGAAGAGCTTTCTCATGGAAAGAAGAGTCGGTCCTGATGATCGGAGATGTCTTTTCCGAGATCAGCTGCGGGAGTGACATGGTTTGAGACTGAAATCGGTATGAAAGTAAACTGAGGTCTGCTATTTCCTCTTCTGTGTATAATTTCACTGCGGACTCTTACTTCTTTTACATCGTCGGAGATCTCGCTCAGCCTTGTGTCCGCAGTCCTGAAAACAAAGGTGGAAGACTTGCCGGAGCGATCGCATGCACAGTGCCGGCTGCAGTGCGACGAGGCGCAAGCTCTCCCAGCCGACTCTGCACAGCCGATGTCCACCCAGCCCCGACACCTCTGTCACCGGTTCAGTCCACTGGCGGCTCAGTCTCTCGCAGGCTCAATTCTTATGCCATCGGCATCGTCAACGGAAAGTCTTGCCATCGTTGTTGACATCTTCGAGATATTCGATCTCTTCCTATCAGACTGATCAGTGCCAACCTTTGAACATGGGACGATATGGAATCTCACCTCCGTCAGCCGTCTCTCTGCCCAAACACGGTGGTCGCCATTCTTGAGGGTCTACAACGATCAGGTTCACCGGCCATGTCTGTAGAGCTCTGACAAGACATACATCAATGTCCCAGTTCTGTACCTTCTTGTTTCTCTTCGGATCAAATTTCGTGGGGTACAACGCTTCCATGTATGCGATCACATCCTGTCGGCTGGCATAGGATTTGATGTCCGTCTTGACCCACGTTGAGAGGACGTTGACGAATATGGACATTCTGACGCGGCCTCGGAAAGGAGACAAGGTTTGCTTGTGTTAGGTAGCGTTAGGTAGCGCAGGGCGAATGGAGGTCCAGGTAGAGCCGGATGGGATGTGCTTGAACGTCGAAGACAAGGCGGATTGTGCTTTGGCTCCTTGGAAGCGAGTGTGGCTGACGAGGTAGTTCTACTTGCAGCCTAGAGGATGGCGCCCCATTCGTAAGTTACTGCCACTACGCGGATTTCAGGTTTTTACGGTTGGGAGCGTAGAGACTATCCTGCTCTGCGTACGCCGGCTGTCGTACTATGTAAGCTACAAAAGTACTAGGACATAAAATTAGGAATATAGTATTCCTATAGGTAACGATTAGATCGATTAATTCGTATTATTGTTGCTATACTGTCGCTATTGTCGTTGTTGCCGCTTAGGTTCCCTAAGAATATTTTGAGTACGCTATGCGTACATTTCAGTCCGAGTCTCTCGACCTTAGACATCTTTCGCCTCCGAAAGACCGACTAAAGACATACTTGATAAAGACGAAGGTATCCGAAGACCGTTCCTTTAATAGGCTACTTACTACTATACCGTTGCTTCCTCGACTTTATAGTAAGTACTTTATATATACAGGATCCTGCAGAATCCTACACGTAATACCTCCGGAGGTACTTAGATAACTAATTCAGAGGTAGTGGCAGTAACTTACGTATGGTACACCATCAGAGCCTGGACTATAAATGCGAGCCGGCGGCCTCTCTTTTATCAGTCATACTCGCCCAGAGTCCAGGCTGGATTTTTGAACAACATTCAGTAGACCACGTTCGTCGAGTGGCCGTCGCAAGGTCGTGGCTTTCATTATCGGCAAGCAAGCTCGCTGATGTAGGCTCGATAGTGCAGCCTCTGAGAGTATTACATACCTCATGTCTTGACACCCTCTGCAGCCTCCCCATTCTCTGCCTTGTCGCTCTCCCCATTCTCGCCCTCCTTCACTCCGTCCGGATTCAACGGTTTTGAAGGATCGTAACCAACCGCCTTCACGATGCCCAGCCCTTTCGTCCTCCCTTCTCTAAATAGTATCCTCTCCCCTACACTCAAATACTCCGGCCTCTGCACGAACCTGAATGCCACGGTCGCCCGATCTCCGGTCCGAATGTACGCTCGATCAATATCGATAATGGCACAGGTCTGCGATATCGGCCCTACATGCAGCATAGCCTGGTACTTGTTCCGGATGGTTGTGGCGTGAGAAAGAATGAGGACTTCGGCCACGAATTCGCGGTGGACTTTTGGTTGAATGGCTGGGACGAGCGTGGTTGAGTTGGGGTTCGACGGGTCGGCGGACTTGCCGAGCAGGACCACCATGCCCTTACGTACGTCTTTCCGGCGTACACGCCGCAGAGCGAAAGAGGCCGATTGACCTGCCGAACAGGCTGGCACCGGGATGCGTTTGCGTTCGATAGAGCGGATGGTTGTGGTGGTGAACTGGCCGAGAGAGTCGGGACCAACGAGGACAGAGTCGCCAGCATGTACGAGACCAGACTTGACGACTCCCGACACGACGGTGCCGACGAAGGGAACGGAGAAGGTATCGTTGATGTGGAACTCGAAAGGAGCGGTCGCGTCGTATTTGCCGTGGTGAGGAAGGATGTTGAGGAACTCGCGGACCAGGTCGAGGGATTCGCCTGTCACGTTGGAGACCTGGAAAATCGGACAGATGCGTTGACTGACGAATTGAGTAGCCGTGTTGACACACTCCTCGCGAGACTTGATGAAGATCGGGATCTTACGGGCGCCCGGCGACTTGAGGATCTTAGTAAGTTGTGTGAGGGTCTGTTGCAAGATCTGTGGCGGGCAAATGTCGATTTTGGTTACGACGACCATGACTGTGAGGTGTCAGTCATTGAGAGCGTATGCATGTGGAAACTTGCTCACCTGGAACATTGAGCGCAAGAGCAATTCCCAAATGTTCTTTGGACATTCCAATGAGGCCATTGTTCGCCGCGACCTGACTAACGTTAGCATTTGACACTCCAGATGGCCTGATCGAAACCTCACCATCAACAGACAATAGTTCGGCTCGCTAGATAGCAAGCCGAAGACCGTCGTCCGTAGATACCGCTCGTGTCCCGCCAAATCTGTGAACGAGATAACCTTTGCACTCCTCTTGCCAATCTCCTCCCAACTCAGCTTCCTTCCAGGCACGCCAGAAACGACCACCTCACCCTTGGTGTCGAATCCCATGATCTCCATGCCCACACTTGATGTTCTGCCGGACTCCACCTCGTGCTTATGCCGGAACAGATTGACTCGCGCCTTGCCGCGGCCGTCGTCCAATCCACCCTTCACCAACACACCCAGGAGTGTGCTCTTTCCGGCATCCACATTACCAACCACTGCTATCCGAGTCTCAATGGCATCGTCAATTTCTTGCGGTCTCCGCCTGATCATCACTTTCCCTACGCATCCATTCTCCTTCTTCAGAGCGTTCCCGACGTCTACCGCACTGTCCGGCACGTTCTTCGTCATCAACACTTTCCAGTCTGCCTTGAGCTTCTCCAGAACAAATTTGAGTCGTGATAGCGCGGCTTCCCACTCATCAGTGGTAAGGTTGAGACTGTCGCCATTGTCCTCCAAGCCAACATCGAAGAGGCATTCGCCATGACCTTCATCACACCGTGTGGCGATGAGACTTTGTAGTTGTGTGATTGACTGCTCTTTCGTGTCGGTGGCTTCGTCGAGGAGAAGTTGTTTTAGCCGGACCTTGGGCTTGTCATCGGCGAGATCGAGAGTGTCAAGGATGTCGAGTTCGGCGTGCTCGGTCTTTCCGGTGGCGGTTGCAGGAGCTGGGGGAGCGAGTGGATGCTTGCGTAGTGCTTGCTGTTGTTGGACGTAGTCGGCAAAGTCGGAGAGAGCCTGAGAAAAGTTGTTACGATCCGCTCATCAATGCGCACTTGTCGCAGGTGAGCCATACCGATTCGCCTGCTCTTCGTTCTTGAGCGGTCTGCGGCGCATCTCTAAACCGGTCGGATCGGGTGGCCATGATTCGTTGTCTTCAATTGCTGCGTATCCGTAATATCATTGCTCGGTAATTGATGTGAGGATGTAAGTCAAAGGTCGAAGACGCAGCAATCGTCGAGTAATACGAGTGGAAAGTCTTAAGCATCAGTCATACATGACTCCATGATCTCGAGAGCTCACCACACACCAGTGCGTGCCCCGCCATCTTGGAGTCATTTGAGTGACCGCATGAGGGGCGGCACTTTAAGTCGCGTCGCCCTTCCTCTTGACGCGTGAACTTCACCTGAACATCACCGCTGCCGAATCCCACCACCCTCGGAGTTCCTCCCTCATCCTCGCTGTCTCTCCTGTCGCCTCACAAGAAATGCCTCCTAGGAAGATGGCGCCACGTAAGGAGCCAAAGGAGACCGTCGTCTATCCCGCCAATAAACGCAAGGCACCTCCATTCAAGCCGTTGCGACCCTCAAAAACAGAAGCCGGACCATCTACAACCGCCAGTGTTTCAGGGCCCAGCAAACCGAAAGCAACAGCAGCAAAGAAGCCCGCTACGAAGCCAGTCACATTTGCCATCTCCGACAGCGAAGATGACGATCGAAACGACGACATGGAAGACCTCGCACCAGCCAAAGCAGGAGCCGGCAGGAAACGCAAGAACTCATTAGAGGACCCAGACGACGACCTACCATCCAATCCACCGCCTCGAAAGAAACAACCTCCAGCTCGACCACCTAAAACAACGACACGACTCCCTTCCTCCTCCCCTCCAACGCCGCCACCAGCCTCACCCACTCCCTCGACGACCCTCCCTCAACCGCTTCTCCTTCGCCTACTGCACACATCCTTCACCTCGCCCACCACACAGATCGATACGCACGCCGCGGGAACTTTGTCCACATACCTGGAGATCTTCGTCCGGGAGACGCTGGCTAGGGCGAAGTTGGGAAAGGAGGAAGCGGTCGAAGCTGGCGAGGTGGAGAAAGGCGACGAAGGATGGTTAGAGAGGAGTGATCTGGAGAGAGTGGCTGGCGGTCTGATGTGTGATTTTTGAGAGTCTCAATACGTCGGGACAGAGGCGAGACGAGTATGAGACGCGAATGCGTAAGTGGAGCGTAATGTACAGACTGTACACATCACGATCAATGTGAGTATGTGAACCATTTTCCCAAGCTTTGCAGCCTGTAAAGTCCACAATGTTTTCTTCTCAGCCCAAGATAATTCCCGCGGCATGCTGTGTCGGCCTGGCTTCTCCATAATATCACCTCCGTGCTCCCTTCTTTCCCTTCTTGCTTCCTCCCACGTTTCCCTTTTGCTTCTTCACCTTGCCAAATTGCACTGCACCGCCGCTCCGTCCCTTCGTCTCTCGCGCGGCCAGTCTCGCCTTCTTGCTCTCCTTCTTCCTCGCTTGTCGGAGCAGAGCCGAAGACGGGCGATGTTGCGGTCGAGACGCGGACGTACTGGAGCTTGGCATTGTTTCTGCAGTGAGCTGAGACTCTTGAATTTGGAATGGTGGATCGAGGATCATGGCATCATCTGCCGCTTCGTCTGCTTCTGCTTCTGAATCACTGTCAGCTAACTCATCCACTGGCGTTGCATTCGCAAGCAATGGCAAATCGTTTATTCGGCTTCCGTCCTTCGGCTCCTGGTCCAGTCCCATCGCCGCTGCTCGATCCGGGTTAGGCTCAGACCCGAGCTTGGCCGTTGCTCCAGGCTCGAGGTCCTCGAACTCAGGCTCAGGCCCAGGCACTGACGCACCGTCCTGTTGAGGTGCAGACCCACGCTCCCCTTCAAGCTCGAGTGGGTGTTCAGATTCAAGTCCCGATGCCAGGCCAAACTCGATTGTACTTCCAGACTCCGATTTAGCCATTTGGTCCGGTGGCTCTGCATGTGGTTCCTGACACGAGACTTCCGTAGCGTCAGCTGTCGACACACCTTCCACGCCCAACTGCTCTGCATCGTGCACTTTATTGACATGGAATTCAAGATCGCTCATTGCGCCCTGGAGCTTTGTTGTGGGCCACACGCTGCGTTCCATGTCGTAGTGCGTCCGCGGCTGCAATGCAGCATGGATGACGTCCTTGCGTGGGCTCAATCGCGGCAGAAAGTCGCTACGCATTGAGATCGTGTATGACGAAGCCGGAGGTTGAGGATGAAGAAAGTAGTCTGGCTCCTCCCATGACCGAACGCGGAGCCTGGGACTGGATGTGTTGTCCGGAGGTTCAGTGTCGATTTCCATCGAGTACGGGTCTTCATCAATGTCTGTTGGTTCATGATCCTGATTCGTCGGTGCTTCCGGATCATCTTCATCCTCGCTAGGCAATATACGGTCTTCTGGAACGTGGTCTGGGGCAGTGTCCTTGCCGGACTCTGCGAGCTCTTGTTTGCTTTCGTCTGGAACTGTCTCGGTCTGAATCGGACTGTCGTGTGGGTCACTCCGCTCTTCATCTGCGGCGTCTTGCTGCTCACGACTGAGGTACTCAATCTCAACTTGGGCCGCTTCGGGCTCAATCACTGTGTCGTCGATGACCACGCGATCTTCGTTGGCCATAAGACTATCAGCTTCCGTGGCCTGTTCAGCACGCTCTGGCTGGTCTTCCATCTGATTGTCACCAGCGCGCGTCAGCGCGGACAGTGCCTTCCGGATCGCATCATCGGGCAAGATGTACGACTGTGTCATCTGTGGTGTGTCCGCGCGTTCTCGCGAATCGACTGGTGATATAACGTCCTCGACCATGCCTGTGGCCTCTTCATTGATCATGACCACATTCCAGAACTCGTTGGAACTCCTAGTGTTGGAGCAAGCAAACTGGGCATCGTCTCCTGACACGGTCATGTCCTTCGGTGCCGGTTGAGGAGAGTTTGCAAAGCTACTGCAGCTGTCCCTTACCGAGTCTTTCGAAGACAAGGTCCGAGCATATGGTGAAATCGGAGTGCTGGTATTGCTACAGGGTTGCTCGGGTGTCTCTACGTGGAGCGCTTCTGTTAGAAGTCGCTGCGGCGTGAAGTTCTTCTGCTCGATCGATGCTTGAAAAGTGGTGGCTGTGCCCGATGTCGTTGGGTTTGGGACCCTCTTGAGTGTTGTTGGAATCGTCAATCTGCCAGCAAGTCGACCCGGTTCGAAGTGACCCGGCTGCAATGCTCGCGGTTGTGGTGGACTGGTCGTGAAGCTCGCCAAACTGGTCAGCGCTGCAACAGCAAAGGCAGAACGCTCTTCCTGCTGCCTGGCGGCAACATTGTCTCCCGCTCTCTCGTGCTCGCCTAACTCCCTCGACTGCTTCGCTTGCCTCGATACCTCCGCTCGCCAACAGGGCAGCGGAAGCACCACAACCAAGCTTTTCCTCATTGCCTTTCTCCCTGTACTTCTGCCAGACTCGCCTGTCAATCCAGAGCTTTCTCCTCGCGAGTTCCCCACGTCTTCATCTCGCATATCCGCATCCTCCTTTTGCGCGAAGTGCAACAAGTTTTGCGCCGCCTCTTGAATCTCATCCGCCTGCTTTGCTTCAAGCCTCCTCAGCTCTGCCTGTCGCGACTCGTGTTCCGCCTGTACCGCCCACGCCGCATGCCGTGCATCAAACTCCGCTCGTGCCGACCGCCTCGTTGACCGGCCCTTGACCTGCCTCATTCTCTGCAGCTCCAAAGCGGTCTCGGCTCGTTGAGGAGTCGATGCCAGCCTCTTGAGCCAGAGCTGCCGTTGCAAAGGTGCAGAGCTGGGAAGTGATAAAATGTCGGACCGTTCCTTGTCGTTTCTGGCCGATGCCATGAGCACGCTCGCCCGTGAAGTCAAGTTGTGGAATTGCGTGCATCGGACAAGAGAGATGATAACGTGGCCTACCTCTCGCAGCTCTTCTCTCAAAGCAGCTGGTGCGATATGCACAATGCGTGATATTGTGTGGTGGAATGGCTGTTACCTGTCACAAATATCCACTCAAGAGGGCAATTTGTCTAGGAAGCGATCCTAGTGCTGATCGGTGACTCGGAGGGAGATCCTTGTCGGTACGGGGATCACGTCGGCAAAACCGCGGCGACGACGCCGACGTGGATGAGTCGCTTGAGAAACGACACTGCAGGAAAAAGGGATGTGAGAAGTGGAATTGCGACGGCGTCTGCGGCCTGCACATTGGACTCACCTCCGAGTCGTATTCAACAATCATCACTTCATCAGACCTCGACGTCGGTCGCTCTATTATCACCAACATCGTCACCCGCCCCATCATCGCCCGTCTTCTCGAGCAACACAAACCCGCCTTGCTGCTCTCTCTTGTCCACTCCTTCAGCGCTGACCCTCAAATGTCTCGCACTCCATAGGGCCCTTTCCACGGCAGACTCATTCCTCTCTGTCACGAGACCCCTCAATGCCGCGACCAAAAAGCCTTCCACGAGATCCACAGCCCAGTCGTCAGGCAGCTTGTTCAACACCATTTCGACATCAAACCACGAGCCGAATCGATCAAGCAGTTCTGAAGACCGAGCTATGCGGTCACCAAGATCGGGAATTTTGAAGAACTCTTCCAGTAGGAGATGGAAGAGGTTTGATCGTTCCTGCCTAGTTGGAAGGCTTGCCGCGGATGAAGCATGGGAGGGAGACGGGTGAAAGATGGTCGAGCCGGCGAGCAAACAGTAACGGATTGCAGTATCGTAATCCGCGAGACCGTGTACCAACAACCGAAGGGCCGGGTCATGATTCGCTTCTCTCGCGTGAAGGATGATTGACTCCGGGACGAGCAGATCTTTGTAAGCAGCGAGACGCGTATTGAGGGATGGGAGATCGTAAGCAGAAGCCGCACCGTGGGAGCCATCGAGGAGCTGAAGCAGACGAAGGCGATTGTGCCACCACTCGTCCGAGAGGGAGTTGTCGGTGATGAACTGGCGGTATGTCGGCTTCGGTGGTTGAAGTGCGCGGTAGGTGGAATACGAGTCGAGTATTATGTCGCGAGAAGTGGCGGAAGATTCGAGCTCAGCAAGGACTGTGTCGAGATAGAAGGCGATGAGGTCGTTGACGTATTCGATATGGTTTTTTCCAAAGACAAGATGTTCGAGATAGTCTTTGACCGCGCCTGGAGCTCTTTCTTTGAGGATGGCGACAGCCTCATTGGGTTCAAACTTCACACGGCTGGTTTCATCTGCGAAGATTTGAACCCCTACCTTCGGATTCCGATTCGCTAGCCATGCTCCGTACTCTTGCACAAGAGCTGCATCCCGGATCTTGGTGAGATATCGACGAAGGTGCTGTTCCCCCTCAATCAATTCGCCACCGGCATCTTGTTCGCCTTCAATGATGCGTTTCCAGGTGGTCAGAACTTGGGACACCATCTTGCGGCTCTGGTACAGGCGACTCAGAACGTACAGCCGATGGTACTGTTCGAAAAGTCCTACAGCGCGATCGAAGCAGTCGACACCTTTGTCCACTACATCGTTCAATTCGGCGCGCACTGATCCTGTAATGGCAGGTCCCCGTGGACTATTCTGATCCAGGAATAGGAGGACATGCAGCAGAGCAGCATCGACAGTCTGGAAGACATGCGTCTCGTCCGCCACACTCCCGAACCCCTTCTTCTTACGCCACACCATCAAATATGGTTTGATGACGTTCATGAGATTTTCAGCGTACGGTCCAGTCGGTCCGCGCACAATTTTGCTGGCGTCAAAGCTTGCACGGAGAGTATCGATAGTATCGCGTAGTCCTTGCGGCATCCAGATGCCATTCGTGCCCTCTGCAATCTCCTCATTGAAAGGGGGAACCAAAGTTAAGACAATCCTTGGATCAAGATCGCTTGATGTGAGAGCATCCTCCGCGCGCCTTTTGTCGTGCTCGTAGGCAATAATGCCTTGTGCTGTCTGCAAGACAAGATTTCCAAACAGCAGCAATGCGGATTTTTGTCGCACGTATGTTAATGTGAGAAACTCCAATTCATCCCTCGGTTCCTGGCCACGTATGCTGTTGACCACGCGTTGCACAACAGGTACATCGATAGTGAGCTTAGCGTCGACTTGCTGCATTGCTTGGCTGAGGAGACCATTCAGCTGTGTGATTAGCGGCGTGCGGACGATCCACGAGACTCTGTCGTTGACGAAGAGAAGCACGTTCGCCTGCGTCTGGGCAAAGCGACCAGCTAGCTCGTCTTCCTCTTCGTTCCGCTTCGATTCGGATTCGTCTTCTTTACGGTCCCGTAATTTCAAGCGGCGCAGCCGCAGCGTGCTGGTGACTCCTTCGGCCGCGAGCTCTGCAGATGTAGAGGCGTTTCGAAGTCCGGCAGACCTTACCGGGCTATCATTCTGCGAATCTTCTGACATCGTATCCAGCACGAGCCACTCCTTCGTGCGCTGTGCTTCACCGGGATCAGCGTTCCACTGCTGAATCTCGATGCACCTTTGTGATAAAGTCTCCACTTTTCTCCGAACCACAGCTAGAACGTAGCCAGGATCTGAAGGATCGCCCATCCCAGAGCTGGACGATTGCTGGTTCGGCCGATCCAGGACGACAGAATGAGGATAGCTTGTGAATTCAATCGTGCCGCGGACGACATCGCCGTCCAAATTGACGAACATCCCAACACCCGCCTCGTTCTCCCTGGTACCTGTCGTCAGAAGAAATTCATTTGGCGTTGGAGAGGTTATATTCGGGAGAAGGGTAGGTGGCGCCACAGCCTCACTTGGCGGTTGAGAGTCCATAGAAGGCCTCGCGGCAGGCTCCTCAGACTTCGTTGGGCTGCTTTCTCGACTGGATGTCACAGCAGGTGACCCGAGTCTGGATGAGCTTCGTGTAGGCCATGCAGCAGGACTACCCGCGCGTTGTTGTGCATTCTGCTGGACCTGACTTTCCAGGAGCTGATTGCCCAGGCTGACGTTTCTCTGATGTCCGCGGCCTGGCCGCGCAGGGCTGTGAGAAGAGACACTTCTCGAAGGCCGGCGGTTGGGAGGAGGCGGACGTCCTGACGGCAAATCAGGAGGTGGTGGCACCGGCTCACTGAGTGATGAGATCGTGAACAGCTCATTCTTGCGCTGATTGACCACATCCAGCAACGAATACGCCGTCCCATCCGCCACGCACGCCAGGTCGCCGCGTCTCTGCAGTGTCGACACACCTCCCAGCTCAATGTCCCGAATTTTTCTTGGCGAAGCCTCATCTCCGATCCGGATCAACCTCAGTCTCTGCCGCAAACAGATCACCACCACGGTTCCACTTTGCGAGCCATCCTCCACCTCTTCGTCCAAATCCAAGCCTCCCACCCACAGACATCCCGCTTGTTGGATCCGGCCCTCGTAAGCGGGACTCAACTCTGGCAGCGTGTAGAACGTGAGAGTGCTATTGCATACTATACATGCCTTGCCCGCGTTGGGCAATATCAGTATTTGCTTCACCCCTTGGTCTGATCCCTCCTGCTGCTGCTTAAACGCCGGCTCGATGTTCGTCGCGAAGATGTAGCTCGGTAGTCCACTGTCATCAGATGGGTCTGGCGGGATAGAGACATAGTGTAGGACTTGGCCGGATGAAGTGCCAATGTACAGGTTGCCGTTCCAGGCGTCCACGCACGTAAGGTGAGCTCTCGTGTCATTGTCATCTGTGGTGAGAGGGATGTCACGGATCAATTCGCGAAGTGTGTAGCTGCCGGGGGTACCATCGGCAGTCGTGGAGCTCGTCACGGTGCTCGGCGATATGGTGGTGGTCTCGTCCGTGGGGTCCATGCCGGTATGGTGAGGTCTGGGTTCATCGCGCGCTCATGTCCATGGCGATCTCGCCATTCGTAATCAGCCTTCGAGTTCGCGCCTGTGATGCAATTGTGAATTGCTGCCTGCAGACATGTTGTATTGAAGTATCTCTGTCAATTGAGATGCGGATAAACCTTCAATGGGGAAGCTGATGAGGTCCGGGAAAGCTTGTCTCGCGTTCCGTTTCCCACCTGTCACCTCCGTGCTTCGCCGCGACATGGACAACACACATTTTCGTCACCCATGGCCTGGACATGATCTCGACATTCGAGACTTTGAGATTTGCGTCTGAATGGGTTACGAAATTGAGACATCAGAAGGCATATCCACTGTGTTCCGCCGGGAAACCTCCCTCCGCTCGAACAAATTCCACAGGCGCGAGAAGCCATGGCCGATACCGACGATCAAAGCAGAGGCGGTGCGATTGAGGGCAACGATAATCCTCCAATCGAAACGCAGCAGCCAGAGAGCAATGCGACCATAGAGGCGAGTGCATCGACTGGTAACAAATTTCAGCAAGCCGTTGCAGCATGGCGGTCCCTCGATCTTACGAAGCTGGTCTCCAGCCTCGATACGACCGCAGAGGAGATGGTCAATCAGCAGAAGGAATCGCTAGTCAAAAGGAAAGATCTCGCCCAAAAGACGAAGGACTTCCGCAAGCTGGACGATACTGCGAAGCTGGCAGAAATGAAAGATCTTCTCAAAGCGTACCAGGGATACATTGATGTCTTGACAACACACAACAAGACTGTATCGTCGGCGTTCATGCAAGCGTACTCTCCACTTTCTGAAGCTCCAGATCCATATCCTCTGCTGGAAGCCTCCATCGATTCATTGATCACAGCGGATGAAGTGGTTCCGAAATTGGAGGCAGAGAATGAGCGACTACAGAAGCAGACCACGACTCTGAATACACAGCTTGAAGAGACGGAGAAGCAGTTGGAGGATGAGAGGACCAAGAGGCAATCTTTTGAAGGGTCACAGGACAACCGCATTAAAGAGGTGGAGGGTTCTTGGTCGGCAGTCCTGAAGGAGAAGGAGGACAACTGGGCAGCCAAGGAGCAGAATCTGGAGGAGAAGGTCGAGAGTCAGGAGCGGCTGCTGAAAGAGCTCAAGGCGAGCTATGAAGTCTCACAGCGATTGGAAAAGTCTGGAGAGGATACACAAGATCTTGGACGGAATAGCGCGACCGCGGCTGAGCTGGAGATTGTTTCGTCCGAACTGGAGAGGGCGAACACGAGGTTGGCGGACATCGAGGCTCGGAACGAACAGCTGCGATTGGAGCTGGCGCAGTCTGCAAGCCAATCAAACACTGCAAGAAGCACCGCAGTGGAAGACGATCCGGCTTTCTTGCGGTTGCGATCGGAGAACTCTTCTCTTCTGCGGAGGCTGGATTCAGCACGATTTGATAGAGACGCAGACAAGACACAGCTGGAGAACAAGCTTCGCAGTGTCGAGAGAGAGATCACATCCTTAAAGGCCGACCGAGACGCGCTCGAGACGAAAGTCAAGAAGTGCAGCGACTATGATGAAGTCAAGCGTGAACTGGAGATGCTTCGCGCCATCGAGTTCTCCAGCATTGACGAAGTTGAAGACGATGATACCACAACAACAGCGTCTTCTAACGGGACAGACGCAAATTCAAAAGACGAGTCGCTCGAACAACTCCTCGTGGCTCGCAACAAAAAGATAGGTAATGAGCTCACGGAGCTTCGGGTGTCTCATCAAGAGCTCCAACGCCGATTCGAACGGCTGCAAGAAGATCTCTCGTCCGCCAACATGGACCTGGAAAAGGCCAGAAACCTCAATGCGACGCTCGAGAATGACCTGCAAAAGACCCAACAAGAAGCTTCGAATGCTTTCGAAACCATGTCTGTCGCCGGCACATGGACATCTCGCTATCCCAAATCCAACTACGGTAGTCGCCGTGGTGGACCGGGAGCAGGCTCCTCTCCGACCTCGTCCATTATCGGCGGTTTCGAAGGGTCCGGCGGCGGCGGCTCCAATTCTCCACGATTCCCGGACGCCTCGAGTAGTGGAAATGGCGCTGGGATCCTACCTATGGTCACCGCACAGCGTGACCGCTTCAAGAAGAAGATATCAGAGCTCGAAAGCGAACTGCAGGACCAGTACCGTACTGTCACCTCTCTTCGCTCCGAGGTCGCTTCGTTGCAGAAAGACAATCTCACTCTCTACGAGAAGACCCGCTACGTTTCCAGCTATGCCCGTGGACCTGCATCCAGCGGCACGAATCCGGATTCCTCCACTCTGCCCACCTCGCCCGGAAGCAGCGATCCCTCTGGAACAGACCGCTATCGTTCCGTTTACGAGTCCAACATTTCTCCCTTTGCTGCGTTCCGTGGTCGAGAGACTGCAAGGGCACTGAAGAGGTTGAATGTGCTAGAGCGGGGCGTCTACCACATCACGGGACTGGTGCTCGCGACGAGGTCGAGGCGGAATTTGTTTGCCATGTACTGCTTTGGACTGCATTTGCTGGTCTTCTTCATGCTATTCGGAGGTGGATCTGGCGTTGAAAGGGTCACGCCTGGATTGGAGGGTTTGGCAAGGGGAAGTGGTGGCGGTGGCCGGTTGAAAGGAGAGGGCTTTGATGCGGCGGTTGATGGGCTTGGGGCTGGCTGAGAGGGCGGAGACCGATCAAAGGTCGACTACTCATACAGCATTCTTCTAATGGACATAGTGCCACCACGTTGCTGCCGACGTGTCCGTCTTGCACGTGCCTCGCCAGGAGCCAGGTTGACCACGAGGTGAGCTTACGCATTATCTCGTGAAAACTCCAAAGCGAACCTACGTCGAAATCTCCACTGTCAGGGGCAAAGCAAACAACATTAAAAGACGTTCACCCTCTGGCTGTATCCGCTCTTTTGCATCAACATCGACTCTTCACGACCGATTCAACGCTCGACGCTCGACGCCCCACGCCGCTCACAACCTGAACCTTGCCTATCGAAACGCCTATCAATAGAACCACAACGACGAAACTTCCTACCTGACTTGTCTACCTCACGGCCCCCTTTCTCGCTGGCCGGCCATACCTTCGCTACACCGGCTGCCGCCGCCGACGCCGGTACCTGCTACACAGCATCGGCTGATGGAGCCACCTTTGCAACACTGTCACACAAATGCATCGCAAAACATTGTGCATCCGTCAAGAAGAAGCTTCACATTCGAACGCATCGACGCCGATACCATGCCGCTAAAATAAATCCAAACAACCCGCCCGACCACGTTCGCCCCAACAATCACCCTAAGCTCAAGCATAAAACCAATACTCAGCACTATACTCCACCTCAAACGCCTCCCCCATCCCCGTACAACTCTTCGGCGGGTTTCCCCCCGCCGTATTGATCCGATAAATCTCCTTGGCCACACACCCCTCGTCCCCCTTCCCCTCCAACTTCAACCACGGCACGCTCCCGAACCCCTCGCCCCGCTGTCCCTTCACGGCGTCCGCCGGCGCGGGCGTCGCGTTGATCTTCTTGAACCCCCCACGTCCATACTCCCCGAGGGAAGTGTCGAGGTCGAAATACGCCGTCGTGGCATCGGAGAAGTAGTGGTGTCCCGTCAGGGCGTTGTAGGCGGTGGGGGAACCGGGTTGGGGTTTCGGGAGGGCCAGGGCGATGTTGGGGATCGCGGAGAGGAGGGAGGGGGAGTCGGCGGAGAGACAGGTCACGTTCCAGAGGGAGGCGACGGCGCCCGCGGCGACGGGGATGGCGGTCGCGTTGGTGAGGTCGCAGGTGTAGTTTTGGGTGCCGCGGCCGAGGGCGACGTGGTAGAGGGTCAGGCCGGAGGTTGGGGGTGGGAGGGGGATGGGAGCTGCGGAGGTGTCAGTGGATGTCTGGACGTGGGTTCTGGGTGAGGGGAAGGGGCGCACCTTGAGGCATTTGGACGGCGGCCGTGTTGCAAAGTTGGGGGTTTGCGGTTCGACCCCAGTTGTGGCCGCGGTTGACGCCCCAGCCGATCCCTCGGAATGCGTCGTTGGTTGGAGCGGCGAGGGTCGCGGTGGAGAGGAAGGTGGTGAGCAGGAGACCTGCTTGCGAGAACAACATGATGGCGGTGTTGTGTTTGTATTTGGATCGGAAAGGATGGTGGAGGTAGTGTTCGATCTTGTTGGCCAATGTATGAATGGCCGGGTCTCAAACGCACGACGAGCGATCAACGCAATGGTCTGTCCTTGGGATGTCGAGGAGTGTTGGTGTTCACGGATCGAGAACAACAGAGACAACGGACGATACATCTCCAGGAATCTACTGGGGTGGTTTGGCTATATACGCCCGCCGTTTCCCACATCGTCGGCGACTTGCATATGCGAGCTGGCGTGGTGTCCCTCGAACCCGATTTTTTAGCCGCCCGTATGGAAATAGCTCATTGTTTTAGCGTGAACACGGGATCTAAGCGCCTTCCTGTTTGGGAAGATATCGCAGGGGTTTGGGTGGGAGCCGCATCTTTCTTACTGTGAGCCTTTGAGCTTCGATGATTTGTATACCAACATGATGATGTGAATGTCGTCGTTCTTATGACCAATGCTGACACCAAATGTTTGCTGTTCCTTTTCCTGTAATGATCGATCTGTGAATCCCACTGCCGCTCGGTCAACTCTGAGCAAGCAAATCCCCCCACCGCCAACCACACACCAAAAACAACGCGGACTTCTACGGAAGCATCCACAAAATTCACCGCATTCGACAAATCCACCTGGCTCCAAAGATAGCAAATTAATCTCAATTGCATCCTGCCGCCATCCGCATATCCAACCACCGATCCTTCTCATCCAATCATCCACTTCTCAGGGAACAACGTCCCACATACCTGGAAGTTTTCGTTTCAGATGCAGAGAGATGGCGACACTCCCGGCCTCTGATTCCATGGACCAGCCTGCGAGAACCGTTGAGACTGACTGGCTAGGTTAAGTCAAGCGAGGAAGATCGTTCGTACCAGAAAGTACTACTGGTACTGTACCTGCCCACGAGGGCAGATCTGCAGCATGTAAGCATGAAGACGAGCGAGTGGCCAGCTCGGAAAGCGACCTCTTGACTGACAGCTCCGACAACCACCGGCATATAATAAGCGCCATGGATCAACAGTGGTGGATGTGCAATGAGAGGGACACTTCTCAACTCTGTATGACTTTTCAAATATGCGCCGATGTTCCCAGCCAATCAAGCTCCATGTGTCAAGCCGGCTCTGCGGCCTCTTTGGGATCGTTGACGGGTTCGTGTATGCAGTGTAACAGCACTGTGACCGCTGTGTGGGTACTACCGCAGGTGGACGTAGGAGGTACAGTACGTTCACGGGAGGGAGGGGGACGGACTCATCGCACGATGAGCAACGCTGAGCGCGCGGGAACATGACACGAGCCCGTGGATGAAGGGCCGTGGAGTTTCGTCGCGTAGACGGTACAAACGACCTGCCGTCTTCATACGAGTCCCGTCTCTCTTCCCAGAACGACGGCCACAGGACAGCACCGTGAACGCTCCGCCCTCTCTCCTTCTGGACAATGACGGCCGTGGGACAGCACCTTGAATCCTTCCATCATCATCCTCCTCCTTCGCCGCGAGAGCACGAGCACGTCGAGAAGCATGGTTCATTCACTCCCCCGTTCCGTCGTCCATTACAGCGGCGGACCCAGGCCAGTCCAGGACCTCCCATATCCGAGGGCGGTGTTGGCAACCAACGCTCTTCGTTGCAATAGAACCCAGCGCGGGTACAGACAGCTCTGGCCTGCTTGAGTCTGGGTCGCCCGTGTGAGGCTATCAATGCGACGTTGGCAGTGTTAGCCGCGAGGTTGTAAGATACCGTGTGCTGATTCGAGCAGCGAGCATCACTTGGCAAGGTCCTTGAAAATCACTGTGTGGAAGTCAACGTTTAGCAAGTGATTTCATTGACGTCTGCCCCTTCTTGAGCCTACTGGCGACACTGCGCTCCTCCATTCATGATATCGTAACGTCTCTCAGCACTTCTCGTACAAGCTCCACCCCAACCTAGTGCTTGATATGCGCCGCCACCCGATTCGTCAAAAACTTATAATTACTCGGCAGCGCCAAACACAACAACACCGAAATCGCCCCAAACGCAATCGACGTGACCCACACGTAATAAAACGCATGAGCGTACGCCTCCTGAGCGCCCCTCGCCGCGGCGGCGACGATCTGAGCCGTGACGCCCTCGACGCTCGTCACGGTGGTGGGAGCGGTGAGGAAGGCGGTCACGAATTTCGCGGCCGAGGTCGCGGGGAGACCGGCGGCGACGGCTTTTTCGACGACAGAGGTGGGGAGCGCGGCGGTGAGCTTGTTTTTGAAGATGTTGAAGTAGATGGAGTAGCCGATTGAGCCGCCGATGACGCGGATGGCGAGGGCGAGGGAGACGACGGTGCCGATTAGATGGTCGGGGCAGCTGCGGTGATGTTAGTCAGTTCGTTCCGGAAAGTTGGGATATATTTGGACTCACGCAGTCATGGCGACGGTCTGGGCGGGGACGAGGACGCCGCCGACCCCGAAACCGCCAATAGTGCCGAGGGCTACGGTCTGTTTGGCGTTGTCGGGTGTCGCGGTGGCGAGGGCGCCGATGAATGCGGCTGTGAGAATGACTGTCAGCAAGTTTGCATGCTAGTCAATCAATGCGTTGACTCACTCATCAGCACACAGGATCCGAGCAAGAGTTCTCGATTGTACTTGGGCAGGAAGGACATGAGAGCGTTGACACTGGCCGCGCCCGCTGTAACACTGAGACCGTAGCCAAGACCCTTGAGGCCTACTTGAATAGGATCGGGGTTGTACAACGAGCTGAAGGTGGCCGGGAAGACTGCATGACAAAGTCAGTGGATTGTAATGATGGCCATATAACGTGATCCAAAGTCTTACAGTTAATCAGCGAGTAGAAGTTCATGCCAGAAATGAAACTGATGGCGAACGTGATGGCAACGATTCTCTGGCCAGTGAAGAGCTCGCGAGGAATCATTGGTGTCTTTGCAAACTTCCACTCCCAAACGACGAAGCTGATGATGAGGACAATCCCAACGATGAGTGTAGCGAGGACGACGCCACTTTTCCAGGGGTGAGTGAGACCGCCAGACTGCAGAGCGACGAGGCTGGCGTTCGGTCAGTGACTGCACAGGAGTCGAGGAGATGACAACTTACAAAAGTGCGACTCCGCTGATGCTGAGGAAAGCTCCCACGTAGTCGATCTCTTTCAACACCTTCGAACGTGCCGGACGGGTGATGGATGAGTTTCTCTCCGGAAAGTACGTGAAAGCGATTCCGATGAGCGCGACACCGTTGTAGATTCTGAGAACGTGGGTCAGTCACTGATAAGCGCCAGTCATTCGTTTCCGCGTGTCTTACAATGAAATCCATTGGCCTGTGTGCGGGGAGAATCATGGTCAGCATGCACGTTCTGGGTGGAAGAGTAGGGATCATCAACATACCCCAGCGCCAGCCCTGATAAGCCTCAGGATCCGTCCGACTAGAGAACAGCTGCGAGTACATGACATAAGGAGTACTTGGTATCAGGAAAGCGACGACCAGTCCAACGTATAATCCTCTCTTCTTCACTGGCACCAGTTCACCAACACCCGAAAGCGCAGTGAGTTCGCCGATACCAGCTCCGGCACCCGAAAGCGCCATTCCAGCAATGACCTGACCAAAGCTGTGCGACGTGGCGACAATGACAATGCCTACGCAGATCGCTGCGGCGCCGATCATGGTGATGTTGCGTCGGCCGAAGAGATCACCGAGATAGCCACTGAAGGGCGCAACACTGGCGAGCGCGAGTGTGTTGGCAACGGGCATCCAGGAGGTTGCCGTGAGTGCCATGCCGCCGATGTCTTCGGCAACGTATGAGAGGGAGCCGCCGAGGAAGTATAGGGGTAGCTGGGAGCCTGGTCAAGTCAGTGGGCGAATTGTGAAGGCTGGGACTGCGAAAGCTCAACGTACCGACCCTGCGATCGTTTGTTAGTACGATGATCTCCTATACATTCTTGCAGATGATACGTACCATAGGAGACAGAGAGAGATGAGGGCTACGACTGCACGCGCATCCCAGACGACTTTGCCGCCGAGATCGTCCGAAGCGATGCTGCTGCGTGCGTGTTCATTAAATTCCGCTCCGTGCTTATCATCGAAGTCAAGCTCGGTGTTGTTGTCGCTCCTCATAGTTGAGTGCATGGTTGTTCGTAGACGTGGTAAAGCGAATGCCTTTCTCTGCGCGCTCGTCGTCGGCTGGACAGGATTGCAGGACAATCTAATCCGACGTCCATCCTGGCGGCCACGTCTAAACATATACCGGCGGTCTCGATTCGAGGCGCTCTGAACATTGATCAGCTGAAGCAGATTGCCGTACTTTTCGAGCTTAGACGCACTCCTACAGAGCGTGAATCGGCAAACATGGAATCTTCGAAACCCTATGCAAATGCCGGATCACTCGGATGCTTTCCGGCAGAGTCTCCGTCTTATTCGAGTGGTGGATTTGCAGAGCCACGCGAGGTGAAGTTCCAGGACTGGCTAGCGGATCGATGAAAGGCGTTTTCCCCGCACTCTTAGCCGTCCCTGAAATGCGGAGGAGCGATCGCACTGGTTGGAGAGTGTTCTGGACCTATTAACGTCGCGGCGAGGAAGGATACTCTACGCGCATTGAAGTTCTTCCCGGCGTCCAAAGGCATGGAAGCTTGTTGGAAGAGCCGCGCTTGGAGATGCATGGCAAGGTAAGCATCGATGCCAGTGCTTATTGCCAAAGTTAAAGGCGGTGGACAGCAGGATCTGGCGGATTTCCAGCCTCCTGATGAGTTGCAGTCTTGCAAGTGGCGCACACGTCTATTCGCGCGGAGCGGAGGTGGCATCTCGCAGAGCCCAGAGTTCTAGCTTAGAGCTGCTTGACCATGCGCTCTCGACGGTGATGTCGCTTGCGTGGTCTTGTAGGCTAGCGGAAATCCTCTCCGGCTCGTGGTCCTTTCGGCAGCTCAGTGAGTCTGTGTTCGTGCTCGCCTGAATCTGGAAGCGGGTAAACAGAATGAGTTTGTAATTGTAGTTGCGGATAGGTTTTGGAACGAAGTTCACAGAGCATGGTCGACGAGGTCTGTGACGATGCCATTTCTGTTACTTGACACGATTCGACATCTCAGCAGTGCAATATTGCTCACTATGTCCAAAGCCGAAATGCTGTACTCACCGCTCGCTGCACTCCTTGAAGCTAACTCGCAGCATTTGCGAGGAATGCAGCACTCCGGGTTGGTAACGAGGTTCAGCAGAACCTACAGAAACGAAGCGCAAGAGCATTGAATGGAGTATGCTCTCGCAACGAGCAAGTCGAGGAATCGCCGCCGCGGAATCGCCTACTCCTCACGTCCGAACCTGCAGCACGTCTTCCCAGCAACTCTATTCGGTAAGTCAACCTTGGCATGTTCTGATTTTGCGAGGACGGGAAGAAGCGGGCGGTCGATCAATCATGAAGTCCAGCTCGCTCAGCCTTGTATTTTGCATATTGTATGCGTACTAACCAGTCTTTTCTTGCCCTTGCCGTGATCACGAGCCAACATCGGACCGGCACATCATCGGGCAAGCGTGCAGTGCCAATCGACAACAGTGGACTTCGTTGAGTCGGTGTGCAGACTCTGGAGGATGCAGGTCTCATCAAGATTCTCGAAAAGTTGATGAGAGGCTCTTGGTGGAGCCACAGTCGACCTGAAACGCCACGACGGTACGCGGGTTTGCGTGGCTGAGGACGACGCCATGCGGATCGGTCTCTGTGAATGCTTGATGTAGACATTGCGTCTTTCTTGGCATTGATATCAATGTGGACGTGGAATCTTGTATGAGCGTGGTGAAGTGGCGATGGATGTTGTTGTTGTCAAGTGAGGTGAGATGAAGAGGAACGATGTGATTCATCCCGCGTCAAGGATCATGGGAGCTCCAGGATCGTACCTGCATGGCCCCGGCACATCTCACTTCACTTGGGAACCATCCCATCATCTGCAATGCAAATACTGCGATATCACCAACTCGGCCTCGTCAACGATCGTGCTCGCTCCCCACCGGAGACTGACTTCAGTGACTTGCCTCCGTCGGTCTTTCGATGACGAAAAGTGTCTCTCTTCCAGGTCCCGCGGGCGCCCAGCTGCAAGGCGAGAATCCGGCTGGACCCATGACGTACGCCTGCGCTGCAGCACGGCAAACGCGAATCTTTGTTCCTTGAAAACAGAGTGGGATGGCGGAGTTGGTACTACTTGATATAACAAACATCGTCTGTCCTCCGTCTTCCTCTTCCTCACCCTTCCGACATCCACATCCATCCGCCCTCACAACTCGTCTCCCACGCAGATACCATCAACCCCGACCTCACAACTCAAACCGCCAACATGCTCCTCACCCGCTATGCTCTTCTGGCCCCGGCCGCCATGGTCGTCGCCCAGGACAACGCATTGAGCGTGCTCACCAACGTACGCACGATCCGAAGCTCCAGCTCACTCTAGAGCCATCGCTGACTTACAATGCAGGCCCTTGGCGGAGCCGAGAGCATCTTCTCCGTGGCCACCGGTGGCGCCGCCAGCGTCTTCTCTGAAGCCACCGGCGGTGCGGCTGGTGCTTACACAACTGTTGTCAACGGTGTGACCAGCATCTTCTCTGAGGCGACTGACGGTGCTGCCGGCGCCGCTTCCACCGCTGCCAGCGGCGTGACGAGCGTCTTCTCCGAGGCCACTGATGGTGCTGCCGGTGCCGCGTCCACTGCTGCGAGCGGCGTGACGAGCGCTTTCTCCGAGGCGACCGACGGCGCCGCCGGCGCAGCATCAACCGGTGCGAGTGGCGTCACCAGCGTCTTCTCTGAGGCAACCGACGGTGCCGCCGGTGCAGCATCCACTGCTGGAAGCGGCGCCTCCAGCGTCGCCTCCGAGGTACGCCACACCCGTCCTCACCTCAAGCCTTCTCTCATGCTGACAACCTCACAGGCCACCGACGGAGCAGGCAATGCTGCTGACTCCTTGACGAGTGTCGGCGGTGGAGTGGTTGCGACTGCCGCCGGTGCCGCGGCGCCCACCCAGGCTCCGATGTACGCCGTTGGTGGAGTTTTGGGTGCTGGTATGGCTGTCGTTGCTCTGCTTTAGAGGATGCAATCGGACCACACTGGGGTGGAAGAAGATTTGATCCGACTGACGTTAGCAAGCGATGCAGTCGATGTGTATGATATGACTTGTTAATGTAATATCTTCGAAAAGTGTTGAGACCTTGCTTCAACAGCAAAACGCATTTGGCCATGACGGCGTGGAGTCTTCGAATGCGAAGATGGCGATGTCGCGCAACATGAGCTCTTCGAAGTAGGTCATGAAGTGGTCCTTGTGAGGCAAGCAGACTAACGATGAGGTGTGGTCATACGGTCTAAGAGCTGACAGACTCTGGTGACGAAGTTGATGAAGCAGGCATGAAACGGGAGCCCGGATGAAACGACAGCGATCCGAAATCCCGATACACTCTTGTTTTGACCTCGAATCCTCGAATCTCACTAAATGCTGACCGGCGTTCTGGAGATCGGCTTCTCTAGATAGGCTTCTCCGAGATGTGGCCTGGCCGAATCATTGTGTATGTCGGGTTCACTGCCTCTCGGAGCTTTGCCAACATAGCTAGTATAATTGGAGTATATGCTCAACTAAACCTCGGTGACTCGGGGTGCCAAGATGAGTAATTCGACTTCTTCACAAGCGCGTGCGAGTCTTCATCGGATAGACAGTCAGGGGCATCCCAGACGCGGAGAGTTTCCCCAACTGTTATTCATAGCCTAGCCTTTTCTTATTCATAGCCTCACTTATATAGTGTGAATACCAACTGAAATCACGTGGGGAGCGATCCGAGGGGCCCCCCTCGCGGCCTGGAGTAGGTGGTTTGGGAGCTTGCGACCATCCCCTAACAGCGGAGGGGTTTCGGTCGCGGACACCTCGTCGTTTGGCCAGTTAGGATAACTATGTTGTTATCGTTAGCAAAGCCGTGACCCGAGGGACGAGGGGAGCAAGGCTGCGCAGTAATTTGGTAGGCGAGGCTATGAATAAGAAAAAGCCAGGCTATGAATAACAGCTCCGAGAGTTTCAACAGGCATGAAGCCAGCATCACATCCGACCATGCGCCACGCGCCGGGGGACACGAACGTCAGATTGCGAGGGTATACCCCTTGATCATAACATAAGATTCAGCCTCAAGCCGTGAAGGACGAAGGAAGCGAACCTTCCACCACTTACGCCGTCCACCACTCAACACCACCATGCGACCGCGAGCCACCGCCGCGGCCCTCTGGCCAGCCCTCCTCGCAGCCACCACCACCACCACTCACGCCCAAACCTACAAACCCGACCCCTCCTCCCTCCTCGACACGACCTGCACCCCCAACGCCAGACTCGCCACCCCGACCCACGGCTCCCACAACATCGTCTTCACCACCTGCGCCCAGACCTACATCCACGCCCCCGTCGCCAAAGTCTACGCCGCCATCCTCGACTTCGCCGCCTACTCCACCTGGAACACCTTCGTCGTCGCCGTCGAACCCCGCGATGGATCCGTCTTGACACCCGGTACCCCAGCGCCCGTCGGCACGAAAATGACCTTCACGACCAGCGGTCTCATCCCGGGCATCAACACCACGTCGCTGGAAGAAGTCACCGTCACATTACCGGACGTGGCGGGCGATTCGATCTACGCGATGAACGCGTGGAAGGCGGATATGACGCCGTTGGCGAACGCGGAGCATGTGAACGTGTTGATGGATGTCGGGTATGGGTATACGAGGTATGTGAGCTGGGAGACGTATTATGTCGGGGTGACGGCGGGGGCGATTTTGTTAAAGGGGAATTTGCAGAGGGAGTTTGAGCGGCAGGGGGGGGATTTGAAGAGGTTTGTGGAGAGTGGGGGGGAGTGAGTCGGTTGGGTGCCTTGGTGGGGAGATTTGGGAAGTCGGCAATATCCTGCGCGTGGAGTCGAAAGGCTTGTGGTCGACACTGTGATTGCTGAGCGGGATTTACGGATGCTTGTTGTTTGGGGGTACTGAGGTATCGTTCAAGACGAAATGGCAGGCCAAGGTGCTGCGGATCAATGCCAATCGATCAGGTCGCCATGCTGATCGTCGTGTATTTGGGAGTCCTCGTCCGTGCCCATGAAGTAGTCTATCGACGACACTGGAGAGATTTCGCAGGCTGTCGAAAGTTCGTGCCCTGCACGGGGATCTGTGTGCTGCCTCCCCATTCTGTTTCGTCTCTCCGCCGTTGGCACGACATGTCCCTCTCTCGAATGTTGGTGATTGTCAGCTGAAGACGAGCATTCGAAGACGAGCATTCGAAGACGAGCATTCGAAGACGAGCATTCGAAGACGAGCATTCGAAGACGAGCATTCGAAGACGAGCATTCGAAGACGAGCATTCGA
>JALRMM010000001.1:110899-368842 GCA_026122155.1 Zymoseptoria crescenta
GAAGACGAGAGAAACTCGTCATGACCGCGGGAATGTTTAAGACGGCAGCCCTCTCATCGGTCGTGGAACATCGGAAAGTGGCTGTACAGTACAGTAATCTTCAGCGGTGTCCAAAGCCCGTGGTCCACGCATCGAGCTGTCCTTCAGAACTCCAACCACTCCTTTCCCTCCCAATTCCAAACGATCGTATGTGCTCTTAGACGGTCCAACTCCCCCCCAACAATCCGCTCTCCATGGATCCAACCTCCCCCAACAGGTCCTCTCCACCACCCTCTCTAAGGAACGCACGGCCCCGTACAACCACTATTGTCCGGCGCCCCATCATACCCCGGATCGTAGCAAACACACGAAAGTCCTCCGTGATGGAAGTAACCCCGATAATCCTTGCCCTAACACAAATCAGTCAGCAAAATTGGGCTCCTCCCTGGAGCTCGGGGAAAAGCAGAAATCCGGGAGGGAGTGGAAATCGGCACATACGATTGGCACACAGCAACGACCTGCAAAGTTCATCATCGAATCAGCCATCGTGGTCTACACGCGCGACGTTCAAAATGGTGGAAAGGGGGAGGGGAGGGGAGGAACGTACAGTGCCTGTCGCAGTAGGGCTGAAATGCTGGATCGTCGGAAGGATCGTCGGGATCGCTGTGAGGATCTGGCTCGCTTCCCCCGCCGTCTTCGCCGCCACCGCCACCTTCGCCGCGTGAGGGTACGGCGAGGACGGACGGAAGAAGTCCGGCGAGGAGGAAGAGGAAGGAGGCGGCGAGGGTGCAGCGCATCGACGGCGGTGGTGGGTGGTCGGTGGTGGTGTCTTTTGGGTGAAGGTTTGCCTGCGGTGTTGGCAGCTCGGTGCAGCTCGTCGTGAGGGCGAAGTGTTGTTGGAGGAGAAAGACGCTGGCCTTATTAGAGGTGCCTCCCTCGGTATCCCATTGTCGACGGCGTTGTGCTGACGCGGACGGAAGTGAACGGCATGCCCTTCCAGGGACCAGGCCCTCGTTCTTTCACCCCATATCCAAGTCACCGGAGCTGTACAACTACACAGGGACCATCCTGTATACCCATCCGTTCGATCGGCATGACTTCCACGCCAGGGTTATGTAACCGAACGCACGACCAAGCGAGCGATGGGTAGGGTGTCTGTCCATCTCAAGTCGCCCTGTTTCTCCGAGAATGCACAGCAGCTTGACGGCGCATCGAAGTGCTAGACTAGTAAGCGATCCGTACATCCGCACCCGGGCTCAGCCTTAGATGTGGCCGAATGTATGTACAAGGAACTCAACGCCAATGCAGTACATAGGCCCAGAGTGGCCAACCGGTCGAATTCCGGAATTCCGGAATTCCGAAAACGCGTTCCTGCGATAGCGCGAAATTGTCTATCGAAGTGCCGCACTTTGAGCGGAGGAACGGAGGTATAGTATATATGCGCCGGAAGCCCTATATATAGACGCTATGCCCCTTATATATAGACACCGGTGCGTATCTACGGAGAGATAGACAGTATTATAAGAGACGAATATCGTCGTTACAGACGCGATAGCGAGATATATCTATATCTCGTAGACATTGCTTTTTCGCTGTAGAGTTTTGACAAAAGTCTTAGTAGCGGACAGAAGTTATAGTAAAAACTCTAATCCTAAACTTTAAACTTCAAACTTCGAGCTTCGAACTTCGAGCTTCGGAGTAATAAAAGTAATACCTACCCGACGCCTCTACGCGCAATAAGTATAGGTATAATTAGCGACTTATAAGGAAGTAAAGACTATCTCTTAACTGCAATAAAGATAGCTACAAAACGAACAACAACAAGCGCGAATACGCCCGAACAAACTAGTAGGAATCTCTATATCTGCGAAAATCGCACTAACGGAGAATTGCACTTTTCGGAAATCCGGAATTCCGGAATTCGACCGGTTGGCCACTCTGGAGCTTCGTCTGCAGGACCTAGCTGGGGTCAGGCTTCGGACGTCGAGTACTTCGATCAAGGGGCTATCCTTGAATTCAACACTGGTGTCGGTCGATTGTCGAGCCTCATGCATGATGCGGACCTCACTCGAACGAGAGCTGTCGATTGTCCTCCGATCTTTCATATGGAAATACTTATACACGAAGGACATACGCTGCGTAAAGGGGCCTTGCAAGTTACGAGCGGCGTGTCAACTGAAGGCGTATCGCCGCCGCAGAGGCGTTGTTCCCTGGCAGACAGGTGCCGGAGGCAGGGCAGGACCTTCAGACGACAAAGTAAGGTAAGATCAAAGTCGCATTTCCATTGCGTACAGATCGATCATGCCGTGGCGAGTCCGGCAGCTCGCGCATCCTCAATCTGCCTGCCGCAGAAGATGTTCTGCCGCCCGTGCCATCTTCTCATGGAGACATCGAATGCCGCGCGCCTCCCCCCAATCTCCCATTCGCAGACCACGCCTCCCCAACAAGCAGCCATCACCCTTCAGCGAACGGACCTCGACAAATTCCGCCGCACAAAAGTCCTTCGTCAGCAAAAGGATCGCTCTGCTGTTTGCAATCTCTCGAATCGCCGATCATTTCCGACGTACTTGCACCCGCTGCAGGAATATTTGACGTGTCCTTGATCTCCCATGTCGATCTGATTTTGTGACCCGGTGGAAAGGCAACCGTGGAGGCAGCCGTTACTACCGAGACACTGGTCTTGTTGCGTTGCCGGTGAGGGGGGGAGTCACGCGCAGAGGAGGATAGCCGCGCGGCGGGTGAAGGCTGCTGCGTGCATGGTGTGTGTTTGGTTCTGGAAATCGTTCTTGGGTAGTCTTTCTTCTGGGTCGTCCGATCTGTCGGGACGAATTTGGGCGTTGGCGGATGCCGCTTTCAGGTTGTTGAGCGAGGATGGATCTGGCGCAGAGCAAAAGCGAGAAGTGGCAGCAGCCGGCAGGCAGGCTGTAAGATATCAGCATTCAGCGCAGCCCTCGGGGCGGAGGACTTGGAAATCAAGCCAACAACCCTTGGAGATGAGACGGACACTCCCAAGAGCAATTCCATGTCGAGGGCGTGACGATGGGAGGAGATCGCCGGCGACCATCTTCAGAAATGCGAGCGACCAGAGTTGGTCGCTGTCGATCAGTATCAATCCCGGTTCGGAGGGCTGCAAGTCGCACAAATCTGACTGGCGCATGCCGATCTGCCACCGCCATCTTCGCAGATTCCATCGCGCGCAGCCACGTGGAGCATGCTCAGCATGGTGGTATGGCGGCGCCATTCAAAGAGAGGGCTTTGCTCGGAGAATGTGATGAGGTTCATCCCTGCATATCGACCGACCGCATCGATTGACGCCGTCTTCTGCACAATGCGACCTTCATCCTTGCGGGAAGGCTGAGCGCAGTTGTTGGAGTACGAAGGTTGGCATTTCTTTGGGGGGACGACGCCGAATGGGTCCAATGTGTGGTTCAGCGCATCGTTCCCGACATCCGACGAGGGCGACAAAAGTCCAAGATGCTGGCACGATTTTGGCCCCATCCTGTCGTACACCGCTGGACTCAGAACTCCTGTGTCACCGTTCTGTTGCTCGCGTGGATCGTGGGCCATGGCAATAATGTGGAGAGTTGACGTGCAGGGTGATTCGCACCGCCATCCGCCGTTCGGATGAGTAGGTTTTTTTCTTTCCATGACTTGGGTGTATGTACGTACCCTTTGATCTCGCGAGCAAGTCTCGTCGTCCGCAGGCGGAGGGCGGCGATGGGTTTTTTCTTGGTTCGGTGACCCATTTTGGGGGCTCGCGTAGCTGATCTCATGTTGAAAAAACTTCTCGTCCCGAAGACTGGAATTGACGGGCAACGCAAGCCAGCGTGGTTGGTGGTGACAGCGATGATGGTGACCTGAAATGGGGTGATAGATGGGCCAGGTATATATGAACCCCCACAAAGGAAGTTTTGAAAAAAAAAAAAAAAAGGTATCGAGCTCCCCAACATGCAAAACACTCGACCACCCATCCCAATCCTTCCAGCGCTAATCAACCACATCTTCTGATCCCAATGTCTGTCGTCTCGATCTCCCTCCCCTTCATTCATTCACTCACTTGTGAATCCCCGGCTGCGTCATACTCTGCAACCGCAACACCTCCTCCACCATCTTCGGATCCATCTCCTGGACTCGCGCATCCTTCTCCACAGGCTTCACGTCCCCCTGTGCCGTTGTTGTCTCCTCATGTCCGCCCGCCCCAACCAGACCCTTGACACTCTCCGGAACGTACGCGCTCACGGACTCGGGAACGTAGGCTGCTACGGCACCCACAGCACCACCGACACTCGCTTTCACCGTCTCCAACACGCCTCCAGCACCCTCCTGCTCGCCGACGCCGTTGACCTCATCGTCCTTGACCTGTCCGCCCGCATCAGGCTTCACGACTTCTCCCTCCGCCGCGGGAGAAGGTGTTGGTAGCCCGACCTCCTTCGGCGCCTGGCCGACTGTTCTCGTCTCTACGACCGCTTGTCGTGAGCCTTGGCCGTCGAGGGTGGTGTTGGGTGTGTTTTGCGCGGCTTGGCCTTCGGCATACGTGCCGGATTGTTGCACGAATCTCGTGGCGGAGGTTCCTTCGCGGGAGGCGAGGTCGGAGGTCGAGCGGTCCGGGGTGGGGTTGTGGATGGCGATTTCGGGGTGCGTGGCGGTACCATTGGGGAGGGAGGGGGTTGGGGAGATCTGCGATGTTGTTGTTGACGCTGTTGTTGCTGTGGCGGCTCCTGCGGCTCCTGCTGTGGTCGCTGCTGCTGCTGCGACTCCCTGCGATGATGCATGTGTCCGAGATTGGTCCATGGCCTTCTCATATCCATTTGCAGACGTCGACTTCAACCCTGCCACGGAGGAGTCAATGTGATCAGCCCCCTTCTCCACTCTCCCTGGACTCAACGCCAACGGCGTGACTCCACTTTCAATATGCAATCCCGCCACGACCTTCTGTCTCTTCTGGCCGCTCTCACTGCCAATAGCCATGGCGACAAGATCACCCTCATCATCATGCATCCACTTGATCGGTCCAATGGGGAATGTTCTAAACTCCTTCTCCTTCAACTCCTCTTTCCACTTCATCGCACTGACGATGTCCGGTTCCAGATGTGGCATGTCACCAAACGACCAATCTAATTTTCCACCATACTTCTTGGGAATGTTTTCCACGGGGATGAATCGGGACAGTGTCTCCAGCATTTTATTATCCGGCACAATTTGAATCTTCGCGACGGTGATGGGGTCGAACCAGTTCTTTGCCCAGTCCCAGATGACATTGAAGAACCCCGGAGCTCCAATCACGAAGATCCGGTCGAGTGTCTCCGGGTAATGCGCTGTCGCCAGAGAACTCGAGTCCTGCAAATGTCCTCGCAGGTTCCAAAACTGTCGTAAGCTCACCTTGGAGATGTCCACGATGTTGCTGCTCTGACTGACGGGTGTCTCAATGTTCGGGCGGTTGGGTATCGCCGCACAGAGGGGCAGGACGAAGCGACACATGTTTTCGTAGAGGGCGAAGAGGCGGATCATCTTCTTTGGTGCTTTGCTCTTCTTGTCCGCCTTCTTCTTCGCCGCGTCGTCGTCCTTTTCGTACGCGGTGAGAGCTTTGGTGTTGAGGCCGGCGACTTCAAAGACGTAGAGAGGAATCCCGCGTGCATCTCTGCGCCCGGTCCATTGCGGGTATAGTCTACGCGTCGCCTCATATTCCTGAATATCGATTGTTTCGTAAATCTTCTCCAACCCCGTTTCTTGTCGCCAATCCTCCGTGTCTTTGAACTGGGTGAAGGCGTCGTTGGGTACAAACTTCCTCGCGCGGAGGTAGCGGAGCATTGTCTCGTCATCGTGCGAAGCGGGTGCGCCGTCGGAAGCGGGTGTGTAGTATTTCTTTTGCTGACATAGCTGCTTGAACTTGTCGAGGGCGTTGGATTGCGAGTCGCTCAGGTGGCCGACGTGACCGGCGGGCCACTGTGAGGGAGTGTGTCAGTTGGAGGATCTGTGGTTGGTGAATTCCAGCGTTGTGCTTACGGTGTAGGAGTTGACGCGCTTGAGGTTGTTGTCCTTTGGTGGCTTGAGCGAATTGGCCGTCGTCTGTCGCGAGGCTGTGGGTCTGGTGGTGGTCGCCATGGCGGAGGATGAAGCTCAACTTCGAGGCCGGGCAAGGGACTGGAGGACAGGATACGACACGACGAAGGGGGAAGCGAGGTGGGGCTCGGAAGGGCGTGTGGTCACATCACCGAAGGATCTTCCATTCTTGTGCATTTACCAACCCAATGACGCAGGGAAGCATAATCTTAGAGGACGGTCGGGATGAATGGATTGCATCGGATTGCATCGATCGGAAGCCGGAAGACACCGAAGATCCGATCTGAAGGGAATGCGGTCTTTGCGGCGGTCATGTCGCTCTTTCCGGCCGGATTGTTGACAAAAACAACACGGTAAAGCATCCACCTGGACATCACCGTTCAAATGCCAATGAACCTTGGCTTCAATATTGGCGACTCTGTCCATCAATAATTCAATCGCGCCCCGCTTCAGCTCGGCATTCCATTCACTTCGGTGCCGCGTCGTTCATGCATCAGATTCCCTCCCCCTCACATCCTTGTCACGACCATATCCCTAGTCCTCCGCCGCAATATGGCCTCTCCAGCAGTGGACCCCGCCGGTCAGGCCGCCATCCTCCGCCTCCCGGACGAGCTCCTCGAAGCCATCGTATCGCATCTCCCTCCCACGGCCACTCTCGCTTTCGGCACCACCAACTCTCGCTTCAACAAAATCACCTACGAGCCACTGGTATGGCGGCGACATTGCGTGCAGACGTGGCGGTTCTGGGAGGCCAGGCACGAGCTGTGGGAGAAGTTGGAGCAACCACCGGTGCAGACAAAATGGCGGATGCTATACAACGAGAGGAAGAGGATCGACAGAGAAGCGCTGGACCTGTTCGATCAGCTCCTCCTCACCCAGCAACATCGACATGACCGGATGGAAAAGGTGGCGGAGCATCGCTACGATGTGAAGGATCTTCTACTGCGACTGCGAGACCATACCCCAGAAGATGCAGAGGACTACCTCGCAAGAACATACCACGCGGATGCCATCCTCGGGCAGGTCCACCGTCTACGAGCAATCGAAAAGTGGCAGCGACTGCACAACCACCAAATGGTCAAACTGGAAGAAGTCCTCGGCGCATACGACGAGTTCGTCCTCGCAGGAGAACATGGCGACATTGAAGACATCGACCGCGAGTTCAGCCGTATAGCAACATGCATCTCCACCCAGCTTGTCGACTTCTACGAACTCAGCCCTCGCCGTCGAGCCGTCGAGATTGCTCAGTATCTCCGCTCCGCTGGTCTAGTTGGCAACAATGCCCTAGACGACTACCACGCTCTGCGCAACAACTTTCTCTCCCTCGCCCTCTTTCAAGAACCGCACTCCTCCCTTCCTCTTCAATCCGTCGCAATATACTGCGCAGTCGCCCGCCGCCTCGGTCTCAACGCCAAACTCTCCAACTACCCACAGCACGTCCACGCCATTATTACCGCTCCTCCAGGCATAACCCTCGACGGCCGACCCACCCGCCCCTCATCCACCTCCTCGTCCTCCACCGACGATGAATCCGATCCCAATACTGGCGAAACAATGCACATGGACCCCTGGCGGTCGTCCGCCGAAGTCGACCCTCAATATCTGCGCGCCCGCCTCCTCCAAATGGGCGCCCCAGCCCACCAACACATCCAACACCTCTCGCCCACCTCAACCCTCGACATCGCCCTCCGCACCTCCCGCAACATCATGACCTCCGTGCAATCCGTCCGCGAACGTACCCGCACGCTCAGTCCAGTGGCGACCTCCCACACTTATCCAGATATCGAAGCCGCCTGGTACGCCATGTTATGGAGCATGTTGATATTGGGAGACCACAATCCGCGGAGCTCATTGCATAGGAGAAGACAATGCCTCCCTTACCTCATCGAGCACTTCCAAACCCACTACCCGTGGGACTTGAATCTCATCGAAACCCTCCTCCCTTCCATGTTCGCCAACGAGAACGAAGCGAACGTCCTGTCACACTTGATTGATGCACAGCGCGCCTCCGATCGCACGCGCAAAGCGCCGACATACCGTAATTCGAGGACCAGGGAGAGTGTGAAGTATAAAGTCGGAACCTGGATGCGTCATCGCAGATTCGGCTACGAGGGGTTCATCGTGGGGTGGGATAGTAGATGTGGAGCCGAGGAGAGGTGGATGGAGCAGATGCGGATAGACGAGTTGAGTCGAGGGAGGGAGCAGGGGTTCTACAATATCGTGTGAGTCTGATCTTACCATCCCCATACCTGTGCGGTTGGGCCGTGTCGTGCTGACTTTGAATCATAGCGCGGACGATAAAACCATCCGCTACGTCGCGGAAGAGAACATCATCGCCCTCCCGGAATTCCCCTCCCCTTCGGATCAGCCTCGGAGATCTAGCTCCGCCCCGGGCTCGATTAGTGTTTTCAACACGGCCACGGCGGGAGAGGATGACGACGATGTAGAGCTTGACGAGGATGAAGGGGGGATGGACTCTGATGCCGGGCATGAGGATGACTTGGACACGCCGAGGAAGCCGGGGATGAGATTGATGGGCCAGGCGGGACGGTGGTTTTGGAGGTGGGATTCAGTGGAAGGGAGATTTTGGGGGGGGATGGGGGAGGAGTATCCTGATGATTTCTGAGTCTTAGTGGGGAAGAATGAGGAGTGGGTTGAGTGGATGAGGTGGTTTGTTTGGTGAGGATGGCTTGTGGTGATGAGACATGTGAAATGTTGGATATGATATGGATGGATGGATGGGAGTTTCCTCGCGAACGGGAAACGATTGTGGAAGACGTTTGCCCTGCGAAACGGTCGCTGTAATATTCATGGGTTGTGTTTCTTTTGGGGAAGGAATGAGAAATGACATGAGATGTGTGCATGCAACGGGAGTCTTTGCCCTCTTCCGCAGGATCGCTCTCCTTTGAGAGACATGACTGGCCTCGAGGTGTGAGACGCCTCGCGGTATGAAGGCTCAATCGGCCGGCCAAGTCTGTACCTACCATGAGAAGCCCGCAAACCTCTCTGCCCCTCTCGCCCGAAGTGCATGGTGTCGGCGTTGTACGGCCGATTACACTCCCACCCCCTCATAGCTGCGAGGAATTCCGCTGCGTGCCTGGCCCCGGGGTTCACGTAGACCGAGCCGTCGCCGGAATGCACGTAGGACGACGCTGAGAAGGAACACTTTCGCGGTTGGTCATTTGATTCCCCACGGAACTCGAGCAGTGACACGCACCAGCAACACCAACATCCCCCCCGGCGCTCCGCCCGCTCCACGGCTTCCGGCGCGAGACGCAACCGTACATCTTTCGCGCACGCCGCCGCCGCCGTCGCCGCCGCGAAAGTTCTGCCACGCTTTTTTTTCTGATGCGCGTCCGCGTGGTCGCAGATGTCTCGGATGACGAGACGGGGCCAGCTGTTGACGATGCCGGCGGCTTCCATTTCGAAACAGAGCGCGGAGGCTTGGCGTTGTTGGGCGATGCGGTGGTAGGTCGCGTCGCGCTCGGGGCCGGTGTTCATCAATGGGTCGGCGGAGGCGATGGTGCCGTGGTGGACGCCAGGGTACCTTAATCGTAGTAGATCTCGCCGCCTTCCCTGCGGGATCGGATAAATCCGACGTCTAGGACGGAGTCGGGGGGATCGCGGATGTCTCTGTCGGGTCGGGGGATGGGTTTGCCTTGTCCGGCGGATGCGGTCGTGTAGAGAGTGTCGATGGCGTTCGGTTGGTTGTAGTAGTCCTGCTCGATTCTCCAGCGGTCCAAGCGCGGGTTCTTCAAGAACATGTCGCGGAGGTGGAGGAGGGACGTCGGTCCGGATTTCTGATGCTCCGCTTGGAGGGCACCGATGGCTCGCTGTACGATGACGGGAGGTTCGGCCAGCTCCGAGCGGATGTCGAAGCCGGATGGTGTTTCTTTGCCTAGGCGTTAATTGATTGACCGACGGCACGCCTTTGACACAGCCGACGACGACGTCTCCAAGTCGAATGTCGCCGTCTTTGCTGTCGGGGCGGGGCAGTCCTCCTGCGATTCAACCATGAGGCCGAATCTGACGTGTGGAAAAAGCGGCGGATGTCGTTGGCGACACCGCTGGCGGATACAGTACCGTAGTCGCCGAACTCCAGAGAGGCGACGATGACGTTGTGAGGACCTATATTGCCGAAGGTGTATGTGTTCTGATCACCGGCGTCGCTGGGAAGGTTGGGGTGTTAGGCTCCGTCGAGGATGGCCTCCACGGCCGTACGCTCTGGTGGAGAGGCACATATTATGCCTATTGTGTAGTCGGTTTTGGAGGGCATATTGAGGTGTAGTGTGTGATGAAGAACCTCAAGAAGAGATCGCAGCGAAAGCTCGCCATCTCGACGTCCTCGGTTGCTTCCAGTCCGTGTCGGGCTGGGAATGCTGACCGCAGACTGCATGTAGGGGACCTGTCAACCTGCCAGGCTACCATTCGGCGTGCTTTCGCTTGGCGTCAGCTGCAGCGGCCTTGATCTGGTCCACACTCTTGTCAAGTCCATCAAAGGGTTTGGTACCCATCGGATGACCGTGTCATGTCAAGCCTTCGCTTATGGGTGTTAAGAGACCAAAGCGTCACTGCGGACAGAGGTAAGCGGCCTGGTGTGCGAGTTTTCCTCCATCTTAGGTACTGTAGTGACCTCTCGCATCGCTCGATCTTTCCAAGATACTGCTCGTCTGTATTCGAGAAGCATCATTGTGTTTCCGAGCAATGAGCAGCAACATGCAATCCCGCATGATGAACGCGAGGCAGGGCACTCAGCAGAGCTTCGTGCAATTGGGCGGTTCGTATAACACGCAGTACAATGCATGCCTGATGAACATCACATATCGTCGTAAGCACTGTCGCCGGCCTCCTGAGGTGACCAGGTTTGAAGAAGTGAAGTTGACGGAATGTTTAAGCTGCTCCGGGAACTCCGCCGAGTCCGTGCTCCACTGTGCCATATCCACGCGATCCCGACTTCATTCCGCGACCGGACCTCTAAGAACAGATCGACGCGAGAGCTCGTGTTCCTGGAGCCAGAGTCGCACTCGTTGATCTGGGCGGAGTAGGAAAAACGTACCTGGCAGCCGAATATGCTCGATGGGTGCGCGATCGATGGCCTGACACGTGGGTGCTTTGGATTCATGCAGCCACGGCGGCCAGATTCAAGCAGAGCGTGGACACCATCGCCGAGCGAGCACAACTTGATGGCTGGCAGGATGCGACCGTGGATATCCTACCGCGTTCCGCGGCGTGGCTAGCAGGATCGAAGCACGGTAAATGGCTCCTGGTGCTGGACAATCTGGACCAGTCTGGGGTCCTCTTGGACATCCACGAAGGTGTAGCGGGCTCGGGCAGGAGGCTTTTCGACAATCTACCGACATGTGATCACGGTTCGATAATATTGACTTCAAGAAGCAGATCCGAGGCCGAGCAGGTTGTCTTCGGTCGGAATATTGTCGACATGGGTCCGCCAAGTAAAGGCCAGGCATGAGCAATGCTGAAGAAGAAGCTGGGCGAGGACACAGGGGGGCTTCATGGACAGCTTGCCACTGCCCTTGACTGTCGATCAAGCGGACATCAACCAAGGAAACGTCGCACTCCTCAGCGTCGCAAAGACGTGGAATTCTGTCGTCTCTCACTCAATCGCAAGTTATGGTCGCCCGCCCTGGGAGTGATACCGCCCGCACCTTCAATGAGGCGATGGAGGGGTGGCGTAGGCCATTCTGAGGCGGTGGAACATTCTCATGATCTGCTTAGATGTGAGACAGCATATATGAGGACGGTTGGGAGTTTGCTGGCTGTGCAGAACTTTTCGAGTGCGGATGGAGAGCGTCGAGTTTGAAAAGGCTTCACATAGACGCATGCGGGAGAAGCAGGGGAACAGACGGCATGAAAATTCATTAAAGCACGCTGGCTCGAGGAACGGAGAATCGCGCGTTGCTAGCGTGTTCAGTCCGAGACAATGGCAAAAAGAAGCCAACTTCGCTGCCGATGCAAACGTCACGCCAGTGTCTCAATGAGAACGATATTCGTAACGAGTAGAGGGTGTGGACGAAGAGCAAAACAAAATTCAACTCGCGTTGAATCGAGGGTGTTCCAAAGATTGATAATGCGGCTTAGTGCAGTGAGCCAAGGATTCATCTGGTAAAAGGCAAGGTGAATGCTGATTAACCCAACTGCGCCGTCATCGAACATGAGATTCAAACTAAAGATGTAGATGCATGTCTCCAGCCGGGGTTTCGCCGACCGGGTATCCCGCTGCTTGACGACACTTCTTGGACTCTTCGTGCATTCCTTCCTGCGCCGTCGACGATGAGGAATCGCAGTTGACAGCGAGGCATTGGGTGTCCAAGGACGCCGATATCTCCATTGGCCCGGCGTAGTGTTTCCGCCACTGAGCCGACGTCTGCCTGGCGTGAAACACAGTGAGTGGTCCAAGAAAGAGCCAAGGGCGGTTCTGCCTGGCTATCCGTGTCGATCTTCCATTCCTACAAAGACTTACAGTGAAGACATTGCCATGGAAGGTAGGCATTTTCGTTCTACGTACGCTTCATCAACTCATGGAACGCTCGGCAACATGGGATACTCAGAGGTACACTGAACTCAACAGCCAAGAACCTCTCTCCCTCTAACAACACCCATAGATCCACTGCACCATCTGCGGCGTAAGCTTCAGCATCGGCCGCCTCCGCACCCGCTCGGAACCCCGCTCCCACGCCTGGTGCTACTACGGCGGCAATTTCTGCATCATCAACGACACCTGCGGCGACAGCAATGGCTGCAGCTTCATTGACCGGGACAAGTCCGAGGACGAATTTCGATCTCTAGACACCGACGCCGAGTCCGCCAAGCAAGCATCGACTGGTTATGACTGGGGCCACCTAGAACACATCGCCGGCCCAGGCTGCGAATGTACAGACGGTTACAACGGCAACGAAGTCAGCACCGCGATCGTCCGTCGAATTCGCACAGCGCAATGCATTACGCGCAAACCCACCGCTGAGGACGAATTTGCGAATGAAGAAGCCCGACCTCCAGTCTGGAGTCCCGCGGCTGATGACGAGCCTTGGGAAAAGACTTCCGCCTGGATGCTTACTGGTTTGACCTCGAAAACTCAGGAGCGAGAAATGGGAACGACGGAAGGCTGGTTTCCTGTTCGACACGGCGTGGCGGAATTTTCGGCGGATGAGATCCATTTCGATAACATGGACGATTTCCGCACGGCGATACCGTTTCATCCGTGGTGTATGGAAGTCTATCAGAGGGCAGCGTTTGCGCAAAAGGGCAAGGTGGACGTGGATGGTTTGGGAGAGTGGTGGGAGCAAAGCGATGGTATGGGCGGCGCGGATGAGCTGGAGGGGTTCATGGGACTGGAGGAATGCAATGGGCAGTATTGGGATCATACAAGAGGGATGGAGTTCTTGATCATGGATCCACTGAAGGATGCCGAGCTCATGGAGATCCTCCGTGAGGCAGTCGATGAGTCTGATGCATTCGACCCCTCGCGCAGCGCTTTTGCTGAGAGGACCTCATCGCCGCCCTCCAGCGATGAGCAGCACGACCCCTTCCTCTCCCTTCCGCCCGAACTCCTGCAGCAGATCCTCACGGAACTACCCACACCTTCCATCGGTACTGTACGCGAAGCCTCCCGAGCTTTCACCCACATCCCCATCTCCTTCTTCCACTACCTCCTCCGCAAAGACTACCCCTGGATCTGGGAGGTCGATCCGGAAACCTCCACCGCTCTTCCCCACTACTCGAATTGGATTCGAAAGGTCATCAATGACGCAGCCCGCGAGCCGGAAAGTGATACTTTCGATCCCCTGGAACATGCAGCTGCGGAGAGTAGCAGTGGTGTGCAAGAAGAGATCACTTCCGCTGCTACGAAAGACGCCACAGTCGACGTGGAGACGAATGAGGAGTACATCGACCCGGCGATACTCCCACGGTTTCGGACGAATTGGTTCAAACTGTACGCTTCGTTGACGAAAGCGGGAGGTTCTAACCCGGGCCTCAAGAATCGTGAGAGGATATGGAGGGGCTGCGGAGAGATTGTCAAGAAGATCGACGAGATGAGAGAGAGGGACGAGGAGGCCGCGAAATGGGCTTGAGAAGATGTCAGCTTCCGTCACTGGGACGGTTACAAGCCGATGGGATCGAAGTTCGAGGAGGTCATGTTCATGATGCTTCCACAGTGTCAGGTTACAAGTTTGGAGGCCTTTTGAGCAATGTACAGTATACATGACCTTGAGTCCAGGCGAAATCCTGCTCAGAGCAGAAGCTGAACAATTGAGTCGTTCTGTTTATCCAGGTCGCCTTTTCTACAATGTGAGCTCCATGCAATCAGTGGTCTCTTGCTTGTCTTCGATTACCATCGGCCGGTATGCGCACTCGATCGCCCAGTCCGGCGTTCAACGCGCGAGAGACGTGATCCACGGCCATATTAGACACGACGGCAGTACTTCAAGTTTTGTTTCAGCGAGACGTCGTTCTCACAGACGTCATATATCTTCGAACGGTGAAATGGCTGTTCGCGAGGCCGCCTGCTTGACCGATAGAGAACTATATAATAGGCCACATGGCAGCGCCTCCAGGCTGCGACCGGACTCGAGGTGCGCATAGACGGTATATTTCCTTCGCAGACAGCTCGCAACGGGCAGCATGGTAAGCTTGCATGAAGCACCGCATGTCGCACTCTATGAGAGAGGAGTTGGAATGGGTCGACCGCTGCTGTGAGCGAAGGAGCTCCAGCAGTATACCGCGACTGCAATCCGCTGACGATTTGAGAGCCGTATGTGTGTCCATGGGATGATAACAAAAACTGTCATATGAGTTGGGTGGAAGGTCGATCGCTCGTCATAGTTAGGCGCATTGTTCGGTGTGCCATGCTTGACAAAAGGGTAAAGAAGTGGATTGACAGCATGACCAAACAGCAAACCTCACCGTCGCCCTCGCCCTCGCCTTCGCCCTCGCCCTGGCTCTCGCCCTGGCCCTAATTTGCGTGGCAACTAGTTATTTGCGGAGCAATAATAGTGGCCATCGAGGAAATAGTAGCATTGACAGCTGTGATCACATCGTTAGGTCTGTCTGACTTGTCTACGTATATAGGCTTTAATCTTACGGGTGCCGCCAATTCCCAACACTGCCAGAAATGCACTCTTGAGGAAAGCCGTTGTCTTCGTTGCCAGTGCACTCTCCAGGGCAGTAGGAATAGTGATCTCCAGGGTCCCTGACCTAGTTTCGAGAGGATCAGTCAGTATTGATTGTTATCGATCAGGGCTTGATCTCTTACACAGCAGTGCTTGCCACCATTATACTTGCATTGGTACCAGCCTTTACAAGCGGAAGCTGTTGTAGCCATCGTCGCGAAGCTGACAAGGATTTTGGTGAGTAAGACCATCTTTGAGAAGCCATCGAAAAGTGTTGCGACGAAGAATGAACAGAGGAGGAAGCAGTTTAAATGCTACCAACCTTGCTGCACTGAGCCTCCATTCTCTACCCCAAACACCGACGCTAAGCGATAATTGTATATTTGAGGCTTTCCACACTGGTTTTGGATAAGCGAGGCGAAGTCGCTTGGTGCAAAACGAGGCGACAGTAAGTACCTCAAGTACTATGAGAAGAGTGAAGAGGAAAGCAAGGGGAAGGGAGTTTCGACGCGGGCTCGACTCCGGACCAAGGTATTCTAGTGGAGGTAGTTCTATCTCTAGCCAATGACGGAAGCTCTTCCGCCACCACGGTTGGAAACGCGATTTTTTGAAGATGCATCGCGTGGACGTCCACAACGTCGAGCTTCCGCATCTACCCACAAACGCCAACACCCACCAATATACCACCTCGCCATCACTCGTCAAACACACACAGTGTCGCAGACGGATACAACACACAGCAACTGATACAAGGTTCTCCTCGCCAACATGTCCTTCGGAGGGCAGACCCCAACCATCATCGTCCTGAAAGAGGGTAAGGCGGAAATGTTGGAGCTTCAGACAACGACTGTCACTGACAACTCATCCAGGTACCGACCAGTCGCAGGGCCGAGGACAGATCATCTCCAACATCAATGCCTGTTTAGCCGTTCAGACCACTATCAAGAGCACATTAGGCCCATACGGCGGAGACCTCCTGCTAGTCGACGAAAATGGCAAGCAAACCATCACCAACGACGGCGCAACAGTGATGAAGCTGCTCGACATTGTACACCCGGCCGCTCGAATCCTCACAGACATCGCCCGTTCGCAAGACGCCGAAGTAGGAGATGGAACGACATCGGTGGTGGTTTTGGCGGGAGAGGTGTTGAAGGAAGTCAAGGAGCACGTGGAGCAGGGTGTGAGCAGCCAGGTCATCATCAAGGGATTGCGGAGAGCTGGTATGATGGCGGTGAACAAGATCAAGGAGATTGCGGTCAGCACAAGCGAGGGCAACCAGAGGGAGACACTGCTGAAATTGGCGGCTACGGCGATGAGCAGCAAGCTCATTCACCGCAATGCCGATTTCTTCACCAAGAGTGAGTACAAGTCTTCGAGGTGAGATCGGGACAATGAAGCTGACAACACACTTAGTGGTCTGCGATGCCGTACTATCACTCGACCAGGACGACCTCAACGAGAAACTCATCGGCATCAAGAAGATCACCGGTGGAGCACTCCAAGACTCCCTCTTCGTCAACGGCGTCGCTTTCAAGAAGACCTTCTCCTACGCCGGCTTCGAACAACAACCCAAATCCTTCGTCGATCCCAAGATCGTCTGCCTCAACGTCGAACTCGAATTGAAGTCCGAAAAGGACAACGCTGAAGTTCGCGTGGAGCAAGTCTCGGAATACCAAGCTATCGTGGACGCAGAATGGCGCATCATCTACGACAAGATGGAAGCTCTCTACAAGTCCGGCGCCCAAGTCATCCTCTCCAAACTCCCCATCGGTGACCTCGCAACCCAATACTTCGCCGACCGCGACGTCTTTTGCGCCGGCCGCGTCGCCTCGGATGACCTCGAGCGCGTCTGCCAAGCGACCGGTGCCACCATCCAGTCCACCTGCTCCGACATCCAGTCACAACACCTCGGCACCTGCGCCCGCTTCGAGGAACGCCAAATCGGCGGCGAGCGCTTCAACTTCTTCGAAGGTTGTCCCGGTGCCAAGACCTGCACGCTCGTCCTCCGCGGTGGTGCAGAGCAATTTATCGCCGAAGTCGAGCGCTCTCTCCATGACGCCATCATGATCGTCAAGCGCGCGATCAAAAACCAGACCATCGTCGCCGGTGGCGGCGCCTGCGAAATGGAAGTCTCGGCCTACCTGCACCAGTTCGCCGACAAGAACGTTCCTCACCGTCAACAAGCCATCATCAAGTCCTTTGCCAAAGCACTGGAGGTCATTCCCCGCCAACTCTGCGACAACGCCGGTTTCGATGCGACAGATATCCTGAATCGTTTGCGGGTGGAGCACCGCAAGGGGAATGTTTGGGCGGGAGTGGACTTCCAGAACGAGGGGATCAGGGATAACCTGGAGGCCTTTGTGTGGGAGCCTGCGCTTGTCAAGACGAATGCGATCCAGGCGGCGGTGGAGGCGAGTTGTTTGATTTTGAGCGTGGATGAGACGATTAAGAACCAGGAGTCGCAGCAACCTGCGGCACCCGCGAGAGGGTTGCCACCGGGCGCGGCGCAGAGGGCGATGAGGGGTAGAGGTAGGGGTATGCCGCGGAGGTAGACGGAGGTTGGGAAGACATGAACCTGATGTTAGGATGGCCACACGAGGCTGGCGTGATCTGACACCTGGAATTTGCACGGGCCGACGTTGTCAAGGTGCCAAAGCATGAAGCCAACAAGTCTGTACAAGCAAAAATGTTCCGACACCCACCAAAGAATGACTCGCGATCGCTCTGACGATGTGGCAAGCAGTACGCTGATGTTCATTCAATAGTGAGTGCCTTCTGAACTCTCCCCCAAAGGACAACCGTCAAAGCAGTGTCTCCTCTCATTCCAGAGCAACGTATCGGCAAATCAACGACCCTATCGACGTCCTCCCTCGTCTCGATGCCGCGATCGCGAGGACATATCCGTCCCTTCCAGCACCCCCATCTGTTCCCTTGATCTAGCACGTCTTTTTGATAAGACAGCGCCCGCACTCGCCTTGCCAGCTGAACGAAGGTCAAAGGTCAGCGAGACCGGCCCGCGGGCGTGGCAAGGGGCGAGGGATGCAAAGAGGATGTCCTTACCGAAGCGGAGCTCGCCTGCTGGCGTTTGAAGAAATGAGGCGGACGGTCTGCGGCGGGCTGCAGCAATCTTTGTTCAAGATAGTACCGGTCGATCGTCGCGACAGTGGCTATGCTGTAGAACGGGACGGCAAACTCAGCCAGGATCGCGTCTTCGCGATCGCCGGAACTGTGATAAGCATTACAGTCAGATGCGCGAAGACACAAGATTCTGAACCTGGATCCAGCAAGGCCGAGAAACCGGGTCCAACAGACGGCGAGGCGACTTTGATAAAGCACTCTTGCAAGTCAACCGACCGATTCTCCGATCTACGAGGCACGAGGCTCCCAAGCTCGAAATCTCCGATCAATGCAAGACGCTTCTACTTCTTTCGTGGGTGGTAGGATACCAGCACGCTGGCAAGGGGAAACCAGTGCATGAGCATGGTTTCCCGCGATCTCCGGAACTCGTTGGAGTCGTTGAAGCGAAAATGGGAGAGATATCACTGCCGGTGCTTCCGAGCCGAGACGAGGATGGCACTCTTACACCGATCACCCGACCACGAGGGACAACGCTCTCAAGCTTTTCCCGATCAGTGAAAGACGGTCACGTATGTGCAACTTTCGTGGACGGTCGGACAGCAGGGCAATATGCATCTGGACTTCAAAGCACATCAAACGCGGTGAGTTGAATTGCAAAACAGTTATTATCGCCAGTGAGTACCTACAGCACCCTCAGTCTCCCGATCAACACCGATGAACCCCCTCTCCACTCCTGCAGTCTTCCGTTCCCATGTCCCGCTTCAATCGGATCTCCCGCCATGTCGATGGAAGTCGGAAAGAAGCGAGAGGATACATGCGTTCGTGCTCGCAGTTGACCCCTCCAGCATGCTGTGAAGAGCGCTCCCTCTATTCTTTCCAACCACCACCACCAGCGCATGCGCATGTGTGGTCGCTCCCACTAGGTGCGGAAAGCCGTCAGCATTCCCTGGACGTCATCAAAGGAGCAGAGAAGAGTCGCCATACCAAAACCCCTTCATGCCGTAATCGCACCGTTCGTTGCTGCATTCACCGCTGTCGTTGCATGCCTATCGATGCACACAAGAATCCGCGTTAGCAGTGCAGTTGAGACAGTGCGATTCTCAGAATGGAAGGGGAGAGCCATACTGCGACCATGGGGGTGATGAGCCCGATGAAGATGGCTGTGATGAGAGCGGTGAACTTCATGTTGGAACGTGGTGATATGCGTTGGTAGTTTTGTTGAGAAGAGGAAGACGAGGATGACCTCCGTCGGACGGTGGCCGGCGCGTATTGCTGCTCTTCCAGGGTTCCACGATGGGAAACTCGCGACATTCACTCGGAACTTCTTGAAGTCTACAGCACGAAGCAAGGATGGGGTTGCATACCCTGAAATGACACCTCCGGTGATCCCGAGCCGATGCAATATCCGATTCCAAGAGCTACCCAGGGGAGACTTTGCCCAGGAGAGACATCGACTGGGTTAACGTACTCACTTTGACCGCCGACAGACGGTCTTGACGCCCTCGCTCTCGAAGCGACAGCGGTACCACTATCAAACGCAGCCAGCAGTGCAGCCAAGTCTTTCTTGTCTTGGGATCCAGAAGTTGAAAAAGGGGTCATCCTTGAACATCAACCTCGCTGGATCCTTATCGCGAAGTTGACCCGCAACTCTCGACCGCCATCGTCCTGGCTTCCATCAGACACCGCCGTGTCCACAGGAACTCGCTTACCACTCATCGATGGAGCATTCTGCGATCACTTATTTTGGAGCCTGGTTCGTGAGACCAAGTGACCCCATCTTGGACTTTCCGTGACTGCCGGTAGGTGGTCAGCCCGAAGCAAGAGGCCTGCATATTCAGATTCTTGCCGGTATACATGAGCCGTGAGGTGCCGAACGAGGAGAAAGTCAAAAGACATCGCCAGCAGATTTCTCATTCTTTGCACTGCCGACTCCGAGATTACATCGCAGCGCACTCGTACCTCTCATCGCAAACGGATTTCCCATTCTTTGCACTGCATTCTCCGAGACAACATCGTAGCGACCTCGCACCTCCATGTGCCGCCGTACTCCGCCTGAGTTTCCACGCATTTGCTAGTCGCATTCGCAATGACCCCAGCCACCGCTGAGCGTGCCGAGTATCAGTACCCACAGTGAGCACAAAGCAAGGAGAGGGTAACATACCAGAATGGGAAGTGGTCGAAGCCGCAGTCTATGTATGCACACTGCGCGCTATCACCGTTGGGGTCGCACGCTTGCTAATAAACGACTTCCGCGTCAGCAATCCATTGGCGACAGAGAGACTCTGATCACGAGGATTATGGAGACATACACCGAGCGCAGGAGCGACGAGGCCGATGAAGACGGCGGCGATGAGAGTGGAGAACTTCATGTTGCCTGTAGGAGGTGTTGTGTTGGAATTTGGATAGCGTTTGATGTCGATACGCGTATGGGCGTTGAGAAAGCCGGCGAGCATCGGCATTTTATGCTACTCCCTGTCGGTGAGAGGACCGCAGCCCCGCGACACGAACACATATTGTCATCAGCTCTCAGGACCGATCACAGCTTCAGACACAGTCTGAGCCGATTTCAGAAGACGTCCTGGTGGCCACCAATATTCTGTCCGGTCTACGCTCGCTGGAAGCCCTCGTCAGAGATGGCAAAGTGCTGCCGGTTGGCCGTGCCTTTGTCATAGGCGGCGCAAGCGTCTACAAAGCTGCACTTGAGCTCCCACAGACAAACCGCATTCTCCTGACCAGGATTTCCCAGTATTGCGTGTCACCCGTCGGGATCTTGCCGGACTTTTGTCAGGAATGACATTCGAGATTCGACTGCGCTTTCTGGGCCTTGTCGGTTGCATTGCCATCGTTTCCCGACAGGCGAGAGCAAGGACCTCCATTGCGCATTCACCCGAGGAGAGCAAGTTGATGCATCGGAGTGCTGTGCATTCGCCCGCGGACTAAGGTCGAGGGCCTGTTCAACAGCAAACCACGCCAATTGAGTCCTATACACACCTGCCTTGCAGAAGAGGAGAGTACTCCAATGTGCTCGTCCGCTATAGCTGAAAGATCTCGAATACTTGGTCCCGAAACCGATCTAGGCGTTGATTCTGACGGGCTTGTTTTGCTGGGCTGTCGTTGCGGACGATGTTCGTGCAGAGAGATACTGTCCGGCAATGATGACCAGGAATAGCCTACGTTCCCGGCTGAAACTCGACAACAGACAGCACTCCATGTTCTGCAGACTGTGGACTGCATAAGAAAGTAGTGCTTACGTCGACAACTCAATCGAGCATCGCGTCGGGCATCTTGCATTTGGCCCGGAGATATCGGTAACTTGTCGCAGTGGCGGCCGCACTGCTTTATGCTTTTGGTTCAGAGGCTGTACGATGCTGTAAATAGCACAGCTCGGCCGCAAGACGGCGCAATTTACCATCCGACTGGTTCGATCTGTTCGCCCTCCGGTGAAAATGGCCTCTCGAGCAGGGAGCTCACATGGGTATGGAACGGACGAGCACGTGGCACGCGGATGAGGCAGTGCGATCGATGGGTAGGCGATGAAGACGAGGTATTGCGTGGCATGGACGACACCTCCCATCAGCTATGCCGTCGACTGAATGTGTTATCGAGCCTGCGAGACATTGTGACGGCTCTGGGAGAACAGTGAAGAGCAGGCCAATTATGTCCGACATGTAGCAGATCGTCGGCGAGCCAGATCCCGCATCCAAATGCTAAGCCAGCGACACGCTGCTCCGGCTGGTCAGCATATCCATAAGACATACGTGGAGCTGTCGCACTCCGGCATCAATCGGAAGGCGTCGACGAAGGCAGTGCCCGTATCGGGTGAGCAGAGTGGGACTTCCTCATCGGTGCTGCTGTGGGGTATTCAATTCCATGCGTAGGACGACAAGCAGCGCGAAGCGAGGGATGAGATGTAGTGCACAGGAGAGCAAGGTGAATACCGAGCCAACGTCGGCGACGACAGTGTAGACTGGACACCTCATACATCATACGTGCCATAATACCTCCGGCGGTAGCCATCGGGAACCTGCACCATCAGACGAGTCGACAATGGCGTAGTACTTTGATCCGCTGCGGTGCTGGAGACTGCGACAGCTTACCTGCAGGGCAGTGCCGCTCTCACCCCTGTGCTCCTGTCGTCCACCTTGTTACAGAAGCGGGGTCCGACTCCGGTCACGAATCTACCAACGATCAATAAAAGTGGAACTTCGATCGTGTTACCTTGCCATCTCACACCGACAAGCCTTCCGAGATCGTGGGTAAGGAAACGTCTTTCCCTGTGTAACGTGTCCGATACGCGAGGATCTCCGCGCTCTTGCTCGCGTGGTGTTCCAGATCTGGAGCGAGAGTCGACGCCAAGTCCAGATCGCGGTGTAACGAGGACCCTTGCAGATGGAGGTCTGGCAGCGTTCGGTGAGATCTTCCAGCGTTGTCACGGAGGCACGGCATATCTCGGTGAGAATGCCGTGGATGTCGTGATTCGATGGGTTGTTCGTCGTGCGTCGGTGATATCGAGGAAGATCTCACGAGGAGATCGTGTGGCAGCCGACATCCTGGCAAGGCGGTGCCGAGATGAGATGGGATAGATGAGACGAGATTGCAGCGATGCGAGCAGGGAGCGACATGTGTGTTCGCGTATTGATGCTGGGAATGACGACGATGAGGAGGATGAGCTACCCTGTCACTATACCGTGCATGAGGGACCGTGGCAGGCGGAGACATCGAGTGCATGTTGCATGTTGCATGTTCCGCGATTGTGCCGCCGCTCGTTGTCGTGAAGTGAGGTCTCATAGGTGAGTCCTGCAGTGGTCGTCGAGGGGATATGGACTCTACCAACCGCCGGAGCCGTTTATGATCTATGTATACAGTACAGTACCTGCTCTGAGAGTTGCAAGGTCAACCGGATAAGTCATCAGAGTCCGGTCCGGAGATCTCACCGCGCCAAGCCGATGCACGGCGGAAGCGGTTCTCTGCCGATTTTCACCAGATAGGCTTTCCACGATCGATCGGCGCTAGAATAGTTCCAACGATCTTTCTGATCATCGCTGACGTTGCTCTTCCCTGTCACACCTGCGCAGAACTGCGCCCATCTCCCACTCCGCCAGTGCATCCTCCGGCAATACAACCCATTACACTCACACCGGGCAGATATATCCACGACAAAATTCTGCACCTGGGCGGCCTGCGACACACGACAAACGGCCTGTACTCTCGCCCCACCTGTCGTCCTCGTCTGCCGTCTCACTTCCTTTGGAAAGTGCCCTGGACTCCCGTCGTACGCTCATCGTGCACAACGTCCACCGCACAAGATGCCCAAAGAGGGCCTCAAGCGTGGCAGGCGCATGAAGCGCAAGCATGAAGATGTCCTCGAAGATGCGACCCACCCGGACACCACTTCAAAACGTATAAAGGAATCCGAGCCCGAGTTCATGCCTCTGGACGGTCCTGATCACAGCGAAAACATGGACGCCGCATATCCTCCGGCCGAGGAGCGGGTCTTCTTTGGTATGCTCGACGACGACGAACAGGAATATTTCAAGCGTGCGGACGAAATGTTGGAGCTGGATCAATTCGTGGACCCTGATGAGCGGAAACTTTTCTTGGAGAGTGTCTACCGTGAAGCTGATGGCAAGGAACTCAAGATTGCTCACAGTCAGTCTTGTTCACGCCTGTTGGAGAGGCTGATCCGTGTGTCCAACGCATCTCAACTCAAGAATCTGTTTCAAAAATTCAGCGGAAAGTACGTGCAGTGTTTGAGATATCGGTGGCAAGCGTCAAGACGTCATGCTGATTTTTTATGACAGCTTCATTCACATGCTCTCGCACCGATTCGCCTCACATTGCTGTGAGACATTATTTACCTACGCGGCTCCACTTGTGAGCGAAGAGCTCACCACCAAGAAGAAAGATATCAAAGACACGGATGTCAACGATGTTTATGTCTCTCTGGAGAATCTATTCCTCCACACCTTGGCCGAGCTAGAAGGGAACTTGGGCTTCCTGTTGACTGACAAGTATGCTTCGCATGCTCTAAGAGTGCTGTTGCTGGTTTTGTCAGGATCGCCGGCAACGAATGATTCCGCGAAGAGCATCCTCCACAGCAAACGACGAGAAGGCGCACCAACTGCGGGACCTACAAACCCGACTGACCAAGGCACCGACAGCAAGCGCCCTGTACCAAAGGCATTCTCGACAGCATTGGAGAAGCTTCTCCACGACAGTGTTGCGGGCCTGGACACGGACAAGCTCAGAGCTTTGGCTACCCACCCATCAGCGAATCCGACTCTGCAGCTCCTCCTCACCCTAGAACTTACCCACTACGGAAAGCAGCGAGCGAAAGACAGCAAATCGATCATCCGGACTCTGCTACCCGACGATCCTTTCACATCCGACTGCGAGAGTGCTGGCTTTATCAGTGGATTGGTGTATGATCCTGTAGGAGCACACCTGGTCGAGAGGATCATCGAAAACGCGCCCGCCAAATTATTCAAGAGCTTGTACAATCAGTTTTTCAAGGAGAGGTTGGCCTCTCACGCAAAGAATGAGACGGCAACATACGTGGTGTGCCGAATTCTTGGACGGCTTGGATACGATGACCTGCTTGAAGCTCATGAAATCTTGCTCCCAATCATACCTACTCTGCTGGAGAGGCAATGGACGAGTCTGACCAAGACGTTGATCGAAAGATGCACCGTCCGTGACATTGACACACAAGCAATCGCTGCAGTATTCGAGCAAACCTTTCAAAAAGACGACCAATTCGATGTTGAACAGCTCCTGAAATTGGATGTTCAGAAACCCGACACGATCCGCGACATCAGCAAAGTCAACACGCACGCCAACGGAGATGACTCCTTCTTTGCCCGACCGTCCGGACCCAACAAAGTCCACTTCAACATCCTCGCCCAATCCATGCTCATCGTGCCCGGCTCCCTCTCCGCCCTCATCCTCGACTCGATCATCACGCTCGAAACGGCCACCCTCCTCAGCATGGCGTCCGACCACGTCGTCACCCGCACTCTGCAACAAGCCTTCACCACCAAAAACGCCTCGATGATTCAGCGCCGCAAACTCATTCAGCGCTTCTACGGTAACTTTGGCGATATGGCCTTGGACAAGTCCGCGTCGCATGTCGTGGACTGTATTTGGGAAGGCACCCACGGCCTGGCGTTCATCAGGGAACGCATCGCAGAAGAGCTAGCAGAAAACGAGGCAATGTTGAGGGATAGTCCGTGTGGAAGAGCGGTGTGGAAGAATTGGAAAATGGACATGTACAAGCGGAAACGACCGGACTGGGTCAGGCAGAGCCGGCTGAAGGCGAGCAACGATGGCTTCCAGGCGTTCTCCGAGATTGATGCGAAGGAGACGAAGACGCCACTGCAGTTGGCGAGGGAGAGGCATGTGCAGGCCAAGGCTAAGAGGGAGAAGGCGGAAGCTGGTCGTGGAAGGACGCTGAAGAGGGAGGCGGAGGCTAAGGAGATTAAGTCGAAGGCGACCGGAGCGAATCGAACGAGGGTGACGGCTGCGTGAGGAATGTCGGAAAACTGAAAGAGGTGCCTTGTGCTTTAGCGGTTTAGCGGTACTGTCACTAGACGGCTCTACGATCTTGTCCAAGTTGCTTGTGCATTGACATGGTGGCGTGATTACTTGACTGACACCCTAAGGTAGTTCTAACTGGATGGTCTTTTTTCACCCCTCACTCAGACTGCAACCAGCCATGTGATCCACAAGACATACGATCGAAGCGCCACAACATCTTGGAATGCTCCAGACCACTGCCAGATCCAGCCAATGCTACTCGAGGATGTCTCTCGATTCCCCAGATCCGACTCGGCACATTTCGGTCCGGATCTTGGTACAGTTTCTCGTGAAATTTCGGCTTTTGATAGACGAGGACTGTCGATAGATGTTGGTCACACACGCAGTACACACGTTTTGTGAGTAATTGGCCTTTCAGCAAAATCTATTGCGACATCGACATCGAGACCGAGAAATTGTCTCGTGCAATTCATTCGTTCGTTCGTAGCCCCGCTCTTTCTTCTACAATGTCTACCAACGAAAGTGGCAAACCATTGCCATCAACAAATGGAACGGAGCACTCGAGCCAAGCAGACGAAGCAGAAGATGTGAGTGAACGATGACTGCATCTCAAAAGAATTTCCAACTAACAATTCACGCAGCTCCTCGCCGCTGTAACAAACCTCATAACAACATTCATCCGCACAGCCGACACCGATACACCCAGCAAAATCCACGGCATCGACCCTCGACCCAATGCCTCCAAACCACCCCTCTCCAACTCCCTCCCTCCCCAAGACCTCAAACAACTCCTCCCCACCTCCCTCCCCTCCCACGGCATCGGCAAATCCGGCTTCCTCTCCCTCGTGGAGACCATCCTCCACCACAGCACCAACACCTGGGACACCGGCTTCCTCGACAAACTCTACTCCACCCCGACCCCGATCGGCATCGCCTCCGACCTCCTCCTCTCCTCCCTCAACACAAACCTCCACGTCTACCAAGTCTCCCCGGCCCTCACTTTGATCGAAAAACTCACCGCCCGCTCCCTCGCCTCCCTATTCGGTTTCTCAGGCCCCTACGCCGGAGGCGTCTCTCAACCCGGCGGATCCGCCGCCAACGCGACCTCAATGGTCGCCGCGCGGAACGTCCTCTTCCCCGAGACGAAAACGGACGGGAACGGCGGGCGGAAATTCGCGCTCTTCACGAGCGAGCACGGGCACTACTCGGTGGAGAAAGCCGCGCAGATGTTCGGTTTCGGGTCCCAAGCTGTCAAGTCCGTGGCCGTCGACGAGCAAGGGAGGATGGATCCTCGAGCTTTGAGCCGTGCGATTGCGGCGGCGAGGGAGGCGGGCGAGACGCCGTTTTATGTCAATGCCACGGCGGGGACGACGGTGCTGGGGTCTTTCGATCCACTCGATGCGATTGCCGATGTGTGCCGACGGGAAGGCGTGTGGTTGCACGTTGATGGATCCTGGGGTGGGAGCGTGGTGTTCAGTGAGCGGCAACGGTGGAAACTCGAGGGGTCCGCTCGCGCGGACAGTATTTCCATCTGCGCGCACAAAATGCTGCAGGTGCCGTTGACGTGCTCGTTTTTGTTGGTGAATGATATGAGGAGACTGCAGAGGGGCATGACGCTGCCGGCGGGGTATCTCTTCCACGCCCCGGAGACGAATGGTCGCGGCGAGGAGGAGGAGGAAGAAGAGGAGTGGGATGGCGTACCCGGGTCGCGGGACCACTTCTACGACCTCGCGGATCTGACGCCACAGTGCGGTCGACGAGGCGATAGCTTGAAACTCGCTTTGTCGTGGGTATACCACGGTTCCGCGGGGTTTGAAGCGGCGATTGATCACGCGTTTGAGATGGCGGGATACCTCACCTCGCTGGTGGCGGGGAATGAGAAATTCACGTTGGTGTCGAGCGAACCGCCGGCGTGTTTGCAGGTCTGTTTTTACTTCGCGAAGAATCGAGGGGAGGGGGGGGAGGAGAGGAATAGTCGGATCACGGAGGAGGTCACGAGGATGTTGAGGGAGGAAGGGGGGTTCATGACAGACTTTGCACCGGGAGAGGAGGGGAAGTTCTTTAGGGTGGTGGTTAATGGTCGTACGACGAGGGGGACTGTGGAGGGGTTGGTGAAGGGTATCGAGAGGGCGGGGGAGAGGATGGGGTTGTAGACTAGGAGGTAGTGGACGGGATGGAGGAAGATATATTCGACAGATAGTAGAGTCCAGTGACGAGACAAAACAGGCCGGCCATAGACTAGAGAGCCAGGTGACGAGATAGATGAGATATGGAAAGAACGATTTGTTCGATCATGTAGTATGTTCCCCTTTGAACGACGCCCGTTCCATCCATGGTGAAAAGCACCAAGCTCATTGTCGTCTTGACCTGATCCATCTAAGCGACGGTATAAGTGTCGTCCTCACAAGCCTCTATGTCTCAGCTCTTCTATCATCGGACGTTCTCCAGGCATATCCTGCATCCTTGCTCTTCTGCCGTGTGTGAATGACCGTACTATGTTCACCCATTCATGCGCTCCTCAAGGCATCTCATCCTGCAACATCCCGCACGACTACTACCCATGCTCGACTCCTCCAACGCCAGAACAATGCCATCTCGCCCTGCTCTTACACTCCCCTCAAATAGCTCCATACTCCACCGGCTTCTCCAACGTATAATCACCCATCTGCAACCCCTCCATGGCCTTCCTCCCGACCTCACTAACCCTCGGCCGTCCATCTTTCTCGGTAGCGGTCGTGAAAAACCTCGGACTCCACTCTTTGCCCTCCTTCGCCCTCTCCGCCGCCCGCTCCCTCTGTCGTTCCTCCAACTCCGTCTTCCTCTGCGTCGCTTGGCCGTACTGTTTCGCCACGATGGCGTCCGTGACCGGACCCCAGAATTTCCGACTTTCATTCGGGAGTTGTTGCTCTTCTGGCGGGCATTTCTTCGGGATGGGAAGGAGAGGCGAGACGTCCATGAGGAGGATGCGCTCGGACTCCTTCGATTTCTTGAAATCTCCGGATCCGGGCGAGAACCAGATTTTCTCAGTCCACACGCCTTCGATGCGGCCGATGATTTCTTTCGAAGGCACGTCTTTTAGTCGGGAGACTTTGTCGTCGAGGATGCTGGAGGGTTTGTAGACGATGCCCTCGACTTTGTTTTGCGTTTTGCCGAAGTAGCCTTCCTCGAGGTAGTGGAGGATTGTCTTGAGACCGGTCTTCTCGCACGTTACGTAGCATGTATCTGCCACGGTGATGTATAGATTTCCGCGGAGGAAGCCGCCGAGGAAGGCGGCGGGATGGGTGAGGCGGTATTCTTCGTTGTCACGGTTACGGAGAGTGATGAAGATTCCCTGGTTGTGAGCTCCAGGTGTGACTTTGACGGACGTTCCGGTGAACTTTGCAGAGAGCTGGTCGTACCCTACTGCTGAGACGCCTTTTTCAGGGCAGTCGTAGATGAAGGCCGAGACGGGGGGATGGTGGGATGTTTGTTCGGTCAGGTAGTGTACTTTGACGGGTTGTTGGGCTGTAGGCACTGTCTTGATAGCTTCCTCTTTTTCGACGTCCCAGCTACAGCGGAAGAATTCTCCCAGCGCGCTGTTGTATGGCTTGCACGGCTTGCCCTTGACGTATTTCAAATCTTTCGTGAACCAGAAGCGGAGGCAGTGTAGCATGCGTTGGAGCGGATCATCGCTATCACCAATCGCCGCAAAGGTCTCCGGCCGGTCAAGGTAGTGCCAGTATTCGAGGTTGGGAATCGGTTCGAGGAGTTGGGCAGGCAGACTGAAGCGGACAGCGGCCATGTCGGACACGCCAATGAAGCGCTTGAGGATTCCCAGGAACGTGCGCAGTTTGCTCGAGTCCGAGGGCACTTGACCGTCGGTTGGGACAGCTGCGACATCTTTGGCGCTGGAGGCGGTCTGAGGACGCTCGACGTCTTTGAGCGAGTTAGTCTCGGAGACGGTGACGGAGGGTGTGCCATCTGAGACTGGAGCCGAGACGGAGACCGCTTCTGTGTTATCCGCCTTCTTGCTGCTGCCGAAGACCATGATGGCGGCGGAATGAGTGTATAGATCTCGCAGCAAGGCGCTCCACTCTGCAGTGGTTGTGAGGCTCCCTCTCTCTTTCTTTCTTTCGGTGTCGTCGAATTTTCAGCCGACGATGCTTGGGGAGCAGGCGTATGGCACGTCGAAAGGGCTGAAGCGATGAGAGTATCAGTACAAGCAGAAGAATGCCTCGCCCGTCGTCGCAGGATCTTGCAAGACGGGACAATCTTGCAGTCAACAATCGAGTCGGCGTAGCGTCTCCAAGACTTGGACTTCGGCGAGAGTGACGTCTTCGGCGGGGTTTAGACTGCCGATTCGAGGACTGCAACCCGGACGCGGTCGTCTCTTCTTCCTGTTCGTTCAACGTCGAAGATGGAGTTGATATGGATGCCTTCGTGCTGGAGAGGTCGGAACGAGAGGTCATGTGCGAAAGAACGACATCGCATGCGATCAACAAGAGCGGCACAAAGAAGACCTTCAAAACATGACCTCAAGGCTCAAGGGTCTCCGGACATCACCCGACCAGGCACAGCCAGAGCATGGGAAGCGTTCCTGGCCAACGAATCGGGCACAGGTCGGCCGGGTTGGACGGTTCAGATCTCGGCGCGCCAGATTGTGCAAGGACACAAGGTGCACGCGGCCACCATGCTGTGCCCTGCTTCAAAGGGTCGTCGGCGTCTCACCGCGTTCCGCATTCCTGTGACCTCTAGTTCTACCACCTCAGCACTCCGCTTTGGAGAGAGAGAGAGCGTGAACAATGTTTGATTGCTCGCAGACTCAATGCTACTCTGCAAGGTGCCATGAGGACACGAAAGACTCGCATAACTCACTCACGAATCAAGTCTGACCCAAGCTGACCCGAACGTGCTCAGTAGAATGAGCAGATTTGGAGATCTTTACATCTACATCCCGTCAACCAAACGCCTCTTCCTCTGCCTATACTATCGCGCCCATGGTCATCCTACACCGCAAGCACATCGTTGCATCGCCCTGGGAACGCTGCCCGAGTTTCAGATGCATTGCTTGCTATCGGTCCCCTCGAGTTCACAGCAGGGATTGTTCGCTTTGGTGCACGGGCTATTCTGAAAGACAAGCACAAAAACTTCAGTATGTAGAACACCAGACGGTCTCGGGCCGTGGAGGTGTGGCGGATATGCCAGCAGCTTTAGTGGAGCCCAACGTATTCTTCGTGGCCGTGTAGCAGCTGCGTGATCCGTGGCTGACTCTCATGTGGATGGGAGGACGGGCACTTGAACTCCGCGGGGGCGGTCGGGATGAGGGCGAGAAGGAGGGAGGGTTGAAGATGTGCATGGTGGAGTTCTTCGGTCTTTGGATTGGCCCAGGAGACAAAGAGGCGAAACGTAAGTGTGCAGAGGCACTGTTATATGTCATACTTCCTTGCTGATTGTCGGCTGGTTCTCCGCCCGGACCACTCGCTCTCAAGACGAATATGTATATCGCAGATCACTCCACCGAGCCAGCTCTCTTCCTTCATGATGAAGACCGCGGTATCCTCGCCATGCTTCCCATCGGTCTGGTGGCGGCGGCGGTGTCGAGACCGTTGTGCTGAGCGGCTATTGTGAGCTTTGCGGTCGCCCGACGGCGCTGTTTGCGCCCCTGCGTCTTCGAGAGGACTGATGGGACTGGAATAATCGTTAGCTCTACTCTTCCTCAACAATCGCAACCGCAAGAAGTGCGACTTCTGTCACTTCGGCATATCAATCGTAAGTCTCTTCCAGCCATCAAGACTTCTCGTACTAATTTATGCATAGGGCAAACACAGTGACTCCACACTGGAGTGCGGGCAGGTAGCTGGCAGCAATGTCTGCAGGCCATGCAAGCGCCAAGGACGAGATTGTTCATTCACATTTGACGCCAGGATGAAAGAGAACCGTGCTTTGAGGCTCGCAACTTACAACCCTCCCTTCGAGCTCAGAGGAGTGTTCAACGTGAAGGATCAAGCTATCTACGAGTATTGAACTGATTATTCAGAGCGGGAGGAGAAGAAGTCCGGTATGCGCTCCAAACTCCCCAGCCAACAACACATGGTCTTCCTATCTTGCCACCTTGCTAACTATTCGTCTCCACAGCGCGCTCGCTGCCGCTTGCAGTATCCGAATGCACGGGCCACGACTGTTGGTGAGCTTCGGCTCACATCACGATTGCTCAACAGATGTCTCGACTAGCGCACAGCATTACTATCCAGAACACATTCAGCAGCACGACCGCGTTCCCGCCGCTGCTTTCGAACATGTTCGTGCGACAGGGTTTCTGACTGGATTGGCATCATATTTGGGAAAAGACGGCCAGCACATTGCGATTGGAACAATAGATAGAGTCGATGCAACGAGTAATCCAAAATCTCCGCTCGTTTTCATGCTCTGTCCCCGAATGCCAGTCCAACCTAGGCTGGGCCCTTCGGTTTGTTCAAGGGAAATTATTGTCCACAATCTATGCACAAGCAAATTTCAGAGCGTTGCCGTTGGAGGAATATGCACGAGCTGGGTCAGACACAAGCTGGTATCATCGGTGAAATGCCTCCTTGTAGTCGTATTTGACTGACTGACACAGAGCAACAACTTGAGAACGCAAGTTGATCGGTAGGGATGATCGACAGCTCAAAAAGGAATAGATTTCGGGTATAGCTCGGTCAAAAGATCTAGCTAATATATTATAGTAAAATTGTGCAGCGACTATCCAATCAGAGCTCCTCTGTAAGTTCAGCCGCTCGTGGTATGCGCTTGGGCACAACTAATGCTTCGCAGAGCTCAGTGGTAGTACGTTACACCCAATCAAGTATTCTTCGCCCCAACCTAACAGCCTTCAAGGAGCGTGGGATTGCAGTCCGCAATCATCCTAAGGTCACTCGTTCGACCCGGTATGCATAGCCCCTCAAGATTGTAGGATTTCCACTTTACTAATAATAATTCAGGGTGGGGAGCTTCAAGCCAACTTTGCTTTTTGTCGATCTGACAACGTCGATCGTGCTCTCGTAGACGTTGTTTGGTCATCATTTTGTTCTTGCACGGTAGGGTTTCATTCACTTGTAGCCAATTTTTTGAGATTCCGGGAAGGAACGGCCATATTGGGCAGCGGAACCAAACTTTTGTTTGCGTCGATGGTTTTGCCACCAATGTCGAACGTCCAGACGCGGCAAACTCTTTCCGATGCAGTATCCTCAAGTCCGTAAGCTACAGAAGGCGACTACGGAACGTCAAATCGGTCTTCAACCAAAGACCCTCGGACTGCGCAACGAATCCGACTAGTGTACCTGAGCAGCCAGGTATGAGCAGCCGGCAATGACGACTTGCTGCTCGGGTTATAGCGACCAAGCGTACGGCAACAAGATTGTCAATCAGTCGGATGGAGGTCCTCCTTCCGTTGCCTCTTGAATCTCTACCTCAAGGGAGCTTCCCACGTGAAGATCGGCTAGGAGGCTTGGCGCAACTGCTTACTGCCGTCACTTACGCGGGACCCCGCAAGCGCCCGCCTAATCGACCACCTCAGCTGAGAGAGCCTGAATAACCCTGCCGATGCGCCTACGCCGTGAATACGAATAAACCACTGACTCGCACCACGGATTAGCACTCCGACCGACGTGCTCACTTCCTGTGACATATTCAATACCACTCACACCGGAGTCACAACCTCAGCCGCCCAACGAGACCGCCCGCCATGGCTGCGCCGCAAGCTCAGGTTCAGCCTTGCCGCTACAAGACGGGTAAGACACTGGGAGCGGGCTCCTACAGCGTCGTGAAAGAGTGCGTGCATATCGATACGGGCCGATACTATGCTGCGAAGGTCATCAACAAGCGCCTCATGGCTGGGAGAGAACACATGGTGCGGAATGAGATTGCGGTGCTGAAGAGGGTATCAATGGGACATCAGAACATACTTACATTGGTCGACTACTTTGAGACAATGAACAACCGTGAGTGAGGTCGTAATGACAGACGTGGCGTTGCTGAACATCCTTCCCAAGTCTATCTCGTCACCGACCTTGCGCTCGGAGGAGAGCTATTCGACCGCATCTGCCGAAAAGGCTCATACTACGAATCCGACGCCGCCGATCTAATCCGAGCTACGCTCTCCGCTGTCGCATACCTGCATGACCATGGCATTGTGCATCGCGATCTGAAACCCGAGAACCTTCTCTTCAGAACACCCGAAGACAACGCCGACCTCCTCATCGCCGACTTTGGCTTATCGCGAATCATGGACGAAGAGCAATTCCACGTACTGACCACCACCTGTGGTACACCCGGCTACATGGCGCCCGAGATCTTCAAGAAGAGTGGTCACGGTAAGCCGGTCGACGTCTGGGCGATCGGAGTCATTACATACTTCCTCCTATGCGGCTACACACCGTTCGACCGAGATAGCAACTTGGAGGAAATGCAGGCGATCCTGGTCGCAGACTACAGCTTCACACCGCTGGAGTACTGGCGTGGTGTCAGTGTCACTGCAAGACAATTCATCAAAGCCTGCCTCACCATCGACCCGACCAAGCGCATGACCGCTCATGAAGCCCTCCTACACCAATGGATCGCAGGGCCTGAGAGTGGAAGAGGAGAGATGGATCTGCTGCCGACGGTCAAGAAGAACTTCAACGCAAGACGGACACTTCACAAAGCCATTGACACCGTGCGGGCTATTAACCAGCTGCGGGCCGGCGGTATGGGTATGATGGACGGTGCGACATCGATGAACCCGGAGAGAGTCAAGCCCAAGGATGAAGACGTCGATATGGAGGATGCCGAAGCTGAATCGGTGGTCCGACCGGCAGACTCGATGGATCCGAGAGGAAATGCCAAGGGTCAAACGCAGGAGCAAATTGATGAGCAACAACGAAGGACACAGAGAACGATCGCTGGTTTATGGCAAAGTAAAGTCAAGGAACAACCGGCTTAGGCAGCTGGGCTGTGGAGTAATGGTTCTTCACAATGATGGCATTGAGCATTTCAACACGGTGGTCCAGTACGAGCAAAGGAGGGTGAGTGGACTCGCACGCTGGTTGGAGTATTGTCGATTCAATACCAGTGCTTCGAGGCTGTATCTTACGTCGTCAGCCCCTCAGTCTGACCGAACTAGCCTGTACAGGCGTAATGATCGGACGTCAACCGATGGCTCCAGCTCGTATCACTGCTTCGCGCCCAGCGACGAGAAGGTACAGTGGCAATCTCCGCGTTCAGCCCACTCCAGCGCGGTCAGCAACGTGAACGGAGCAGCATCCTGCGATCACCCGGCAAGGGGGCAGCCTACTGGACCAGACATATCACCTGCGCGTGCTTCTCGGCCAGCGAGTCGTATCTATCACTCGCATTGTCCATCTAAGCGGCTTACTGTTGTCCATTTTCTATGGCGGAGCGTGTCTTACTGGATATCATACGAATCCTGATGTCAGCTGTGCATCTGGAAACACTGATTTGCCCAATCAGACCATGTAGCCATAGATCTGCAATGATCCTGATTCCAGGCATCTGAATAACTGTACATTCTTTGTTGTCATCAAAGACCGGGGTTTGCAACCTCCGGACTTGTCGAGACTTTTAACTCCATGGTTTGCAGGTACCTGACGAGCACATACAAACACCGGATTTATGGCATCGCAAAGATCCCGAGAATGATTGTTACCATTATATAAGAAGGTGAGTCACGCGCGCAATGTGATTGCTCCCAATCATAAAGTTACCTCACAAATCACACTCTTCTCCAACCAACCATTGACATACCAAGCCAACAACCGTATAATCATGCCTTCTGTTGCCGATTATGGCCAATTCTTCAGAGGACAGCTGTGGCAGACGCCTGTTCTCCCCGACACGAGTTTCGCGGGTAAGACTGTCGTCATTACCGGAGCGAACACTGGGCTTGGATACGATTGTGCCACGCACTTGTAAGAAACACACGTCTCTCCTGCCGTGTCGACGTACACCTGACGTTGATATTAGGATCGATCTCAATGTGTCGACTCTCATCCTCGGATGCCGAAATCTGTCCAAGGGAGAAGCCGCAAAGCAGAAGATGCTTTCGAAGGGTGATGTGAAGACCACGATTGAGGTCTGGGAGGTCAACATGTCCGACTATGCCTCCGTACAGGCCTTCGCCGAAAGCATCAACCGACTTCCGCGTCTCGATGTACTGCTCGCCAACGCGGGCATATCCACCAATAGGTTCCATCTCGCCGAGAACCTGGAGGAGACCTTGACTGTCAATGTGGTGGGCACATTCCTGCTGTCACTGCTGGTATTGCCCCGACTCCAAGCAAGTGCACGAGCCAACGGCGTTGCATCGCACCTCGCCATCACTGGGTCAGCGGTGCACGCCTTCGCTCCGGATGACCAGCTGAGGACGCCTGCCAAAGGCCAAGTCTTCGCCACACTCAGCGATCAGAGTAAGGCCAACATGGCGACGAGGTACTACCTCAGCAAGCTCCTTGTTCTGCTATGTCTGCAAGAAATGGCCAAGACGGTCCGTCACGACGAGAAGCTTGGGGGACCGAGTGTGATTGTGAACTTTCCAGCTCCAGGTTGGTGCAAGACCGAGTTGTTCCGGACAGACGATGGTGGCGTCGTGTAAGTCATACCTTTCAATCGCTAGCATGCGTCGGAGGGCCTGCTGACAATGCTCTCAGGGGCCGCAATCTCCTTAAGCGTATCGGCAGAACCAGTGAAGAGGGCGCTCGAACATTGACGTCTGCGATTGCAGCTGGAAGCGAGACTCATGGGCAATATCTCAGCGAATGCCAGGTCAAGCCGGCATCAGTCTTCGTCCGAAGTGAACAAGGCCAGCAAGTCCGGGTCAAGGTGTGGGAAGAGCTGCTTGGAATTCTGGAGACAGTTTCCCCGGGCGTGACTGAGATCGTGCGATGACATTGACGGCAGGCAGAGCGCAAAGATCGGTCCTCGAAGTTTGACGGTCGTATTAGTGATGGGTGATCTGTTTCCGTAGCGATTCTGACCTCCCATATCGATGGGTATCTAGAGTAATCTCCGGCGAAGATGCTTTCCAGTCCGGTCTCACGGCAGAATGCCTTGAGCCCTGAACGGCGCTGTGAACACGTTTCTTCCTTCCAGTAGCTCAAGCACCTAGATCGAGGGGATCAATATGAGAGTAAGTCTCGAAGCTTGCCAGTCTCACCATCACGCCCATAGACCAAATGTCAACAGCATGACCCCACGGAAGTCCCATCAAGACTTCGGGCGCCCTATACGTATCTGGCATCCACCAACCTCGAGTCGTTGCGGCAGGTTCGAGCAACTTCGCTGCGCCAAAGTCTGTCAATACTGAATGTCCAGAGGCGTCCGAGAGACTCGCGAGGAGTCCGCGGGAGCCGTATATTGGATGCGGGAAGGGGTGCGAGTGGTCGATTATTGGAACGCTGGGGCTCTCCAACTCGTCCCTTTCGACACTCTCCGTCTGCACATGCGAGATGTGGCGCAAGATGTTGAACTCGTTCGTTACTGGCGAATCCTCAGCTGCGTCGTGGACGCAGATCTTGAGCGAAGTATACTCTCGTGTTACTTGATCGCGGGCGAGCCAAACCGTGGAGTATGCTCCATAACCAAGCTTGGTGATGATACGGTAGCGGTTCTCGAGAATCTGACCGATGCTCGCTGGAAAGTATCGCTTTTCACGAAACCGAGGTAGACTTTGCTCTTCAATTGGCGGATGCATAATTGGGTTGATGGAATCTTCGGCGTAGGAGGTTACAGTCGTCGACGCTCGACTGTCTAGTCTTTCGCGGCTGTTTTTGCAGCCATCTTAACACGACCAACATCGCTTGTAGCAGCGATACGACTGCGCTGAAGTGTGCGATGGCTTATCAGACAGGATACGCTGTCCAAAATCGCGCCAATACCCAGATTCTCTTCCAAGTTGAGCGCCTCACAATGCGACGCGGTCTGAATCATCGATGTCAACTGTTCACTACGAAACGGGTGGTTCGAGAGACACGTGAAGATTTTGCAAGGCCATGGAGCGCCATTCGTGCACTTCACATACCAAGATAAGTCTTCAATTTGTCGCTTGTGAAGCTATTGCTCGTGACAGGGTTGCCGTGCAGAGAATAACCGCTCGTCGGGTACAAATGTGTACATGCAAAAGAAGTTCGAAGGGATGGGTAGAAGGAGGAGTCAGGACCTGCGCTCCGAATACTGGTCCTAGCGGGGGCGGCATGGGTACGTCTATTTGGCATTACCCGTGCTGCTATCTAGCTGTATGGCTGTAATAACTGCACGCTAATTTGCACAGTCCAACTGCATCTACTTGTACTGTTGTACTTCTATTAAGGCGTCCTACAAAGTTACCTGCACGCGTGTCTGCACGGCTCTTTAGCCGTTATATTATGTTACCTATACCTATGCTTGGACGGGTTTGCTAACTTACCCGCACGCATAGCTATATGTATGTCTGTATGCTTCCAGCACCCCGGAGCCGTCAAAACCCGCCGTCAAAACCCGCCATTGCAAGCGTCAGCCAAGGGAGCATTCTTCTCGGCTTTTCGATGGCCAATTGGCCATGTCAAAAGGAAGGCCCTTAGCCTACCCTTCGGCCTCAAACTCGGTGAATCTATACACTTTGGTGCCTCTTCACAGCAGGGCTGCATGTCTCGGCAGGAAAGAAAAGCATGGCAAATGCCTCATCGCGGTCCGCGTTTTCCCCAGTGGAGTCGAAAGAGTCGGGATCCGTCTAGAGACGGCGTGCATATGCTGTCATGGCACCAGATTCACATAAGTAGAGCCATGTCCGCACGGTAGGTAATTCGTCAGTTCACTTCTCTTCTGCTCTCTGGGCAAGATGCGATCCTCAATCTCGACAGCCGTGCTGGCTGCTCTACCCGCTGTCTTCGCTGCGCCGACGGACTGCACAACACACAACTCGACATGCTCCTCGTTGACAGCGGAGGATATCCGCTCCATGGGCAACAATACATTGTTCACCAGATGGCGGCCGCAATCGCATTTCATCGCTCCCGCAGGATGGATGAACGATCCTTGCGGAGCTGTCTACGACCCTACACGAGATGAATACCATCTGTCTTATCAATGGCATCCAAACCACATCAACTGGGGCAATATCAGCTGGGGCTCTGCCACGAGCAAGGACTTGATTCATTGGGAAGACCATGGCGGCTGGGAGAACAATGAGGCTCTGATACTCTCTCCGGAAGGAAACGGCAGTTATAACGGCCTTGGTATCTTCTCTGGTACTGCACAGCCAGTGAATATTCAAGGAGAGGTGGACGGCACCCTTCTCATCTTCTATACCTCGGTCTCGAAGCTACCCACCAACTGGGCGCTGCCATATCAACCAGGTACCGAGACCCAGAGTCTTGCGCTTAGCACTGATGGTGGCAAGACGTGGGAAGACTATCCTGGCAACCCAGTGATCACTACCACGACCGAACAGGCACCAATGGACTGGAACATCACTGGCTTTCGCGACCCTTTCCTCGAGCCATCGCCAGAGCTTGACGCATTGCGCGGAGTGGACGAGCCACATTATTATGCCGTCTTTGGCTCTGGGATCAAGCCCGAAGTCGGCCCAAGAGTTCCTCTCTGGAGTGCTCCAGCCAACAACTTGACAAATTGGACTTTCCTTGGAGCTCTCTGGGAGCCAGAAGCCAATACCTCTGTCGGTCCAGTGCTCTCCACCGGCAGCTATGGATACAACTTCGAGGTCAGTGGGTTCTTCCCGCTCTACGACAGTGAAGGTAGTGCCCATTGGTACGTCAACGTGGGCTCCGAGGGTGGCAATGTATCATTTCACCAGTCTGCCCAGTGGGCTTTGTGGAATGAAGGCAACGTGTCTCGTCGTGACAATGGCAGTGTCGAGTTCACACCAGTCTCCGGTGGTGCTGCCGACTGGGGCTCTGGCTACGCTCTGACTAGCTTCAACGACACCAAGCACAATCGCCGAGTGCAGTACGCCTGGATCCGGGAAGATTACGTTGGCGATGCCGGCCTTTTCAGTACCACTCAGCAAGGTTTTCAAGGCGCTCTTTCACTGCCACGCGAGCTATTCGTCCACGAGGTGCACAATGTCGACTCCAGCGATGAGTTCTCCTACGCAAAGAATTCCATCCTCGTCCCGAAAGGAGATGCTCCCTTCACCGCCAGCACCATGGGTGTCCGTCCACTTCCTGACGTGGTCGAAGGTCTCCGCCGTACTGCCGCTAAAAACACCTGGAACGAGACCACGACCTACAACTCCACTACCATTGTGCAAGAGGTCGGATCCGCGCACATGGAGATCAACGCCTGGATTTCGTCCGCTTCTGGACCCGTCGGTCTCGTCATCGAAGCCTCCCCGGATGGCGAGGAGTACACCAACATCATCTACGAGCCCTCGAATCACACGATCTTGGTCGAACGTATGCACAGCAGCAACATCGTCGAGTTCAACAACGCCACGATTACCGGCTACTTCTATCCCTACTCCGTCAACGGAACTACCGAAGCCATCAACATGAATGTCTTCATCGATGGCTCCATTGCTGAGATTTACATCAACGAACGCTTTGCGCTGTCGGCGAGGATATACCCGTCCAAGGAGTGCAGCACGGGTTTTGGAGTGTATGTTGGCGAGGGCCATACTGCTGAGGTGAGCTCGCTGGAGGCATGGTTTGGTACGGATAACGTTTGGCCGCATCGTCCGTTGAACAGCAGCTCTGAGTTGGTGTTTGACACGCCGGAGCAGACAAACAACTATACTTGGTGGACTGGCAACTAGGCCACCGTATGAACTTGAGGAGACAGGGAATGTGCTGTATATATGATGATGACGTGAACTCGAAGAAATGGAGAACGATCGAAAACTATTACAGGACAATTGTACATAAGATTATTCATTCGTCTCGTAGTTCGCTTCCCGTAGAGACTGCGCTCATGTCTGTATCAGAGCTCTCTGTTTCAACAATGCGGTACTGATACCCTTGTCTCTGATCTGTCAGAGCAATTTTGCATAAGCTCTACACCAATGGCTTCCTCGCAAGCTGAAGCAGCACGTTCAAGATGGAGCTGGTCGCGAAGAGGTGAGCAGCCGAGCGAGCTCCGCCCTTGTTGAGCACATAGGCCGGGTAGTAACTACAAACAACGGTCAGCAATCATGATCATCACCATTCCAATGCGACAACTTACACAAAGAGCTTAGCAATAACATGCAGACCCAACAAATTAATGATGTGCTGATCATTCGGCGAGATGACCTGCGCCAACGCAGCGGCGATAGCCCAGCCGGGGAACATCTCCATGAGATTCTGGTGAGCAGAGTACAATCTCAACGGCAGACCCTGCAGGTTGGCGAGCGCCGCACGAGGGTGGTTGTTGTCCCGTCCACCCTGTGTACCCGCATCTTGACCTCCCGCGCTGGCGGCTCCGGACAGAGCGTATGTAGCCGTGGCGTACAGAGCGGCCAGCGCTGCGATCTTTCCGCCCTGGGCGATGTGAGTCGATGCACCGGCAGAGGCGAGGAGGCCCACGCTGCCGATGACGCCGTTGACGCCCTTCTCGAGGAAGCCGCCGGGTTGCGTGATCCAGTTGGTAACGGGAATGAGGGCGAGGAAGGCGGGTCCGACGGCGGCTACAGCGAGACCTTTGGGGTTGTATCTGTTTTCCGTCCCATTCAGCGTGTGTAAGTCGATGGACAGGATTCGAAGGGAGATACATACACGCCGTCATTCTCCAGCTCCCGCTCGACTCTGCGGCCAGCTCTGTCAGCAGCATCCTTTGCCTGCTCGGCCTTCTCGCTGGCCACGTTCTTCGCTTGCTGGGCTTTGTCGCTCGCAACGTTCTTTGCTTGCTCGGCCTTCTCGCTCGCGACGTCTCTGGCCTGGTTGATCTCCTGTCTGGCGGCATCCTTGGCATGGCCGGCGCTCTGTCTCGCCTCGGCCTTGGCCTGCTCGTAGTCTCGGTTCTGCGACATTGTGGAGAGTTGTTGTGCAGATTTGGGGATTGGTGATTCTTTCTGTTCGGGTGAGCTGGATGAGAGTGTTTGATGTAGTTTTGTGGGTAGTAGGACGAAAACAGGAAATGAGAACTGTACATTGTTGCACCTATAGCTCCTCGGCTAGATGGCATTCCAGGTAATCGACACCGTTCCATCGTCATAGTAAACAGAGAACCCCTCTGCTCGTCATACCAAACTCAAAGGATGCAGAGTCGGGAATGGCGACGCGCCGAAGAAGGTCTGGGCCGGGCGCCAACAGTGGTTGAGGTAGACGCCGTCATGTACGCGTTGTTCGCAGCACAGTCTCGACGTACATCGACGGCGTGGACGGGTTTGGATATGCCCTATCTCATGTGGATCAGAACCGCTCTGTGCACTTCTTCTCGCTGCAGGCTCCGTCGACAAAGTGAAAAAAACACGCTAGCGGGAACTAAAGATTCTAGCCAATTAAACGCGCAGAGTAAGCAAAGTGCCCAGAGTCTTCGGGAATTGCTGTCGACCGGCGCCACTTTAGCTAGTTACCGGCGCCCTCTAATATTAGCTGTTATCCTGGGTATTGGATACAGCTTGTGTAATATCTGCATAGTTTTAGTGTGTCTACTGTGCATCGTTGTCGTCTATAGTGTGGGAGGGTTTAGTAGTATAGAGGGTAGTAGTTACTATAAACGTGTATTTATCTATATAGCTCTTAAAACTGCCTCCCTTAGTTAGCCCTTATATATTGCCGTGCATGCAATAGTGGACGTTTAAAGGGCATTGCCGTCGAAGGTAGTAGTTGTTATCGTGCCGGTGCAGTGGAAGGTAGTAGCACGAACAACGCGTACACGCGACACGCGAAGGACCCCGCGCACGGCCCTATATAGCACCGGAAATCGACTATAATTCGGGACAGACTGGATACGAGCAATACAGCCAATATTGGAGGGCGCCGGTGACTAGCTTTTAGGGCGCCGGTCGATAGCAATTCCCAGAGTCTTCTTTGCGTGGCCCGTGCACCCGCAACTCAAAACATCCACCGAAGCAAAGGAGACTCTGAATAGTGGGATGGTTCATGAGATAGGATATGCCTGCATTAGCCGGTCAGCTCGCATCGCACTTGCACGTTGCCCGGCGTTGCTGTCCTCGCCAACAGGTCGAGGAGCTTCAAAGGCATCGGTTTCGGCTCTAACCTGAGCCAGATCCAAGCATATCCGAGTATTCGAAGCATCAGAGCACCACTGAACCTCGCGGTTGTTGGAGTGTGTACCACGACTTGTTCTGCCGGATACTGAACATACTTTGGTTTGCAGTCGCAGTCGCAGTCGCAGCCGACGGGAGCAAGTTAGATTGTAGACTTTCTGGGAAGCCGTGGTTGAGGATAGATGTACCACGGGCACTCTTGGCTACCGCCGAAGCTACCACTCGAGGAACGTCGCAGAAAGATGGCAGTCGGGAAAAAATGGCATTGATCAGGTATAAGAGTCTGCCACTGTTCCCTGGAGCCTCTGAATCCACCATCGACCGTCCTGTTACAATCAGCTCTGCACGATCCAGAATTCACCCAAGCAGCGAAGCAACCATACCGACCAAAACAACGGTTCACCAGAACAGCCTACGACACAATGGCGGAGACAACCTGCACCTTTCTGACTCTGCCCCGTGAGCTCAGGGACGAAATCTACCACTTCGCCGCCAACGATTTCCTGGCCATCGACGCCTGTGCCCGCAAAGAGGACCAAAGCGAGGCAGTCAAGTGCGTCGAGGCGCTGGGAGCGACCTGCCACCAGATCCGCGAGGAAGCATACGACCTCTTCTGCAAGAACAACACCTTCGTCATCTTCATGCAAAAGGACGACATCGCCGAGGTGGACGCCGACCTTCTGAAGCGCATTCCAAAAGTCACCATCGAGCCGTACTGGGATGAGATCCACCCTATTGTGCTCACACGCTCTGCCACCGGATGGGAGGTCGAGGAGTTCTACGAGTACTTCGAAATGAATGAGTGGCTCTCTTTGGTGAAGGACGACAACATCGAGGCTGTCCTGGATGCGGTCAAGGCCATCTTGGATGAGGGAGCGGAGGAGGGCTTGACGTTGGAGTGCGTGAACAAGATCCGCCAGGCTCAGCAATCGATCCTGGAGGAGCGCGTTGATGAGCAGACACCGTTTTGAGGAATGAAGAGTGTCGTCGCGGGTAGACCGGAGTTCATGGCGTGGGATCATGCTCCATGTCGCTTCATCACAGCGTCGCAAGTGTCATCCTGGCCATCTTCTGAAAGCCATTACGAAGACAAGTGGGAATATGCAGACTGCCGTGGCAGCTTTTTTGGAGTCGTTATCGTGAGAAAGAGGGCATCTGATCATCAAATTAGCACTTCGAATCAAAAACTTCGGTACCACTTCAGCTCCGCAGATCATGCACACACAAAATGTTGTCATTCGTGAATATGTTGGTCGAATTGTTGAATATGTTGGTCGAATTGTATGTCGGAGCGATCTAGAAGACGGCGTGAGGCCCGAGCTCGCAATGCATGTCAGCCACTCGGTTCGACATCACAAGCCGATCTGCACGTCAACGCCGGTTCGATCAACAACTCGCGACAACACCGTGAAACACATCATCATCGCATACGTTCCGATCTTCACTATGGCAGCCCGTATGCCAACCGCGCTCCGTAGCCTGACCACCACCCGACCCGCCGCCGCAACCCTCTCGCACACTCTCGCCCAAAATGCCGCCAGACGGAGCTTCCAAACGAGCCGGAGAATGATGGCAGACGTCGTTGTGTCGCCAAAAAAGCCCATTGGCGCGTTCAGAGGATCGTGAGTCTGTCTAGGATACCGCGTCAGTCGTGATGTGCGAATGGGTCGCTGGAATGGACCAGTTTGCTGACAATGGGTGTCTGGGGTATCTTAGGCTCTTCGGCTTTCTTCTGGGAACAGTACTTGCGGGCAGTGGGCTTTACTATTACGTTGTGGACGAATACAAGGTGTCAAACACGCTGTTGACGGAGGATATCTATGTATGTCAATGGCAGAGGCAGGCACTGATACTGGGCTATGCTAACACTTTGAGCAGGCGCTTCAGTCCGCGGTGCAGAGATTAGAGGGTTACGTCAAGAACATGGAGGAGAAAGTGAAGCACAACAAGAAGTGAAGAAAGGGCTGGAAAAGGATGTAACATATCGAGGGACAGGGCTCCATCACAGTAGGATGGATCTCGCTGGGTCACATCGACCCCAGCTCACAAGCAATCAATACGAGTACTGTCGTTGCGAAAGACGAACTTCTTGTACATTGCATTGTCTCATATACCCAACACACAACTCTGCAACAAAGCGTGCCCGCAGTCTTTCCAGAATTCCTCCTCCCATGCAGACCATAATATCCCCACAGCAGATTCGGGTCGCAGATGCAGAATAGATCAGTCGTCGGTCTCGCTGTCGCGTGATTTCCCTGTGGCCTCTCTCAGAAACGCCCATTGACCTCGCTCTGGGCACGGTCGCCTTCGTCCCTCAAACAGTAATCCGCCCAAGACATGACTGATGTCTTTCATTCTACCCTTGAAATAATGATTTCACCAAACCAATTCCGCCCCACCCTCTAAGCCTTCACTTGCTCCTTAACCTGCTCCACAACAGGCTTGAGCTGACTCTTCGCCTGATCAACTTTCTCCGCCGCAATCTTTGCCAATTTCTCCAATTGCTCCTTTCGAACCTTGCGAACGTATCTGAACAGAAGCACGAACAGCAGTTCTACGCGCTCCTTGGTCATCATGAGGATGCCCTGGACGAGGAACCCCTTGAGCAGTTGCGGTGCGATGCCCTTGTATAGACCCAGAAGACCGTCGCGCTCGACAATATATCTGAGGACCTCGGGGAATGACTTGAAGGGCTTGCCGGCACGAGCTGGGGGTGGTGTGGACTGCAGAGCCACCTTGGCGATGATCAGGGGTTGGGTGGCCACCGTTGCCATCATCTTGGAGAGAGAGCCGAGGACTGTGTCACTTGTCAGCTGTATGTCAAAGCATTATGACTCGCACGATACGCACGGAAAGCCTCGTGAGCAGCAAGCTGGACCTTGCCCGGGAACATCAAATTCCGTAGTCGCTCGTAAGCTCCATATGTGATGGCTGGGTTGACGACCAACACCATGCTGGCCTTCAGACCTCTCCACAGACCGGGAACACCCTCTGGGCTGTCAACGATCTCCTTGGCAGTCGCAAGCATGCCCTTCTTCTGGCCCTTCAATTGCGTCTGTTGTCTTGTTGTGACCACCGCGATGGGGATTGTGAATGTCTGCGCCACAGCTCCGGCCACAGCTCCCATGAGCAACTCGGCTGCGGTACCAGCCGGCTCGTTATTCTTCGAGATGCGCTTTTGGTATATTGTGCGCACCATCCCATACCAGTAGAAGTAGGCAAAGTTGGTCGTCACGACTCCAAGAAGACTCCCGGAAATTCCTGTGAACAGACCAGAAACACCCTCCTCTTGAATGATGTGCTGGATGGCATGCATCGTTCCGTTGTAGTGGACGTAGCCCGGCGCGTCTACGTATGTGTCCTTCGCATTCCTCTTGACTTGTACTTGCAGCCGGGTCTTGACAATGTCGAGCGGGTAGACCAAGGCGTTGGCGACGAGGGCACCGGCGGAGCCGGCGAGAGCCATGCCCCATGGCGGGAGTTCTTGCTTGGAGGCTGCGGGCGCCATTGTGATGTCTTCTCGAATCGCTCTCCGTGGTGGAGTTCCCTCGGTGGTATCGTAGAGGGCGTAGGAAGCGTGGACTGTAAAGTCGGCGAGAGTATTGAGGGCAGACAACTTCCCGCTCAGCACCTCAAAGAATACTCCGTTCGAAAAGGCGTATTCTACCGAGCGTATGGAATCGAGATTACCAGGTTGTCAACGCATGATCGGACGGCAAAGTACCTTAGTGCAGCAATCAACTGCCTCGACTCAACCGGCCGTGTGTCGAGTTACCGAGGCCATGTGAACTCGGATGTTTCTCGCGATCTGCCGACGTCACCTGGCGCCGGAACAAAGCGGACGCATGTGAAGGAACAACCTCACCTCTGCAATTAACACCGGCCGACTTCCGATCTCGCGCTGTCGCATCCCGTGACGCTGTCGTGAGGACGCAGCATGAGAGCTTACTCCCACGAGGACCCGGACAAGCTTCGCAGCGATGCAGAGCGACTTGCAGGCGAGTTGCGCATTGCCGCCTCCAGGGATGAGGCGCTGGAGATTGCTATCAAAGCCGCGGAGACGTCTATGAAGGCTTTGTCGCTGGTCACTGATGCAAATGAGAAGGCAAAGTACGCCGCGCGTGTCAGGCAGTATATGCGTGATGCTGAGCGTATCAAGACCGGCGAGGACTGGAAGGCAGTGATCAGCCCTGATGCAGCCAAGACCTCTGATAGCAGCAAGGTGAGGATGCTCAAGGAACCTCGAAATTCTCGAACGCTACCCACCAAAGAGCAAATCATCCTGCTCAAGGCTGGTTTCTTGAACGGAGTCAAGTTTCCACTATGGGTAAATGCTCCCGACCAGAGTGAGTTTGAGAGGGCCGCGGGTGAGGATTTGTTCTTGTATGTCTCCTTGCGATCCGAAGCTCATTTCCCTACTGACGATGACTGCTTGAAGAGATGAAGCGTCCGAACTGCCGTTGTCCGACTTTCAATCTGACGTCTTGGACGACTGGAAACGACCTCATGATGCTCTGCCTCCGCCATCATGGTATCTAGGTGACCGCACTGGCCTGACACCAACGATGGACCCATATGACGACATTGATCTCGTACAAGATGCTGCCACAGACTGTTCCGTGGTAGCTTCACTGTGCGCGGGAATCGCAAGAATCGCTCGTGGTCATCCCAAGATGCTGCAGTGTCTCATGTACCCCTTTGATGTTGCGAAGGATCAGCCGATGGTGTCCAAGAATGGTAAGTATGTGATAAGCATGAACTTCAACGGTGGCTATCGTCGTGTCGTGATTGACGACCGCATACCTACAAGCTCGACGAACAGGGTCATCCATGTCATCGACCGGAATCATCCCAATTTGCTCTGGCCGGCGCTTGTGGAAAAGGCATATCTCAAAGTCAGAGGCGGCTACGATTTTCCCGGCAGCAACAGTGGTACTGACGTGTGGATCCTGACTGGCTGGATTCCGGAGCAAGTCTTCCTTCAATCAGACGACCTCGAGCCGGACAACTTGTGGAGAAGGATCCTCAAAGGACATTCCTTTGGTGACGTACTCATTACCATGGGAACTGGCAAAATGTCGAGCAGAACGGAGAAGGCACTAGGGCTGGCTGGCGAACATGACTATGCAGTCCTCGACCTTCGAGAAGTGGACGGCCAACGTCTCATGCTCATCAAGAATCCGTGGGTCGAAGGCACGAGCTGGCGCGGACGATTTAAGGATACCACGCGCGTGGGGCATCAGTACACCGAAAGCGATCTCATTCAGCTACACGATGAGATGGAACCTGTCGACTCACCGCGCGATTTGCTCAACGTTGACGATCAACTAAAGCCCGGCACATTCTGGATGGACCTCGACAACGTCATACAGCACTTCGAGTCCATATATCTGAATTGGAATGCTGGCTTGTTCTCCTTCCGACAAGACTTGCACTTTGCGTGGGATCTCTCGGACAGTGCTGAGGCTGGCGGCATCCAGAAACCAAGAGGACCATATGCTAGTCTTCAGCAGAACCCACAATTTACGGTTACTGTGAGTAAAGGAGGTACTATCTGGCTACTTTTGTGCAGACACTTTCAGAACTATGTTCCAGAGGATGCAACAGCAGAAGAGATTGAAAGCGGGCGGCAGTATATCGACCTCAACGGCCACATCTCGATGGTTGTCTTTGCTTCCTGTGGCCGGAAAGTCCTGCTCTCCGAGCGCTATCTCCAAAAAGGCTGGTTCGTCGACAGCCCGCAGACTTTGCTCAAGCTGGATGACTGCGGACCTGACAAGACATACACAGTCGTTGCGCTTGAGGAAGGCTTGCATTCGACCAACCATACCTTCACAATCTCAGCATTCAGTAATTCGCCCATTACCTTATCGGACGCTGGCCCGCGCTACCCCCACGTCATCAGCCTGTCCGGGCGATGGAGCAACGAGACCGCAGGCGGTAATGCCCAGAACACGACCTATTACGACAATCCGCAATACACAATCACCATCCCGGCTCGAACAAATATTAGCCTCCTGCTGGAACCGTACGATCAACAACTCAACGTCCACGTCAAACTCCTCCACAGCAATGGCCAACGAGTGCATCGCATGGGCAAGAAAGACATCATAGCCGACAGCAAAGACTACCGCCGCGGTTGCTGCTTAGCTGAAGTCGAGGATCTTGACGCCGGCCAATACACGATTATCTGCAGCACATTTGAGCCCGACCAACTTGGCAGCTTCAATCTACGCATCGATTCTTCGCAGCTGGTTCGCGCTGCCCTACTCCCTCGTGAAGGAGCAGGGAGAGTCAGAACAGATCTCCGCCCTGTGGTCTTCCAGCGCGGTCAAAGCAAGGTCGCCGCACCACTTTCTCCTCGGCGTCTGATGAACTTTTACATCATCGCAAAGCAATTATATCAGCAACGTGCTACGACGACCAATTCGCAGCGCCGCTCAAATCACTCGCACATCCGACTCAGCGTTGAGCTAGGTCGTGGCCCGTCTCGCAGGATTTTGATGGCGTCTCACGGCGGAGAGTACGCGGACAGTTCCGCTGCAGTGCGAACAGATCCGCTTGACTTGGGGCCGGACTTTGTGAAGTACGGGTATAGGGATTGCTGGCTGGTGGTCGATCGCATGTATGTGAGCTCGGAGGAGCAGGAGGAACGGTTTGTCATGGAGTTGTTTGTGGATCAGCCGAATGCGGTGGAGATTGGGGACTGGCGGGCATGGGAGGACTGATGGAATAACGTACGATCACGACCGTGAGAGATTGCAACGCGCGCTACGATTCTACATCCTCCGCCCCGCTACCGACCATCTCCTCGAGCTCCGCTTCGAGACACTATTGACCATCCAGTACCAGAAGACTCTGAAACCTGATCCCACCAAAACCATTCTGGCGCAAGAACTCCCTACCGCGATGAAGCGGGAGCTCAGCTACAACCATCACCGCAATGTCTCCAGCATGAACACCAGCTTCATTCAGCAGCTCCAGCACAGCGCAAAGTGTCTGACCAGTCGCAAGCACGTCATCCACCACCACGACTGATGCGCCCTGTACCAACGTGTCACGGCCCATCTCGATCTTCTTCTGCGCCTTTTGCCCAGCCAACTGCGTCGAGATGAACGAAGAAGACTTCAGAACACTCACAGTAGGCGGAGGAAGCTTGCCGGCTTCGCGCATGATGGCCAATGGCAATTTGACCAGCAAAGCTAGAGGCGACGCAAAGAGGAAGCCACCTGTTTCGCAGCAGACGACGGCATCGACGTTCGTCCAATCTCCTGCGAACAGTGATCGTAGCAATGCCGTGCACAATTTGAGGCCACCTGGCTGCCGGACGATACCGACAATGTCGCGGAAGTTGATGCCTGGCCGTGGGAAGTCGGGCACTGAACCGACCAGCTCGGCAAGTCGTTGCAGATCTTCGTGGAGTAATGGGAGGAGATAGTCTCTGGCAAAGCTCGCTGCGGCTTCCTGGCCGGTCACTTGGTTGTCGAAGATGAAGGTCGGTTTGTTGTTGCCATCTTGGTCGGCCTCGCTTCCGGCAACACGACCTCCGCGATCCCTTCTCAGGCTTCCACGAGCTCGGACACGCACCTCGATCATTCGCTGCATTGGCACCAGATGAGTAAAGCTTGCCACCGGTGCTTCATCTCTCATTCCAGTGATGAACAGGACATCCACATCGCCAGCTCGCTGGACCACATCCAAGAAATGCTCCGCTGGTAGTTTAGGTCGCAGCTGGATTTGAGCTTCGTAGAAGGCTGTCAGAGCTGGCCTATGCTGTTCCTTGTAGCCGCGATCTTCCAGCAAGCGATTCAGGTCAGCGCCTGATGAGGCTGCGTACTCGCGTTTGGTAGAGTCGCTGATGCTCACGGCATGGACGTTGAGGTGATGGCTGGTCAAAGCCTCGGTCCAAACACCGGCACAATAGTCCTTACCGGCGCAGCTCTCGCCCGTCACAACAACGATGAGCTGTTGATGCTTCTTCCACTCTGGCAGCGGACAAGTGTGGGCCAACACTTTGTGCGGATCGAAGCGCTGTTTGAGACGGGCAAGACGACGTCCATTCGGTCCAAAAGCCTCGATTGCTAGGGTGGCATCGCGAGGGTCTGGACCAAGATCAGCGCCGTATATTCCCGAGCTCAACGGCAACAGATCTCTGACTACGTCATACACCCACTGTATAGCGGCCTGGGCGGTGTCGGTCTCGTCATCATCACGAGCCCAGACTGCAGTCACAACACAAGCGAACTCCCAGTCTCGAAAACCAAAAGCAGTCGCAGATGGCGCCACATCTCCGACCGCTCCGCCTCCATGGAGAAGATGAAGGTAGCAGCGTGGCGCAGACGAAGGTCGAGTGACCATGGCAGCCGTCAGCTTCTCAGACATACCGGAAGCACCGATGTCCTTGAGGAACACGCACCTTTTGAATGAATATGTCTTGCCACCTGTATGGCCGCCGTGCATGCCCGACATGTACATTTCAGTATCGAACAACCCAACACCGTCCACCACCTGAGAGCCAATGGATGGTCCCAGGGTTGCATCTATCGGCGAGGCTGACGCCGGACGCTCGCGGGTAAAGCTCTCGTAGAGGCTCACGCCCAGGCGGAGCTTGTCTACCTCGCAAAACAGATAGGCGTCCGCCGATTGGTGTCTTGGAAGCTCCTTGATCACCTGCTCATCGAATTCTTGCAGCATGAGCTTCGCCTCGGCATTGGAGTCCAGTGGTACGACCCAGTCTCGGACTGAGTACCGTGGGGCAGGGTGTGCCTTGAGAGTGACGCTGATCACGATGCCGAAATTCGTACCTGCGCCTTTCAGACCCCACAAAAGATCTTCCTCATTCTTGGGCCGCAGGGCCTCGGCCGGCTGGTGTTCGCTCGGAACATTTCCAATGCAAAGGATGTCTCCTGTAGCAACGCTGACCACCACGGCACCGATGATTGCATCACACGCAAGCCCGTACTGTCGAACCAGATGTCCAATACCGCCTTGCAGCCAGAGACCAGCACCGACACTAGGGCGCGACCCAAGCACTGCGGTCAGGCCGTTCGCCATTGCTTCGGCGATGATGTCTCCTGACTTGCAGCCAGCTCCCACAACGATCACTGCGCTTGCATCATTGAGTCCTGACTTGCCAATGTGGACTTGATCGAATGCACCCATGTCGATCGCGAGAGCATCTGACTGAAGACAGTGGTCGCTGTGTCCTCCGCCGATAACTGTCAGACTTGTCTTGTGCTTCAACGCCCAGTAGACGCACTGCTGGACTTCTCCGATGTTCTTCGGCTTCAGAATCGCCGTAGGATGATGCGTACGAGCCTCTCGGTTCTTGACGAGGATGCTGCTTTTTTCCAGTGACAATCCTGTTGTTGGCTCTGATAAGACGTTGTTGGCTTTCGAAGTGAAGGTCATCATGGTGTCGTACGAGCGGAAAGAAAGCTGCCCTGAATCGCCGTCTTCGTGCTGGGCCAAGTTGCGGCAGACCTGGCGCCATCCGCGCTGTACGGAGTCTCTCACACCATCTTCCTGCATGACGAACCCGGCAATGAAAGGCGCAAAGCCATCCAATGCCTCCTCGTTGTTATCCAGATAGATCGTGGTGGAAGATGAGATCGATTGATCGACCGTCAAGCCTTCGATTCCCGGGCTCTCTCGATGGAGTACTACTACTGCGCCGCCTGCCGAATCTTCCTCAAGCATACCCAGAGCCTTCTCGATGAATGATCGCTTCGGTTGCATTCCATACATGCTGTGGCAGAACAACACGATGTCAAATTTCTCAGCACTGCCATTGAGTTCGGCCGAGCTATTAAGAGCAAAGGCAATGCGGTGTATCTCGGGCGCACTCTCCAGGCATGGTAGTGGTGAATCCTTTGCACCAGAGTCCGGACTCAAGCTCTCGTGCAATCGATCCGCGAACAGCGCATTGGGCTCGAACGCAGCGTACCTTCTGATCTGGTCCCTCAAATGGTCCGGTAGGTCGCCGAGCACGCTTTTCGAGCCTGGGCCAATTTCCAGCACTGAGATTTTGCGTCCAGAGTTGACCAGTGGAGTCAATATCTGCGATAGCTTGGGTATGATGAACTCCTCGTATGCGCATGGTCCGAGGCCGTGGAAGAGGGTCTTGAAGCCGATGTCGTACTGGGCGTCGGATAGGGGTATCTTCTCTGACGTAGGTGCTAGCTTGGTGACCTGCTCTCGGAGAGCCTCTTTCAGTGTGTTGAGAGTCGCCATCATTCTGCTCGATTCATGTGTCTGGCCCTGGGCGCTCTTGTGCAGGTCGTGGAGCTCGTCGGAAGTTGGTGCTTGACTTGATCGGTCACTTGTAAAGCGATGGAGGTGCTGATATCAGCAGCAAGAAGCATGCATTGGCGAGTCCTTTGTCTCAGCGGCCATGGATTGCTAGACGGACTCTTTCGAATGGGAGCTTCCACGTGCCAGAATTCACACCCAGGCGCTGCATAAAGGGTCCTGCTTGTGAAACATTGCTCGCACATGGTTTCCCTTTCATCTGACTGACTTGTGCATTCCACACTGCTCTGGCGATGCGGTTTGTCCTTGTGTCCCTCTCGAAAGATCTGGGGTTTCGAATGCCCGATTTGTGCTACGATGATTGCTATCACAAAAGCTAGGCTGCTTGACCTACCATCCGGATGGCGTTCCGTTTTTTGTTTCCACGGCACGGCAAACATGGCCATTGTTCACGTCGAGGTGTATGGAAGCGTATGTGGAGTCACACAAGCAAACACAGACCTAGGTCCGATATTTGACATCAACAAAGAGCAAAGCAGGATAAGTAGCTATGGGTTCGCTGCTCTTCCTTCCTTTTTGACAGCACAGCTTTTCGATTCGGTTGACCACAACCGTCCGTTTCCAGAAATGGCGTCTTCAAATCGCAGTGATGGCTCCGATCATCTGAGTGAGAATGAGGGATCTCTCCAGGACAACAAGCTCAGTGAGGAAGACAAATTCGACAAGCTGCGCATGGCCATCAAAACGATTCTCGAGTGCATCGACGAGGAACCCGACCGGCTAGGTCTCATCGACACGCCACGCCGGTACGCGCAAGCGCTCCTAGATCTCACGTCTGGCAACAAGCTCGAGCTCGAGAAAGTTGTTGGAAATGCATTTTTCCGCGAGGCACACTTCGACATGGTCGTGGTCAAGGACATCGAGGTCCACAGCTTATGCGAGCATCACCTTCTCCCGTTCTCCGGCAAGGTCTGACACTACCAGCGATCTTGTTTTCCCACAGCGAGCGACTAACACATACGCTCTCAGATGCATATCGGCTACATGCCCTGTAGCACGGTCATCGGACTCTCCAAGCTGGCTCGCATTGTGGAAATGCGCTCTCGCCGATTGCAGATCCAGGAGCGACTGACGGCACAAGTGGCACAAGATGTTGGTGCAGTTCTCGGGGCAAAGGGCGTGGCTGTTGTGATGGAGGCCTCGCATACGTGTATGGTGATGCGAGGGGTTGAGAAGACGGGGTGTGCAACTGTCACAAGCAGCTTCACTGGGTGGTTCGGTGAGGAACCGGAGCTGCGAAGCGAGTTCCTGGGCTACGTTGGCGTTTCCAAGAAGTAGAAGACTGGTGGCAATGTTGGCAATGCGGCATTGTGAAGATTGAGGCATAGCATACGCATAGACTTTCGGCAGATGCGATACATGGTCCGTATTCATGCAATGGCATCTTACTACGACCAAACAATCAAGCCATGACAGAATTGATGAGATTCACTCATGACATCGATAGTTCGAAAAGAACGACATGGACAGTGCGAATGACCGGCCCCAGCATCCTCCATGATCTATTCTTCCTTGAGAGAACATGACCTGGTGGTTTGATTCCATCCACACTTCACACTTGGTCACACTTCCTCCCTTCCCGTGATCTTCGTCGAGTCGCGAAAGCTCCGAAGCCAACGCCATGTCGTGCGAATCAGTGGTGTAGGAAGCGGGATCGATTGTGTCAACTATTCCGTCAGATTACTGAGTCTCTGATGAGGAGGCCGTCCACCTCAGTTCAGAGTCGGACGTTGAGCACTCCGATTGAGAGGGGCGTGTTTGACAGAGGGCCTCGCTCGAATGTGCTAGTCAGCTTTTTCAGCGGCGCATCGTGGATATCCTCGTTCAATGACATCGCCGGGCTCAGACGAGACAGTGAACGAAGAGGCAGCGATGCTCAGAACCTTGCACTAAGTGCGAGCATCGGATTTGATGGCCCTTCAAAAGGCTTCTCACAGGACATTTGTTGGAAAGCGCATTATCAGTAAGACATGCTAGACAATGGTGTAGGTACTTTACCAGGTCAAGCTTACTACACTCTCCCATTATCAAGCCATGACCCTATATATCGGGTACTCATCATTGACAGCCAACGGCACAAAGTTGAAAGTCACATAAGAATCCGGGCTCTCCGGCTCCAGCACCGCAAATGCTAATGCAGCGTTCTTCTGCCGTGTGCTGACCAAGAAGCTGCCCGCTGGCAGGTGGACCTCCTTTTCCGAAGCCTCCGTTGTCACTGTATTCAGGACATGGCCTTCGTAGATTTCCTCACCAAGAGTGCTGCTGTTGACCGTCAGAACCTCAACAGTGCCGTGGTATTCGTACTCTAGTGTCTCGACTTCCAATCCGAAGATCTCCAGGCGTTCGACGATATCCATCCACGTGCGTGGGATGAGGTAGGCTTCTGGCCGAGAGCGGGTGAGGTTGGCTATAGTGGGTGTTTCGATGAAAGTCACCGGGACTTCCACCACGGAGCCATTGGCCACAGAAACGAGCGGGTACGTCCTGTTGATCGTCGTGGTTGATTCAAGCACGACAATGTCATCGGTACTTGAGATGAATTCTCCTCGAGCGCTTTCAATGAGGTCGTAGAGACCTTCCGTGTCACGCGCTGTCTCAAGTGCAGCCTCTAGCTTGAGAAGCTGCGTGGCAACTCGACGCTGGAAGTTCTGATCCGCCAGTCTTATTCCTCTGGTCTCGAACAGGAACGAAATGGCTTGGGTCAGACCCACAGCGCTCTCAGCGTAGCGAGCACCGGTACCGGATTGCGTGAATTCCGGGACAGAAGTGTTCGCGGGTCCAGTAACGTAAAAGTCCGACCGCAGACCATAGCTGTCCAAACGCTCCATGATTGCCGGGATAAAGGTGTTGAGACCAAGGTGCGGATGTCCGGGTGGATGTTCAGGTCGGCTCCAATCCCGAGCATAGCATCGACCGCGTGCTGATATTCGCCATCTGCGCCAAAAGTGGTAGATGCCGTGTACTCGTGCATATCGATCATGACGTGAGCACCAAATTCGTGCGTTCTACGCCAGATGTCACGGGTTTGACGACGATCGAGCTTGACGGCTTCACGGTTCGGGTCCAGGTTGCAAGCCATTCGTCGCTGAAAGTAGGCAACACCATCTGCGTTCCAGCGAGGCTGTTGAATGGTGTCGTGGTCAGATGTTGTCTTTCTGGGACAGAACGTCGTCGCACAGGGCACTTACCAGCATTAGAATGTCCATCTTCTCAAGCAGCGACGCGGTCCACGTTTGATTGGCATCCATCTTCCCCAGTAGCGCCAAAGCACCTTGGTCCGCCGCAGGCTCATTTCCATGGATTGCTGCTTGAATGTAAACCTTTAGCTTTGAGCTGTTGGTGGTTATGGCTGCGGTCTGAGGCTCTGAAAGGTAGACATATGGCATGACACGTCCCTCCTCCGAAAGGAAGTCCACGGAGCGATAGGTGATCCAATCGTTCCGTTCGGCGATTGAACGAAGGAAGTAGTCCATCTCTGTCTGGCTAGTTGGGCCGGCTGTGCCATTGGCGAAACCGCGATTCCCGCTGTCCCTGTTGATGAAGTAAGGAGAGAGAAGATCGATTTCGACTTCGGGGAATGCTTGAGACACCGTCTCGCTGTCCTTGATGACTTCCAAGTCATTGCCGCCATAAGTGAATCCTGGAGGAGGTGCGGTGTCCGACTGAGCCAGAGCATGGCCGGCCAGCCAGAGGCACATCGATAGTGCTTGAGCGTACATGATGGATGGGTCGATTGCTAAGGCGAACGGAGGGTAACCTGACTCTGGCTGCTAGCTGGAGCCATTGGGTAGAATACTTAAGAGGCCATCACACATCTAGCGTCAAAGACTCGACACGGAGTCAACGTACGCCCAGGAATGTATCGCGTAGACTCGCGTTCATAGACCCCGAACAGGAAGGACGAAGCATGGAAGTGGTGTGATTTGCTTGGCTCGCCTTGGCCGTCGGTATGTCGGCTGTGTAGCATCATCGTCGTGGTGTTGCTTGTTTCAGACATGATTGAAGCAACGGCCGCGATCAGTGACTGCATCTTCAGCTGTAGGCAAGGCCGACGAGTACGACCCCGAACACCTTGGCAGACGCGATGGCGACGTCGCCGACCGCAATAACGAGGAGTGGTTCCGGCAAGGTTGGGTCTCGCCGCCAAGATTGAATGCCTACGTTGTCTCCAGTGCTAGGTCTGCCTCCTATCATACCGAAATACCGGCCGATCTAACAGTGTCCTGATTCTACCATGGAGCAGGTGGCCCGAAGTTGCGCAATGGTTGATCGCACGGGACGCGAGCAGCCCGGCACGCCTGCGAGAGTCTTCGGGCGAGACTGGCGGAAGTCCGGACATCACTACTATGGTCGTCGCCTGCGTAATCAAGAATCAGTTGGGAGCTTTGTTGGATGTCCTGTGCTCGCTAGGCGGTCAAGCACGCGAGTTCACAAACCCGTTGGCAATGGTGAGGTCGAGAGATCCAAGTCGACTAGGAAGTACCACGTGTGAAAGAGCCTCATTGTTGCGAACGAAAATATGGACACTGTCATTGGTTCAAGATACCATGAAGCGGGACGACGGGAGCTTAAATTCACGTGCCGATAGTCAACGACCAAGGGACCAGCCCTTCTTGTGTTACAAAGGCATCAAGGCGTCAGATCATGCCGTACAACTCAGGCATGTCTCGCAATGCGGGGAACGAAGCAGTCCAACCTAGCCGTTCCAACAGATTCGATGCTTTGGAATCGAGACCGACCGCTGATGGATTAAGGAGGTGCTGAAGCCGCACCGACACCAGCTTACCGTCTTTCGATCAAACAGGGCACCGCGGAGAAGTAGCGTCACAAGAGCCGAATGGCATGTGAAAGGTATGTTCACGCAGGAGAGCCGGGATGCTTATCAGGTAGGAGTGTTTGAGCCTGTAGCAAACCCGTTTTGGGCAGTGTTATCTTAGCCACAGATAAGCTTTGATATCGCTCGCAGATACCGGACCAACCTTACCACTGACCAGGAGATGGTAGTGCTCAACGAGTAATCCCGTGGGAAGCCAACAACGAATCCAAGAAGAAGGGACAGCAATGTTAGCAGCAGCGAAGTGTTCGATCATGCCGCTGGGTCCAAGTCAACACTGGGTGCTCGAATAGAGAGGATATCGATGCATCCATAACCATCACGACGCTCTTCCAGAGGCTCGCTTCTGTTCCACCAAATCCTCCAGAGTCCAGACGCCCTATCAGCTCGAGCACAACGGTTGATCTAGGAGAAACGACCACACCAAGTCGCAGCTCCTCCAAACAATAGCCTGACCGTTCCACCAACACGCCTCTACGCCCTGCACATGCACGCTCACATATACGTCGAAGGTCGAGGCCCAAGAACCACCCAAACCCTGCACATCTGCGAAAGTTCTTATCCGAATCAGCCTGACCCACCCGCCACAGAACGATAGTGGTTGTGGAAGGGGGGGTCCACAACGTGCTACAAGGCGTGGTGAGATCCGCGGAAACGTAGTTTCTTCGAGATAGTCGCCAGACTGCCATTCACAATCAATGCATTGTTGTGATTGATGAGCTCCGGAGAAAGTCAAACATCGGTTTTGATACCGTGCTTGGTGAATTGGATTGTTCTTAAAGAATTCTACCTGCTGTTCCGTTGTAGATCTGTCCGAACAGCCTGATCAAACCATACTGCTCGTTGTCTACTTGCGACCGAGAACCTCAAGATCGACTATTCATCCAACCCGTCGTCGTGAATATGGCTTTCAGCGTAGCGAGTCTTTGGACGGCGCCGGCCATAAACCCCATCAACAAGAAAGCCCGTTCGGTCCCTTTCTTCAACCCAATCAACGAATACGGCCGTGTATTCTTCTTCTCCTGGTTTGGATTCCTGCTCGCCTTCTGGTCTTGGTAAGTCCCGGCAACCAATTCAACCCCACGGCCCACCATCCCCAACATTCGCTAACCCTCCCTCTCCCCGCAGGTATGCCTTCCCACCTCTCCTCTACGACATCATCGCCAAAGACGTCGGCCTCACCAAGAACCAAGTCGCCAACTCCAACATCATCGCCCTAACAGCAACGCTCCTCGTCCGACTCGTCGCCGGTCCAGCCTGCGACCGCTTCGGACCAAGAAAGACATTCGCAGGATGTCTCCTCATCGGCGTGATCCCAACGTTCCTCGCTGGAACGGTCTACAACGCCAACCAGCTCTACGCATGTCGCTTCTTCGTCGGTATCCTGGGTGGCAGCTTCGTGCCATGCCAAGTCTGGACCACCGGCTTCTTCGACAAGAACGTCATCGGCACGGCGAACTCGTTGACCGCTGGACTGGGTAACGCAGGAGGCGGCATCACCTACTTCGTCATGCCCGCCATCTTCAACAGCCTTGTTCGGGAACGAGGATTGACAGCTCACGTCGCATGGCGCGTGACCTTCATCGTTCCAGGCATCATCATCACAGCCGTTGCGCTAGCACTGCTGTTACTATGCCAGGACACTCCCACCGGGAAGTGGGAAGACCGCCACCAGATCGTCGAAAGCAGCCTCCGCCAACACGGCCTTCAAGGCGCTATCGTCGACATTCCCGGTACCGTGAGCGAGGAGAAGCGACCTGCTTCCGACTCCAGCTCGGAGGCCAGAGTCATGGACGAGGAGAAGAAACTCGATCAGACACGGGGTACATTCGCCGACAACGAGGCCCAAATGGGTGAGCAGCAGATGCTGGACACGGCTCGCGGCGAGGTCATTCTGAAACCTTCTTTCATGGCGATCCTCAAGGTGTCCTTCTCCCCGCAAGTCGTGGTCCTGGGTGTCGCATACTTTTGCTCGTTCGGCGCGGAGCTGTCGGTCAACAGTGTGCTGGGATCGTATTATCAGCATCAATTCCCGACGTTGCCGAAATCGACGGCGAGCAACTGGGCCGCTATGTTTGGGTTGATGAATGTTGTCTTCCGACCGCTGGGCGGTGTTGTGTCGGATCTGGCGTACAAATACACCGGAGGGAATGTCTGGGCGAAGAAAGCGCTGCTGCATGGATACTGTCTGATCACCGGTGGCTTCATGGTGGCCATCGGGATGGTCAACTCGCACAGCGTTGGTCAGCTCGTCGCGCTGGTCGGTGTTGGGATGGCGTTCTTCCTTGAAGGTGCCAACGGTGTCAACTTTGCAGTTGTGCCGCATGTCCATCCTCATGCCAATGGCGTGGTCTCGGGCTTCGTTGGAGCATGCGGCAATCTTGGTGGGATCGTGTTCGCGATCGTCTTCCGATATGCTGGCGCTGGAGGAAACTATGGCCGTGCCATCTATATTATTGGAGCGATGATCTTGGGGCTGCAAGTGCTGACCTGTTGGGTCCCACCAGTTCCCAAAGGCCAAATTTGTGGCAGGTAGAGGCCACTGGTGGTCAGTCTGTCATTTCACGCATAGATATCCCCATTTGATGAGACACGAATACAAATTTCAGCACAGCGTTCGGCACACAACAGAACTGGTGAGGACGATGACGGCGGGCATGCCAGGTTGGCGTGAATGCATTTCTTGACTACGGCATTCGCGGATGGTCTGGTGCATGCATCCGCTTCCTTGAGGACCACTAGTTGCGCATTTATGCGGCAATGGTAACCTCAACCTCGACACCGGCCTCGATGTTGATGATGATCTGCTTGACGACCTCGGTGGGGGCGTTGAGGTCGATCAGACGCTTGTGGATTCTGCCATGGATCAGTATCCCGTTCCATGTATTCCGAATTTCTCAATCCAATGTGCTCACCTCATCTCGAACATGTCCCAAGTCTTGGAGCCCTCACCGCAAGGAGTCTTACGGGTGGAGATCTTGAGGTTCTTGGTGGGAAGACGGACTGGGCCCTTGACGCGCAACTCCTTGCTCTTGGCACGCTCGATGAGCTCGCCGCAGACCTTCTCGAGGGCGGTGACCTTGCGGGAAGTGAGGGTGATGCGGATCTTGTGAATCTTGGGCTGGTCGCCGAGCGAGCCCTTCTTCGCGTCCTGGAAAGACATGTTGGCGGTTTTGGGTGGTTCGAGGGTGTTTTCGGTGGGGTTTGGAGGTTTTTGCGAACACGACTGAGTTGTTGTTAGTTTGCGCGGACGTTCGTAGTCATTCTATCGCACGTTCTCACCTCGGTCTTGTGACTCGGTAAAGTGATGTCCGTGAAGAGAGAAAAGTGTCGTCGTGAAGCGCGAACTTCACCAAATTGAAGTGCTGAAAACTCTTGGCATTGGTAAGGATGCGCTAGTCCGTTTTGGGCACATGCGATCCCTCCGATGCACTCATCATGACAAACAGAACGGAAGGAACTGCACCGATACACAAATCTCTAGAGGCATGGGGAAAGGCCGTTGTGAAGGAGACAGATCACGAGCGACTCACACAGTCGGTGGAAATAATGTCGATTCCAGCATTTGCACCCCTGCCACCGGCCAATACCAGACTCAGCCTGGGACCTCAAGAATGGGAAGCATGTCTGGAAGCCTGGCTGACTCTTTCGGAATTGACATTACGACTGCCACTGGACAAGTTCAACGAGGCCGCAGGTGACGATGGGTCACTTCCTGTGTTTCTCGGATCTTTCTATCAGGAGCTCAGCGAGACCAAAAACAACGGCTTCGAAGGCTCAAAGGCATTGTCATTACGAAAAGTCTGCTTCCGACTGGTAGCTCGTGCTTGGGTGGAGGATGTCGATGTATCGAAGTCTTTGCTTGCTTGGAAGTTCCTGTCAGATTTCTGTCATGCCCATCTCAAAAGTTCCGCACTTCCACAAGTCATGGCCAGGCTCTGGAGGAAAAGGTCCGGGGCTCTAATTCCCATGCTGCAAAAACAGAAAGATCTCGCCGTGATTATCTTGGAGTCAAACAAGATGGATGGTGCTACGGTTCTCCTTCCTCAACTCGGCACAATCACCCATGCTTCTGCCGATGTTGGATCGTTCTTCCTGACTGGCTCGGACTTCTTGGACTCACTAGGTGCCGCGTACAGTCGGGCATCGAGCGACGCAGAGAGGAAGGCTTTCTCGACAATTGTATATATGTGTCTGGTTTCTCTCGCCAAGACTGAAGTGCACAGCATAGCCCTTCTTTCAGACCATCTGTACACACTGAAAGCACAAGCAGACAACGCCAGCCCGTCACTACTTGCTGACGTCGTCACGAATACACCACTGCTGAGCAAGCTCCGGCTACTGGTCGGATCTAACGCTCCAGAGAGACTGTCGAAGCTTCTCGGAACTCTCGACACATACCGATCTACAAACCTGGCCCGCCGAAGGAAGCAACCGCAGCGAAAGGCGAGCAAAGGCAAGGGCAAGGGCCGTCAGACCGAATCACAGAACCCGATCAACATCCACCGAATGAGTCTCGTAACACAAATCCAGGACCTCTTCCCGGACCTCGGCTCCGGCTTCCTGATGAAGCTCCTAGACGAATACAACGACGACGTCGAACAAAGCACCGCCCACCTCCTCGAAGACTCCCTCCCACCCCACCTCGCCTCTCTAGACCGAACAGAACAAGCCCCCATTTACGACACAGACCCCCAAACTCAAATCGACCACCTCGCACCACGCTCCACACCACCTCCCTCTCACACTAACTTCATCCCCGAGCGCCGCAACGTCTTCGACGACGACGAGCTCGACCGCCTGGACTTCGAGGCCGGCCGTCTCCACATCGGCAAACAAAACCGCCAACCCTCCACCAGCAACCCCCAAAACAAAGCCGCCATCCTCTCCGCCCTCGCAGCTTTCGACTCTGACGACGACGAGCGCGACGACACCTACGACGTCGAAGACGTAGGCGGCACAGTCGACACCGCGCACCCCGACGGCGAACCCGGTCCAAACGTGAAGGTGACCCAAGAAGAAAACGACGCCACCCTCTTCAGCGCCTACAAGTCCACCCCCGAACTCTTCGGACGAACGTTCAACATCCGCCGAAGTCAAGCTCGCATGGCGCTGAAAGCGGAAACGGGATTGACGGACGAGGCGATTGAGGGATGGGCGATTATGCTGGCGCGCGAACCGAACCGGCTCAAACGCTTGGAAGCCAAGACGGGGGCGTTCGACGGGAAACAGACGGAGTTGGCGAGTACGGCGTATCGGGAGAGCCCAGGGACGGAGACGGAGGACTCAGACGTAGGACCGAGTGGCAGAGGCGGCTTTCGGGGTCGTGGGAGAGGACGAGGTGGTAGAGGGAGAGGACGTGGCGGGAATGCGGCGGGACCTTCGGGCGACCCGAGTACGGTTGCGGCGCAGAGGAGGAAGGAGGAGAACAAGGGAAGTAGAGCGAATCATAATCGGAGGGATCAGCGGGCGAAGAAGATGGCGAGGGGAGGATTCCCTGGGTAGACTTGGGATTGTATGCTTGTGCAGCAGGATGAGACTGTACTAGCTGCCGAACCTTACGCTACGATGAGTCCATAGTGGACATAGCAGAAGACAAGATTCATTGCATTTGGTCATCAATTCTAGTTCATGCCGTCTCGTTTGTCATCGCATCGCCTCACTGCACCAGCCTCGAATCCCAGTCATCTGCAAAGAAGTCGCTGCCGAGCCCAATGCGTCTCATTGCTTGCCGACGGCGGTCGTTCTCCTCCCTCTGTTGCTTGGCCTCGACAACAGCCTTCTGCTTCGCACTCAGCTGAGCAATATCGTCGTCGCCCAACTCGCCAGCCACAGACTTGGCCAGTTGTCGATCGAGAATTTCAAGAGCCTTCAGCTTCATGGCTTCAACATTGGACATGACCTGCTTTGTTTCTTCGACACGAGCTCTCTTCGCCGCTTGCTCAGCGTGTTCTTTCTGTTCTTCACGCTCCTTGCGTTTCTTCGACATCAGCTCCTGCCGACGAGCTTTCTCGGCGAGATAGCGGACGCTGTGACCACGAACTGTTCCCGTTTCCTCGAGACTCACTGGAGGTGTGGTGAAAAACAACACTCGACCGAATTCGTCACGCTGGTACTGCTCGCGGACGTCTGGAGGAATGGACAGATTAGCAGCATCGGGCAGCGTATAGACTTCGATAGGCGGCGGGTCGCGGTAATTCGCTGTCGGTGGGCGAGGAGCATATGCTGCAGGGTGCTGGGGTGCTGCCTGGCTTTGTTGTGGTGTGTACGAGGTTTGCTGCGGGTGCATAGAACGCGGTGGCATCTGATGATTATGTTGTGGTGTTGGAGGATAGCTAGGTTGGGCATTGGATTGAGGGCGTGGCGGGATAGGCGTCGGAGCGGATTGGCCGTACTGCTGTGGTCGAGTAGGGGTGTATGAAGGCATACCACTGGCGGACGGAGCTCGCTGAAGCGGCTGTTGCTGGTGTGCCGCAGCAGGTTGGTATGTCTGCGGTGTCGCCATCGGTCGTGGAGGCGGTGTCGGCAATTTCGGTGGCGGCGGTGGGGTGGGCTCAGGAGGTGGGGAGTCTTTCTCAGTGCGAGGCCGTCGGTGAACAGCGCCAACCTTTGGCGGTGCGCGGTCCGCTCCCCACTGCGGCTGCGGCAACTCGTCCGTCTCCTTTTGATCGTCCTTCAGCATGTACTGCAGTGGAGACGGGTACTTCTTCATCTTGCGAGGGTGGTCGAACAGATCCATCTCGTAGTCTTTGTCGCGCACTTCGTCAGGGAGACAACTCGCCCACGTCTTGATGGTGTTGAGCTGATGTGCTGTTTCGTTGTACCTAGACTGGCACACGTAGATCTCGGTGCCTGCAGGCATACCTCTCGGTCGGCCCTTGAAGTACCGCGTGTAGAACATGATGAAGCATTTACCTTCAATCTCATCAATACTGTGATCCCGGTACCTTCCAGTCTTCACAACCTCGTTCGAGAAGAAGTGCTTATCGAAGCGGTGTACAGTCTGCTCTGGGCGGTAGTACCAGCAGACGTTGACCATGTTCGAACCGTCTTGCACTTTGTAGGTGCGGTAGATTTGCGCGGGGATGGGTTTCGTCAAGTCGTTGGGGTTCTGCACATGAACCCAGTCTCCGACCTTGTACAACTCGCCATTATGCAGGATTCCGTTCGGCATTGGGACTTTGCCTTCATCGTCTGCAAACGAATCGTCTGGTTTAGCCTTCTCCTCGTCGTACAATCGCCCGGCTTCGATTTGCAGAGCGACTGCATCTTTGAAGATTTGCGATTCGTCCTGATTGAATGCCTTTGCATTGTTGAACATGAGATTGACATCCGCCATGAATTCTTCCAAGGTCTTGTACTTCTTTCGCTTTACTTTCCGTTTGAGTTGATCATATGCCATGGGCTGCTTGATCTCGGTGTAGTAGTCGGGCATGGTAACCTTGTCTGGGAGACGATCGAACGACCTTATCATAAGTTGGCTCCGGCTATTTCTCGGTTTCCGGATGCCTTTCAGGATGACTTGCATACGAGCCTCCATGGGGGTGAGCAGCTTCGGTGGTCTACCCCGAGCGCGTTTCCCGTTGGCCTCATCTGCAACATCTCGTTTCGCGATCGAAGTGGACGCTCGTGGACCTCGTCGCTTCTTCTTCTTTCCATCATCGTCCTCGTCACCATCGTCGTCGTCATCCTCTTCGCCCTCCTCGTCCGATTCCTCTTCGTCTTCCGGCTCGGCTTCCTGATCTGCCTCTTCGATCGGGGGCGGCTCGTAGGTAGGAATCTCGCCGAGGTCGGGCAACGTCGCGACCTCCTGTGTGATCAAGCCATCCTTGACCAGAAGCTGCAATTGCTTCTCCAATTGCTCCTTGATGACCAGCGCATCTTGGAATGCACCACTGTCCGGGACGTTGTATATTTGCGCATTGTGAGGGATCAGCGCAAAGTCGCGCACGAACTCGCTGAAGTTCCGGTATGCCTTTTGGTGAATCTTCGCTTTGATCGTGGACATTGCTATGGGCTCCTTGATCGTCTCGTAGTAGTCTGGCAGTATCCGCTTGTTGATCTTTTTGTGGAACAGCTTGGACGGGTCGAAGCCATCTTCGGTGCGATAGTCGTAGATTGCATTGAGGATCTTGGACATCGCAGCCAACTCGGCGGCAGGCAGCTGGACGCCATCGTTCGGGTTTTCGGTGGAGGGAATTGGCGTGGAACTGGGACTGCGGGCCTTGACCGTGCGTCCGGGCGCCATGGTGTCGTAGTTTGGTATGTCAGGTCGTCGTGATTGGCATTGTCAAGCTCATGCGCTGGCTGGGAGACGCGACGTGAGGAGGGAAGGTGCACCCTTGCGGACGATCCCGCTGCTTACATGATCGTGTCTAGCCTAAGGCATCCTCACGAAACAATCTCCTTGCCTCCATGGCTCGACTCCTTGACCAGGACCAGTTCCTACCGTCTGCTGGGTCGTCTGAGTGCTTGTCAAGGTGCCCATCTAATACAAGTTGTCTGTACGAATAGTATACCTTATCTTCCCTACTACCAGGTGTAACACTGTGTCATGAGTGCTCCTACCTCATTCCATTCAGTTGAGCTGCTGACTTATCTCGCACGGGGTCGAGCTTCCAGTGTCTTCTTCTTTGGCAGCTGACGGCGAATGATGTGATGAGCATTGTTGTCTCCATTGAATTCTAGACTCCGGGACTGTGTCGACGCCTCCTTGCCAAAATATCACTTTGCCATTCACTCCTGCCATTCACAGGGATCGCGGATAACGGGATTCGGCTTGCGGCTTCTCCATACTTTCGATCACCAGATCTGCCTTCCCATCTACATCAACCTACATCTTCAAGCAAAAGACGATACATCACGCACGACTTGTCGGCGACCACTTCTATCTTCACAACACTCTCCTACTCATGGCAACTTCCATCCGCCTTCGAGTCCGAGGCCCTCAAGGAGTGGCGACGGTCAGTATCGCCTATGACGCTACCTGGAGCGACCTCATTCACGAGATCTCAGAAAAGAGCGGAGTCGCCGACTTTGACCTCAAATATGGATATCCGCCTCAGCCGCTGGACACCGAGTCGATAAGTCCGGAGATGAAGCTATCCGACTTCCCTCAAAAACTCAACGGCGAGCAACTGATCGTCATGCCACGAGCCATTCAAGCCAAGCTCTTCAGCCCTCTCGAAGGAACGACCAGAAACCAGGAAAACGTGGGGGCGTTACCGTCGTCCACATCACGCTCAGCACCAGTACACAAGTCCGGAGACTTTCCAGATCAGCCACTCAATTTGACAAGAAAGAAGCAAAACGTTGACTCCGATCCGCCTGAAGTACAGGTGCCTCTGCTCGATGGAGTCATGGTCCTGCGTGTGATGCCTGACGACAATTCCTGCATGTTTCGAGCGTTATCCTCAGCAGTTCTCGGTTCCGCTCTGGATGGCATGACGGAGCTCCGATCCGTTGTGGCGCAGACCATTCAATCACAACCAGAACTGTACACTGAAGGCATGCTCGAGAAGAAGCCCTCGGACTACTGCCAATGGATCCAACGCGAAGACAGCTGGGGAGGCGGGATCGAGCTGTCGATTCTCAGCCAGCACTTTGACATTGAGATTTGCAGCATCAATGTCCAAGATTGCCGAGTGGACAAGTTCAATGAGGGTAAGCCCACGAGGTGTCTATTGGTATACTCAGGGATCCACTACGACGTGTGTGCAGTCGCGCCATATAGCGGTGCAGATCCGGAGTTCGACCGCAAAGTCTTTGAGGTGGTACGGGTCGATGGCGAGGACGAAATGGACGGAGGTGCGCTGGCTGGAGCACTGGAGCTGTGCAGAGGCCTGCAGAAGCGGCATTACTTTACGGACACGCATGGGTTTAAGTTGAAGTGTAACCAGTGTGGCGAGGGAGGGAATGGACAGCAGTGGGCGGTGCAGCATGCGAAGAGTACGGGGCATGGCGATTTTGGCGAGGGATGATCGAGGGCATATTCGCATTTGGATGGCGCCCCGCTTACTTATATGTGCCAGTCAGAGGAGGGCCGGTAACTGTGCAAATTCACGTTGTTCTGCCAATATGCCTGGGCGTCTTGGTGACCGTACAGGTAAATGTAGGTTAAGGTGGCATGGTGCACCGCTAAGTTAAGTTCCAAGAGCAGTACATGTACGGCAGCCAGACAACTTGCGAAGTCGTGCATGTCTGATACTTTCGCCTTTGCTCGTTGACCTCACTACTTACCAGTACCTCTCACCACATGGAAGTCTCCACATCTTGCATCTAGATTCTCGACCACGTTCTGTCGCGGGATCGGAAACCCTGCCGAAACAGAGATCGGGAGATCAGGGTACCACCAATTCTTTAAGTCCAATATCGTACCGACAAATCAAAACAACGTGATAGCCTTCCTGAATCCATTAGAGTTCATCGAGGTAAATGAAAGCCTCGCTTGCACTTTTCGCTGATACCCGCCTTGTTTGATGGATTTCTGCTCTCGTACGCACTTCGTTTGCTTCATGTTTTGTGGCAAATTGGTTGGTCTAGCCACAGCGTACTAAACCTGAGCTATTTGTAACATTCGTTGCGTCGGAGCGCTCTCGCCCGGCATGTTCCATATGTTGTGCTCGGGACTCCGTGACGGCGAGCATTGAAGAGAAGGGGATGCCGCGTGAAGCCACCGCTCTGTCGTACAATCTCTCCAAGACCCGCCTGGCACATGAGCAAGTTGACGGCCGGTCGGAGACAGGGTACACCAAACTGCTACGAGAAATCGAAGTTCTACTTCGTGCAATCCACGTCGGGATCTCGAATCTGCGAAAGTATGGCCAAGTCTGAAACGTCGCCGCCGGAAAGAGAAACAGCAAAGATAGAAGAGCCTACTTGGTCGCCTCCAGATCGCGATGTTAGCCCTGGAGACTTGGCCGCGATGCTGATAAAGTTTGGTCATGCTGGTGTGGAAGCACTCAATAACCGGGACTTCGAAGGACAAGACGGTGGGCTCTACAGAATCTTGGCCCCTGAGTTCCGGCCTCGATTTGGCAACTCACCGGAGGGACCGTCAATGCCTGAGAACGCCAAAATGCTGCAAATGCAGCTGGGAAAGTATCCCGATTACTGGATGGAGGTTATGTCGGTCACGCCCGAGGTGTTCGAGAAAGAGGGCACCGCTGTCGTGTACGTGGAGAGCGATGAGCACGGTGCGCCGCCAGGTGTCGTGACCCGCATTATTCATGAGTTCAAGTGGAGAAAGGGCGAGGAGGGCTGGAGGTGCTTCCACATGAGCACTATGAAGGGTATCAGTGAGTCGAACTTTGGGTGATTGTGGGAAGAGATGGCTTCGTGCAATGAGGGTGAAGCGTATGCAAAGGGAGTGCCGTCTCTGCGTGTTGATGAGCGGTTGGGCAGCGGGCGACGCTGGCATCGATGGCGCTCGGGCGTAAGAGAGGACCACGACGGGCGCAAAGATAACCGATCAGCGCTACGAGATGTCAAAGCAATCGTGCGATGAGTTCCGTGTCGAGAGCACGATCTCATGTTCGAAGGTCAAGGGCGACCAAGCTGGAGGGAGAGCTTGCGCATCACCCACCTCGAGCGGAGCATCTTCAAAGCGAAATCAGAGGAGGACTGGGCGTGGGACTCGTTGAACCAGTGTGCGACATTGCTTCATTTTCCGTCCCTGCCTCTGCAACACATTCACCGACATGCCAAGCTTTCGGGAGGAGGTTAGTCCCGGCGACCTCACCTCATACCCAAAATGGCAATATATCGACTTTGAACGTTGTCGTAGAAGCCTGGTATGGCACGCATGGCCTCCTTAATCTCGCCTCCGCCATTTTGGAAGGAAACAGTGACGAAGTTTTTCCGCGCCGGAATTGTTGCCGAGACCCTCATCAACGGCCAGCTCAGGGAGGCTGCTTCTTTTGACTAGATGCAAGTGATGCGCGGTATGTGTACAATTATCCTGAAAATGCGCTGATCGCGAGTCGTTGGACAGCGGGGGTGTGGTACGGTACCGCGAGCCGAAGGCTTTCGGTAGATCGTACCAGCTGCGGGGTTCCATGCTTCATTGCCAACTCCCGTCGGAGGCACATTCGATTGTCTTGTATGCTATGATAGAAGGGCTCGATGTTCTCATCATGCTTCATGTGATACGACAGTAGAAAAGACGTCTGACGGATTGGGGAATCCCAGGGAAAATCCTTTCACTCGCCAAATAAGGTTTGGGCTAACTCCCAAATAAGAAGTCGTCGGAAAAAAATTGTTTAGCGATCAAGGAACAAGCGGATTCGAATGCTACAACATTGAGGCGATGGAGAGAGCCCAGCTGTAGCGGCCGGCGAGAGTCACGGCTCCAAAAAAGTAGCTCGTTGTCGTTGTCGGTCCGGTAAGGCCCCTGAGGCCCCCCACGGCCAAAATTGTTATAACTCGTCCCCACGACGTCGCAAAAATGTCTCCCAACGCGGGATCGAACCGCGGACATCCAGATGACAGTCGGGGGTATCTCCTTTACAGTCTGGCGCTCTTCCTGTGGAAAGATATTAATTTGTGACCTTATGCGGATGGAGTTTGTCTGTGAAACCACTGCGGAGTTACACGTACCAGCTGAGCTATTGGAAGAGGGTGCAGGAGCTGAGCTCCTAATAGCTGATTATGTGGGCGCCGGGCAGCTGCGCTCCAATATATAGCCTTTGTCAATGAGGGAAAGATTGGCATCTAGCGTTACTAACGGACGAACTTTGCATAAGAGGCCACAAGTACTGCATCTTAGCATCTCCGTCCTTGTGCATAAGCTGCTTAAACGATCAGTTCAACGACTACAGCCTGTGGGGTTATGTCTGAATAATATGGGACACATTATCCCCAGAGCCCTGTGAACGCTAGGACGGGCTGCCTCTCGACGGCGTTGTAAGCCGGGCGGTAGCACAGAAGGGAGTTTACATCGGTGGGGGCAGCAGAGATACGTAGTATTCTCTCTGATAATGGCCAGGAGACAAGGTATAGATACACTCTTGTAAGACAAACGAAGCCGTGTATCCTTCTTGCGACCTCTACCTGTACAGTAGTACACTCGACTCGAGCTGCCATAGTAACGGGCACAACCTTCGAGAACGCCCAATTGCACCCTCATTCCGGGATCGATCAGACACACCAATCATTACATGCTTCGTTGCATGGTGGTAGTCTCTCGATCGTTACGCCAATCTGTTGACGCAACCCACCTTCCCACCCTCCTCGACACATATCCTGCAAGCCTCCTCAATCTCCTTTGCACACAGCTGCGTCCGTTGCCGACCACCATTCCTCGAAGCCGCCAAATGCTGATAGTGGAATGCCTTTTCCTCATCGCCGTCAACCTCCTTGAACAACTTTGACAAAGCCCTCAAGTATGGCAAACCCAGATCCAAAGGATGCACCGCAATGTCGGGAGCCCGGACAAGGTCACTGATCCATTTGATTTCCCGGCCCATCGATCGTTCAATGTCGTTGAACACTTCCATTCGGTTGTCTTGAGATCCAAGACTGAGGTTGTTGAAGCATTCCCGGCGGTTGATGTGGTTGTCTTTGCCGACTATAGTGACGATGCCTATTGATCCTGATGGACGGAGACCGATTAAGCCTCTTCGGTGGAGGGGACGGTATGGTCGATGTTGGGATGGTCGACATTGAGGCCGGCTCTTGCTGTTTGGTGATCTTCAGGATGGATGTAAGTGCGATCGGCGCCATGGTGAATAGTGAGCCAGGAAGGGGGTTTGGATAGGCTTCTTCAACACAGATGGGTCCTGGTCTGCTCTTGTACTGATGGTTCCCGTCCTTCTCTTCATCTGTGAGACCACTTGTCTAGGAAAAACACCGTGAAATGCTTCAGATTCATTCCAGATATGGAGCCCCATGACTCTAGCCTGGAACAATGGCTGAGAAGATCTCAGTCCGCATGATCAATCCGAAGACATCCGAAGCACCGTCTGGTCCCTCCACATGGCATACTCGTCCGTGCCATACTTCAGCTCGAATGCCACCTTCGACATGGTCACCTCCGTCTTACATTCCTGGTGCTCCTCTGAACCTTGATCTGATCGTCCTAATCTTCTCATTTTGGCCTCTAGCCGCATAATGATCAGACCTTCTTTAATCCTCTCGCGCCCATTCACCGGCTCTTGTCTTGTCTCGATACTGGTCGTATCTCGCAACCCTGTGTCGAGCTTCTTCGATGGACCCGCATCACTATCACCGCGATTTCGCTTTACATGCTCAGACAGTCCAACATATCCAGCGTCGACGCCAAAGCTATCGCGGGTCTCGCTGTACCCTGGCGATGGCGGGCACCATAGAGACGATTCTCGCATCTTGGCAGGAGGTGGCTTTGCGTGTGTTGGTGCTGACAACTCGCTCGATGGCCTTCTAGCAGTCCGGCCCATCCCGTCGCCACTCGTGAATTCGGCGCCTCGATTGACATCCAAGCGTTTCTCCGCGCTGGTTTGGAGACCGGGCAAGATGTCATGCAGTAAAGCAGTGCTACAGTCCCTCTGATCCTCGGGAACTTTGCCCGGTCGAAGGTGCCGCGGGATGCATATAAACCAAGCCCGCTCGGACGTTTGGCCAGTGATGATGTTGATATCGGCGATCAGCTCGTCCCTCTTCTTTTGAGAACTTGGTCCACATGTGGCATAAGGCTTATGCTTCAGGGGGGATTTTCTCTCATGATGGGAGGCCCGGTCGATCCACACTTGCTCGTCGATAGTCATTGTGTTCGTATAGCTGATGCGTGGCGGCGGATTGTCGACTTTGAGCAGCTTGTGCTGTCCCGTGTACGTCTGCGAAGAGGAGCTCGGTCCTCGTTGAGCTATTATCTGGTCAGTACACTATCTATTTCGGATTGCTCTGCTTCATTTGACAGACCTATGTTACCGTTTTCATCGATCTCGTAATGGGCAATGGATTTGCTTGTTGCTCGGGGTGGTGTCTGCATGGTGTTCGTTTGGATAATCTGGATGGTGTTGTCGGATTGTCCTTCTTGGGGTCTGGAGAGTTAAGTGCTGGGTGCTCAGCAGCGAAACCGGCACTTTTGATCTCCTGAAGGTGGCGCCCTGCTGCTCTGTTTGCTGCTCTGAGACTTTCGATATTAGCAGCGTCTATCTCGCAGGCAAAATGCCAAAAGGCCACCCAGCCCTGAGACCACTCTGCAGAAGCGCCTCACCGCCTTCTCGCAATGTCTTAGGTCGAGCTTATCAAAGCATCAAAAACCCGGCTCAGAAACCAGCAAACATGCAAGTCTCTTTGTTCGGACCTGAGGCAAGCACATCAGAAGCTGCCAACGCGAGGCTAGGATGGGCCTAAGCGAACTCATCGGCATCCTGCAGCGAAGGGAATCGACGGCCCACAAAGGATAGCCTAGCTGGTGGAGGCAAGCAATTCGACGAACATACACCGTTAGAGGTCCGTACCTGACAGTGTGCCTGCTAGTGAGCTGCCAGCGAAATGGTAAGGTTTCATTGCTGTACAGCTACGTTACCTGACAAGCTACCTGTACTGTTAGATATCCGTCCAGATAAGTTGCAAGTCCTGTTGATCATCCAGCCAGATAACGCACCTGGCAACTGGCGTGTACCGTTGAACGGCCATCCGGAACGTGTGTCTGGACCGTTTAGAGGATAATGGAAACCCCGCTGCCTGCATGGCATGGCCAGAGTATACGTGTCAGAGTGCATCTTGGACGACGTAACGATCCATGGCCAGTCTGGTAGCCCGCAGTGAACTTGAACAAGCGAACTGATTGATTGGCCTCCTTCAGTTGTACAGTATATAGCGAACAGGCCACCATTCCGATCGACGAGACACTCACCACAAAGAATGCCCTGAGCACCTTGAACACCCTGAGCACCTCGAACACCCTGAACTCCACATTCAACATTCCCAATCATCCCAATCCTATTCCGCCTTGCTCTTCTTTTTCTTCTTCTTGATCTGCTCATCGGGTACAGTGCCATTCGCAAGGTCGCCTGTTGACTTGCGCTTCTCCCTCTTTTCCTTCTTGAGCTTCTTCTCAATCTTCTCCTCGTCAACCTCCATCTCATCGGCGGTAGACTTGCGCTTCTTCTTGTTCTCCTTGACGGTGTCCACGTCGACCATTTCGGCGTCTTCGGTCTTTGACTTCTTGCTCTTCTTCTCCTTTCGTGCCTTTTGCTCAGCTGCTTGTGCGGTGACGCCAGGAGCGCCATCGACCTCGGCGGTTGGGTCTTCGACGTTGATGTCGCCAAGAACGGCATCCATTGCGGCTTTCTGAGAAAATTGTTAGCACCGTTGCAAGCGACTTCGGATTGTCTTGATTGTACCATTGCATCGGCGTTCTTGGTTGGGTTGATACCCTCAGCGTAGAACCTTAATCGCTCGTCAACCTGAGCGCGAAGGGCCTCACCGAACTTCCTCGTCGGTGCCTGGCTGAAGTTGTCGATTCTTGATGCGATGGAAGTCTTGTTGGCAAGGAAACGAGAAATACGGCCCTTGTTCTTCAAACCAGCCTTGCCAATGAACGAAGAGTGGTAGATCAGACCGTACTTGGGAGTGTTGCCCTTGGTCTTAAGTGCGCGGAAGAGAGCCTTCTCGGCACCGAGGATTTGAACAGTCGAGGCAGGGTATTTGGCCAGATTCGTGAGCGAGCCAGCGTGGGAGATGAGACGAGCGCCGACAGTCTCTCCGATAAGAGCAGCAAGGTTGGGTGCGACGATGCCCATCTTTGCGACGAGGTATGCGCCCAGGGATTTGCGGTATGCGGCAAGGCTGGCAGTGCGCTTCGCGAACATCATGACATTCTCCATATCGCTCTCACCAAGATCCTGACCCATGGAAACGCGCGCAGCCTCAATGATAGCCTTGGCAGTGCTTTCATCGTCGTCCACAATCTTGGCCAAATCGTGCAGGCTGTCCTCTGTCAAAGTCTTCTTGTCGCCGATGTAAAGTGCGCATTGTGCGTATCTCTGGTTCTCGCTCACAATCCTGATGAGCTCCGGGAAATGCCAACCGTACCATTCGCGGACACGCATGGAGAATGTGTTGACTGCCTTGTCGAGGTGATCGATTGTCGCAATGGCCTGGATGATGTGGTTGTCGTTCTTCTGCACGCTGAACTTGACCTTGGCGCGGGAGTATGCGTGACCGAGACCAAGCTGAGCGCGAGAGATGTCGCCAGTCTGCAAGTTCTTGAGCAGCTTCTCGGCATGCAGACGCAGTCCTCTGAGGAGATCGGCGGCCAACTCGCTGGTTTCCGGAGTCTCGCACTCAATGCCAGTGAATCCAGCCTTGACGCTTCCTGCGAGACCCTTGTCGCCAACACCAATCGTGATTTTGTTCTTCTTGCTCGCCTTGGGAAGATTGGCCTCCAGCACGGTGCGCAAGTAATCGCTCATGATGCCCTCCGAGACGTCGTTTGCGTTCTCCAATGCTTGTCCTGCGCCCTGGAACGGAGCGAACGATACCAGCTGCACCATCTTTCCGAATCGAGCGAGATCGGTCTGCGCATCTTGTACTTCCTTCAGACGAGCGCCTACGGTATCGGACGGGAGCTTGACGGAGAAAATGGCGTAGCCCACCGAGGACTCGTGGAGGAGGTAGTCGACCGACATGGCGGCGGGGAACTGCTCGGCGCAGTGATTCGGAAAGTTGGAGGTCTATCAGCAGCGGTTGCTGACGAGTCTGTCGATGTAATGTGGGTGAAGCAGACAGGTCAATTGCTCCGCACGGGCAGCTTGAATTCTTTCGTGCTTGCAAAAATCCAAAGAGCAGTTCCTTCCGGAGCTCGGACCATCGCGCTTGCCTTCATTCGGCTCCGCCGCCAAGCACCTCTTGTCCATATACCAGTGAACTTCGACCATTGGACAACACCTCCGCGAAGCTCCATATACCACAACGACACCGCGCAGGCGCACCGCAATCATGCCTCAGGATATGCCGCCGACCGGCGGCTACGAGCCAGTCCAATACCGCCGAAACCTCCCCGTTCGTGGCTTCCGACCTGCCTACTACCTCCTCGGTGTGGCCGGTGTCATGACCTACGGATTCTACAAAGTCGGGAAGGGCATTAGAGAGCAGAAGTACGCCGCGAATATTTTGGAGGGTACATAGGAAGACTGGGTGCTGACAATGGACAACAGTGAACTGGCGCGAGAGAAGATGTGGTCGCGCATCCACCTTATCCCACTACTACAAGCCGAGGAGGATCGCGATGCTGTACGGAGACATTATGCGCAGCAGAAGATGGAGGAGGAGCTTTTGGGCAAGGCAGCGCCTGTATACTATGGTGATCGGTATGTGCCAGCGTTGGAATGGTGGGACATGTGGAAAGACATCACGACTGACTCGTCCGGAATACAGCTTCGTCAGGCCAACCTACGCTGTGACACCCGGACAGGTAACGAAGTAGTTGAATGGAAGGAGGCTTTGCAAATGGGATGTCAGGTGTCGTGTACATACCATACCACCAAGGAGTTGAAGGCGTTGACAATAATTCTGGACCTGTCTCGTGTTTGCAGACGATATCCGGTTTCCCGCATCCCCAATCGCCCGGTTCTTCGTCTCTTGATCTCTCAGCGCCGTCTTCCGTGCACGGGCTTGAGGACAGAGGCGAAATTTCACAGTCTTTAATGCAGACTCCACGGACCACCTCTGGCCCACTGGTCCTGTTCCGCCTGTTCTCCATTATCATTGACTCAAACGAAGCTGTTTCTGCGAACGCACAATCCTTCACCGCACCGCCTGACAGCTCAAGCAGGCTAGTGACGGGTAGCCGCAGCTCAACGGCTCAAGCCGGGCAAGAAACGACTATTCGCCTTGCTATGGTCGTTGGGCGTCTCAAGAACTTGGCTTATGGCGGTTCGTTTTCTCCAATTGACCTGCTAGTACTGACCGCCTTTCGCATACTGCTTTGTCGCAGGCCGAATGCACTCCACCTCGCGAGATGTCGTTCGTTGAGGTGATCCTGGAAACTGCGGGTAGCCGCAGTCTCCCTACCGCGTTTCTGTTTCTCTGCGAAAATCTACGTCTTTTCTGGGCGCTTTCGTCCCTAGACGAACGAAGAGCAGTGTTTGGTCTTTGAGGATGATGGTCCGCGATTCTTGTTCCATCTCGACCTTCTCATTCCACACAACAGCGATTTCCGGCCCATATCAGTGCATGGCTGGTCCTCTCGCTGGCCATTCGCACCTTCAACGGTGCTGCTACTGCGATCCCTGCGCTACACTAAGCTAAGAAATCTCGGTTCGCCATCGAAGCTTTTGGAGAACGCCTCGAAGATCAATCTCAAGCAAGCACTGCGGCTCCTCCATCATCATGGAGTTTCCTTCCGCAGGCAAGGCCAGACTTGGTGTACAGAACGCGAACAGGGTCTCTCGTGAGGTGTCATTGTAGCCATACAAAAGGAAAATGGTCCAGCTAACGAGTGTCAGGTCCCGTGCCTAAACCCGTACCAAATTCAACGCCAAAGATCAACGCCGGACCTTCGACGATCATGAAGCGAGCGCGAGATGGCGATGATCAGCTCTTCGTCGGCAGCACGCCCCCACCGCAGAAGCGCAAAGTGCTTCCTGTGAAGCCTTCGCAGCCTTCAATATCAGAAGTGAAGCCGCTGAGTTTCAAAAGCAAGACCACTTCCACCACCACGCCGGACATCCATTTTGGAAGTACGACTAGCCAATATACCATACCTTGCCACGATTGGGCGGACTACCTCAAGCATACAAACATCAAAGGCATGTTCAATCACAAGCCGGCCGCGGATTGTACCGCAAAATTCGTGGTCCGGCGTCAAGAATTGATTCGACAGATCCATGGAGTCACCGGCAAAGGCCATATCTATTGGCATTGCGTCCCGCTGGCATATCGTCGTCCAGATAGACCATTCCCTGAAGATCCGATCGATGCCAGTGGGGTGCTTTTGGCGGCGATCTCGGTGTGCGTCAGTCGTCTTCAGCCGAAGGACCGGGTCGTTGACCTCACCGCATCTCTGAGTGACTCCGCGCTCGTCGTCTCTAAGATCTCGAAAGCTGACTTATCTGGAACTCGCCCAATGACGGCCCGGCCTTCGATGTCATCGGTCGTGGAGGCCTCGCGCAATGTGATCTCCTCTATGCAACCTAAGCCCCTTGGATCTGCATCTTCCAGTCGCGTCAGACGCAGGCGTCGATCCTCAACTGCTTCCACGATTATCCTGGCATCGAGGGAGTCAACTATCAAACCCCCTGGCTTAGCCACTTCCTGCGCCACAGAGACCTCGCTTGCCTCGCCCGAATCAGTATCTCCATGCGACGCTGCGCCGGACAGTACTCCTACCCTGCCACCACCAGAGCAGTCCAGATTACCAGCGCAGTCAAGCCCAACAACGTCAGTCTCGAACGCGGGCGTGGCTCAGTTGCAGTCCACTTCTCAAGCACAGACAGCTTCGACCTCAACGCCCATCTCTTCTGGCATGGCGCCAGCAGCGCGGATGGGCCCTTCAACCTCAGTGCCAAGCATGGGCCAACTGGAACCTATTTCTCAGCCGCGCCCAGCTTCGATCTCGTTGCCAACCGCCGGCAACGATGCCACTTCGGTTCCCGGTAGAAGCTATTCGCTTCCATCCTCAGCGCCTCCGTCGACTAGTACTGTGCCATCCTCCGACGGCAATTTAGCCGTGGACTTCCAGTGCAGATTGGCATCTATGAAGTTGGCAAGGGAGCAGCAGATACTGAAGGTCATTGATGCTCAGATCGAGGAGATGCAGTGTCACCAGCAAATTAATGGCTCGGGAGGAGGACCTGTTTGAGGTCAAGGCAAGGTAACTGAATTGGTGGCTCCAAGAGGCTATCGAACAAGACGCGAGTTCTGAACACTGGAGACTTGAAGACGATGGAGAAAATCACCAGACACGACATACGCGGACTACGAGTATTACGATACATTTGAGCTTGTCACAACATGGCTTGACCAAGCACACTTACGAGATATGATAGAACGAATAGGATTAAACGGTCGATGCGCTTCCTGTACCTCCCGGCTATCCTTTCTCCTCCTTGGCGACAGTACTACTCTGCCTGCTCCTGGTCAGGCAACAATCTCACGACCAAGCTTGGGGCTTCTTTCTGCACATCCAGACCAACGCTTCGGCATATTTTCCTCTTCAGTCCATGTCCATGTGGACTTCTTGATCGTCGACTTTGCCTTGCGGAGCTGTTCCAGAGTACTCCTGTCCTGGCAAAGAATCGTGCCTATGTCCCGCATGCGCCTGGCGGTCCCTGGCCTTTCGATCGAGCATTGCAAGCCGTCCCTCCAGGTACTTGACGTAGTGTTCCTCCGCCTCCGCGTCCGAAAACTCATCTCCTCCATCCTCATCCTCATCCTCATCCTCGTCCCCGGAATCACCGCTCCCAGCGCGGAAGGCCACACCGCGGTAGGGAGGCGCTCCTTCTCGAAGCCTCCTCGCTGCGTTGGCAAACATAACAGCCTGAAGCTGCGTAAGCCTCTCGTACGACTGCAAGTCAAGGTGCTCGAGAGACTGTCGGACCTCCCGTACCGCTCTATCAACAGAGCGCAAGTGGATTCCTGGCTCTGTGCTTGCACCACTAGCCTCCATGGCGTACAGAATCTGCTCCTCGATGCAAGGCGCATCGCTGTTGAAGTCGAGTTCGATGTTGTATCCCTCCGCTGTGTCTGTACGCACATGGTATTCGAATTCCTGGTGGTAGGTCGTCGCTTTGAGTGCTGATCTACGGGAAGTGTTCTGAGTTGTGTGCGCTAGGTGCGCGGTGGGGTCGTGGTCGCTGTCGATAGCGGACAATGGTTCACGCTCGAACATGCTGTCGACATCTTGCGGGTATTCTTGAGCGTCCATGGTCGGATATTGGCCATATTGTCCCGGTATTGCATCCAGTGCTTGCTCGTAGCTCTGATATTCCATGGTCGGATATGGGTCTCGCATGTCGAACGATGCGCAATGTTTACGCTCTGCCTGTTTGTCGCTGCAGTCGAGGTCAGGGCCAAGCAGGCGATTCGATCATGTTATTGCTCGGGACAAGCAGCTCGAAGCCAGCATACCATGATTTGCTCCGCGCTCGCGGTTGGCGGGTCGAGGCGGGCGCTAGTGCGCTGAGGCAGCAGCCACGCATCCTGAGAATCATTCACTTTCGATGCCAAGACTTACTAGCGTCAGCCCAAACAGGAAGGACCCGACAAGGGGCAGCTCTACAGGCTTGGAACAGACGTCGTGCGATACAGGGCGTACTGGCTAGTTGATATTTGTGGCTTATTGATCCGCACTGTTTCGGCAAATCGTCAAACCTCTGTGCTGTTGCACTTCGACTTTCTCAAGATAAGTCCATAGCATCCGACTCCGACACATTCACCTGACCTGAAGCAACACCTCCATGCGATCTTGCCTCCATCTCGGAATGCCCCTCGGACATCTCCTTGATCGACGTATCCACCTTCTTCGAGCCAATGGCCCTGGCCGACTTCGGCACTAGCAACTTGCGCTCGTCAATCGGCTTGCCCGAAGGACCCATGTGCGTTGCATTTGCCCTGAGTGTGCCATTTACATGCTCTTTGAGGCGCAAGTCGTTTTTGAGCCGCGTCTCTACTCTCTTCAGGTCATCTTCAAGCGTCTCTCTGTCGATCATAGCCTCTAGAGCAAGCAGATCGTCGAGTCCCGTTGGATCTGCAGACGAATGGTGGGTTGAAGTGGTACACTCAGCGCTTGTATCAGAGGTTGCTGCCGTAGAGGAGCGCAGATTGGCGCTTTGTGACTCGGAGGTGAAGTCTTGCATCTCTTCATCTTCACCGAATGCCATGGTGTCGAAATATGGATTGGATATGCGCGCTTCCCAATGTCTTTCGGCAGACGTTCTCTTGGGTGGATTCGAGGAAAGTTTGGAAGAAATCAAGTGTCGTAGAGCGAATTCACCTTGCTTCGAGATCAAATCATCGCGGGTCATATTGACTTCGTTATGCGGCTGAGCAGATGTCCCATTCACTCAACTCTTAAAGAACGCGGGGTCGCTTGGGATCGGACAAGGAAAGATTGCAAATTTCACCTCTTGTACTCTCACCAAGAGCGGTATATCAGAACCGCAGAGTCATCCTTGAATATGACGATGAACGGCACTCCTCAAGTCGTTTCGCAAGATCATTGAGCAATCCTCCTCTTATTTCATCAGTTCGGAGCTGGTTGCAATGCTTGAACTCACCCTTCAGAAACAGGTAAGCCACATCCAGTACTGTTACTGCACCTTTCCGCAGATCCCATCCGTCTCATCCCAATCTCCACTGTCCAGACTATGTATCCCATTGCCGGCGTAATGGAAGACCTTGCCAGGCCATGCCATTCAGGGTGACGATATCTTGTCCTTCTATTTGAGGCTTCCCAAGTGATCGTCGAGCTTGACTTGAACAACTTTCGTCGCTAGGCGGTCGACCTCGATGTCCTTGGGTCGAGGCGGGTATATCGACGCTTCCGCAGGTCTATCGGCGCCGTAGATCTCTTCATGAGTGCGAGGATATTCGTAGGTGATATTTCCAGTGATCTTGTCGTATTTGCCACCGGGTGGGATATTACAGGTGATTAGTAGCTTGGATCTCGCCTTCGTTCCTTTCATGGTCCCAACGAACGGAAAGGTGTACTTCCGCGGAGGCAAGGGTAGAGCTTGCTCCCATAACCCGTAGAATTCCTCTTGGAGCCACTGCTTGAGGTCGTGTGAGAGAACGCCGTGGCGCTCGTCGACTTCATTTTCGATCTTCTCCCAAACGTGTTCAAAATTGCTCGTACAGTCGGTGATTGAGCGTTTGAAAACCTCCAGCGTGCCCTTGATAGCCTTCTTGTGTGCATCCAGTACGTAGTACTCTGTCATCATCTGCCGTCCTTCGTCTACCTTCTTGTCTGCGTATTCAACCTGGCAACGTCTCGCGGCCTTCTGTACATCGCTGGCTCCTAGAGGACGACTCGTGTTGGCAGTTTCTTTGTCCACCATCCACACACGAGCCTCATGCATACGATGCTTGCAGTGGTGTATTGTGCGCTAGGGAAAGAGTCGTTTACAATCGTCTTGATGAGGTGGAGTACAGTGTCCAGAAGTGCCGTGGGCCACATTTTCACATCCTTGTCCAGAGCGCCGAGTTGTTTTGGGGTGAGGATTTCTTTCATGCCCGGATCTCCTGCTATCGACTCGAGTTCTCGAATGACGGATTCGTGATGGGCATCATAAGCTCTTTGATCGATAGTCAAGAGGGCACCTGATATGCCGAAAGCTTGAGTTGATGAATAGCCTTCCGTCGAACGAGCTGGCTTCGTCGGATAGCCTTCGGTAGAACGAGCTGGCTTCATTGCGACAAGGCGGCAAGAAGGTAGGGCAAGAGTGGAGTTACTGGACTTGGTTGGAAAGCAGGTAATCAAGCTGTCACCAAAGGCTTGCGGAAGTGGTCCCAAGAGCTGGGAATTCGTCTTGATTTTTATGGTGGTGATGCCGAACCTGAGGGCTGAGGGCTGATGGCCGCTCTTATATCCACCTGCTGTCTCAGGAAGCAAGCAAAGACAAGATCTCATCTCGTCGCGATTCACCATCTATCATGTGTCTTTGAGATGTCTTACCTTCCGACCTTGGCCGCAGGACACAGCAAACAAAGGGGTGTGGTTTTAAAAGTGTTGAGCGATAGGATGCAGGCTGGAGCTCGTTTGAGACGAGACTGTAGTGGCTGCGAGAGAATAAGCGAGGTATCGCAGATCAAGACACGTCGGTACTGCTCGGTCGGTGTTATCCTTGTAAGGTCTCCAAAGTCTCGAGTTGGAGACTGGTCCGGAAATATCCACGTTGCTGGTGAAAGCTCGATATCCAGCGCGTGAAGTGGAATAGCATGGTCAATCAGGCGGATGATAGATTCTTATCAGCCAAAGGAATGGTCAGGCATCAGTGGCTTGACCATTGGTATAACAGCTTAGCATGTTTTGAGCGGCGCTTGCGTCGCTATCGTCCGGAGTGAAGTGTTGGCAAAGCTCCAGTGACTAGAGACCGAATGTTGAAGGAGGCTCCTGGGTAATCGAATGAATGCTTGCAGTAACTTAGTCCTGTATAGTGGCCCAATGCACAATGCGCCATCTAATCCGGGAATCTAAGTCCAATCTAGAACCTATCATTACCTCCTCCGCGCCCTGTACGCTGCGAATTCGGCATCGGCCCCCCTCAGACCGTCCAGGTATGTTAGCGGTTTTTCACTCGGTGCTACAGGTTAGCATGTTCTCAAATTGCAGGAGGGATGAGCAGTGATGGACCGGGGTTTGGAGATCTGTTCTGTGAGTATATATACAAACATGCAGGCGCCTCGAAAGTCTCTCCTTGTCTACGACGACGAGACGGGGACATCAATTCCGTAGCGCTCCTTGATCCTCTCTGCTCTTCGCTCCGGGTAGCCGGGAGCGTAGATACCTGCACGCACATTGTCAATACACGGCTGCCTCACATGTCCCCCGTCTGCCCAAATGACTCCAATGATGTACTCACCTCTACCCTCGCCCAACTCATTCACAGTTTCCTCGATCGATCGCCTCCTGTTCTTCCTCATGTACTCTTTGCGGCTAACCTCATCAATCTCTGGATCCTTCTTGAAGCCCGACATGCGACCTCCGGTGAAGTGGAAAGCGCTGAGCACGATAGCCATTGCTGAACCGTATCCAATGACAGCGGGACCGGATCGGACTGCTTCTTCGTCAGTACGAGACTGCGACAAATCACGCAGGTTGCATTGGTGTAAAGCAGAAGTCGGCAATTGAAGACTTCTGTTCGGTGTCCGACGTACATCTCAACCCAAGCATAGTTCCAGCGAATGCTCCTCCGATCGTCGTGTTCCATGTGTCGTCCTTTTGCCTCAGGTTCGCAGCAGCGGAGGATGTGAAAGTGTAGGCTCCGCCCATGGCAGCTAAATTGATATTCCAGCAGTCAGCACGCCGCACTCCCAATACCTTCCCAGGTTCCTTTCCATTCTCCCGAAGTATCGTACCAAACACAGCAATGGTGCTTCCCGTCCGTGTGAAGACACCCATAAGTCCGACATTCTGCCTCGTCAAGGTGTTCTGGATCGTGGAGACGAATGCGCCGGCAGTTCCAGTGACGGCCGCAGCACGGACAGTCTTGCCGATCGCGTCGACCGGGTGGTACGGGTGGTCATCGGTGTGTTCCGCCATGGCGACGGTGAGGCGGAAGAGTGGAGTGATATGGGCTTCGACGAGGAGGGTCAGGAAGCGTGCAATGTGAGATTGTCAATTGACTTGCGATTGCCCGGTTCGCGCCGAAGTTGAGCCGCATCTCTGTTGTGGAGAGGCAGCTACGTCGCTCGAGCTTTATTGTTTTCCATGCGTCTTCTGCTTTCGAGTCCATCAATACAACAAAGATGAACCTCATGTACTCGTCCTTGATGCGATAACGATACTCGTCATGGCTCGACGACGACGACCTCCCAGGCCGGGAGCCCTCATGGACCTGAGCCCTGTCCGAATCGCAACACAGATCCTCCTCTTACAGCTCTCCTACTATGGCGTCGCAATAGTCCTGATCGTCTTCACCACCTTCGTCGCCGGCGAGCATCCCGATCCGACGCGATTCTTTGACTGGCGCCAACTACGCGGAGATGTGACCACAGGCTGGACCTTGGGACTATGCTGGATGCTCGATGCCCTGATAACGTACGTCGCGACAATCCAGCTTCATATCCCTTCTCGGATCAGCTAACGAATGCCACAGTGTGATCCCGATTCTCCTCCTTATAGCACGAAGCAAACTGGTTCCTGACTTCGCTCTCACGATCCACCTCATCAACCTGGTCATCACATCCCTTTACACTCGCGCGATACCGAACACCGTTGCCTGGTGGCTGCTACAGATCTGCTCGGCGGCATTGATGATCGGAGTTGGGATTTGGGCATGTCAATGGAGGGAGCTGAGACCTATGGCGTTTGGAGGACGCTCGAAGCAACAAGATGCGGGCAGTGCCCCAGGGAACGGACACCTTCCGGGACCTCACGATGAAGAAGCTGGATTTGAGATGGGAAGCAGCAGTAGGGGTGCTGGACGCGATGGAGCGGGATCATATGAGATGGTAGGAGCGGCGTCGAAGGAACCTGCTTGAAGAAGACCGGGTACTAGGATCACGATCTTTTACCGGAGCTCCCCTTCAGTCGTCAAAATCTCGAGGTCAGATGTCCTCGCTCAGAACACAGCAAGATACAACAGATTGCAGGACGCTCCTTCAGGTTCCTCAGGAAGCAAGCCGGAGCACATTCTACGAGAAGCAATAATAGCTCTCCACGTCCTTTCCACCCAACCAAAACGGGCTCTCTTCGTTCGCGAACCGCACCAATCCATCCGCTTTCGAGAACGAGATCTTCCAACGTTCCGTCCGGTCTGTCCCTTCGGTGCGATTGCTGTACGTCCACAAATCGCATTGGATTCGATCAAGAATTTCCGGAGCCGCCAGATCGGGTCGCGAGTGGATGAAAGTCGTTATGCGTGCGTTCAGCGGCCGGAGAGGGAGAAGCGGCGAGTCTCCTGTGAGAGTGAGGAACGTAGGTCAGCCGCGATGCATCTGGCGGGTGGACAACGGCGGGTGCTTACTTGTCGTCACAAGTTTGCCCAGAGGCAGCCAAAGGTGCATCACATCCTCTGCGTTCGGGTCCAGGCTCGTCAACAACACTCCGACCGAAGCCATCGCAGCATCGAATGGGTGCTTGCCGCCTGTGACTGTCCGTGGTGGAGGGATGGGTTGCTCTTCTAGCTGGAGTCGGATCTGACTTGAGTCGCCGATGACGGTCTGAGCTTCCCGGTAGCGATATTGCGGAGCGGACGCGGATTGTCTTTGAGAAGAAAGCGCGCGGGCGAGAGACGACGTCGCAGTAGATATGAGAAGGAGGAAATGTAGGTTCGAGAGGGAGAACATGTCGGCGAAAGTCGCGATAAGTTGGACCAGAGGGGAGCGGTGTAGGCAGCGAACAGTGCTCTGAGCTCAGATTCAAGCTGCTGCTAAACGGATGCTGTCGCTACTTCAAATGCCGTAACGATGGTAATAAAGCTATCATATAGCGGTGAAGTCGCAGCACGGAAGAAATAGCTAGGTACCCATCGACAGGCGATACCTTCCAACAGCTTGGTACACACTTCTCACATCCACCCATTGATTTGAGACGGAAGGTAGGTCACGCGAGATCGAATCCGTTGGAAGGGATTCAAAGGAATGGACGATCCAATATCGCGCTACCGTCGGGTGGAAATTGTGACGGAATGCGACTCCTCTCCCTCTTTCGTTTCTCGGTCCACGGCAGTGTTCTATGTGGTTGTGACTCTCTTGGCGGTTGGCTGAAGTCGGTACCTTAAGACTACCTTTGAAACCGTTCAAACTTGCGCCGACTGGGCCCAGAGTTTTGAAACATGTGATTGGAGCCAAATTATGGTCATGATGGACGGTTGCGTTGGCATGTCGCATAAGGTACGAGGTATGGACAAGGAGCTACAAGTTTCAATGACGAGCAGCCTCTTGACTTTGGCAGCTGCCATGAGGGGACGCTGCCGAGCAGTGTTTATACACAACAAGACATGGTGAGGCAAGGTAGACATTCAAATGTGATCTGTGGAGGACAAGACAATGCTCCATTGTCGTGCTGTGTATCCGTTGTTCCTCTCACAATCTCGTCAACGACTCGATCATCCACCTCTCTCACCAAACTCAGTCGCCCAATCTTCAAACTCCTTCAATCCCGCCTTACTCACACTCGGCCGAATGTTGACCAAGCTCGCCTCGAAGTCCGCCATCGAGATAGGTCGAATGTCGTCCGGAGACATGTGTAATAGCTTCTCTCCCAGCGCACGGAGAGGACCCATAGCGGCATCCTTCGCAAGAGCAGTGATGTCGGATCCTGAGAAACCTGTGGCGCGACATTGTTAGCCACAAAAATTTTCCAGGGGCCATGATGCATCGATTCAACTCACCATCCGTCAGAATAACCAAAACCTTCAGGTCTCGACTAGTCAATCCATGTTTCTGTGCACTGAGTAACGTCCGCAATTGCTTCTCCCGCACCCAATCCTCGGGGAGAGGAATGTACTGTCTCCTCACGAATCTTCTCCTCGCCGCCTCGTCAATCGCCCATGGCAAATTTGTCGCGGCCAGAACAAGCACGCGACTAGCGTCTCCTTCCGTGCTCTCTCGTCCGGCCGCAGCTTTTTGCAGGTCACTCCACTGAATGAGGAATTCAGTCTTGATTCTTCTCGTCGCTTCGTGTTCGGAGCTACCGCCTCGGCTGCCGAGTAGGGAGTCAATTTCATCGACGAAGATGATTGAAGGAGCCAGCTCCTTCGCTAGAACGAACAGCGCTCTGACCAGCTTCTCACTTTCACCCAGGAACTTGCTCGTCAGACTACTAGCCGAGATCGCAAAGAACACACTTTTGCTCTCCGTCGCCACGGCACGGGCCAACATTGTCTTTCCCGTGCCAGGCGGGCCAAAAAGCAGCATGCCTCGTGCCGGTTCGCGGAGTCCCATAAACAGATCTGGGCGTAGAAAGGGGTATACAACCGTCTCCTTGAGAGCAGATTTGGCGATCTCCAGACCAGCGACATCATCCCAGTGAACTTCATCGCCTTGTATGACGACTTCGTTGAAGATCTGTTTGGCCGCAGTTTCGTCGACGCCTTTGGGGAGTTTCTTCATCAGCTGCTCGACGCGAGTTTCCCAGGCATCCTTTTCAGTGGGCGACCCAGCAGGATCAGATAAGTTATCATCAGTTGTGGGGGGAGTGATGGCGCGAGCAGGCACCGGGCGCGATTCGATTTTGCGTTTTGAAGATCTGCGACGCATGTCGGATTCGGTGCTGCTGCTGCTCAGGTAATCGGTACGGGATTGGGAGGACGGGGGACCATTGCGAACGCGTGAGGAAGGATTTGACGGTAGACTGTCGAGCTTCTGCCGCTCTGCGATGGCACTTGCTACGCCCACAGCTTTGCGTTGGATTGTTGGGGTCGAACGACCGGGCGATGGCTTTGCTGGAGATGCTTGAGGTGATGCCAGACTTGCTGCGCTACGGTCGCTTGGCTTGACTGGAACGGGAGGTGGCCTCTTGTTTGTCGGATGATTCGGGTACTCCTTCATGTATGAAATCGAGCTGTGTCCCATCTGCGGTATTGAGGGAGATCCGGTCGAAGGCGTGGTGCCCTGTCGAAGTTGTGGCGAGGATCTATGAGGTGGAGTAGGTGGAGGTGGGTTGAAAGCATCGTTCCCGCTAACGCCAAACGCCTGCTGGCCGCCGTATGAGTTCATAGCTGGATGGGCTGGATATGGCAATGGGTATGATCCTTGTGCGCCGCCGTTGTAAGAGCTGCCAGTGTTGCCGGTTTGCATGTAGTCTGACGGACTTGGAGGCTGCACGACTTGCGCGCTCTGTGTCCGCCGCTCCGACGACACTGGCACAGCATCTCGCGCACGAGGTCGCTCGACAAGCTGTCTAGTATAGGGATCCCAAGAAGTGGTCGCCGGGGGTACTGCCGCCGCTGCGGCCGCTGCACTGCTATTCGATTGCATTGAAGGCCGCTGTGGGCCCGACCAGACTTGCGCAGCCGCCTTTGAGGCCGCGGGCGGAGGCTTGGACCTCAGACTGGTAGCCATCTTACCACCCTCCGACGTTGTCCGTTCCTTGCCATTGGCTCGTAGTGTCTTCAACATGCCTCCTTTCTTCTCCGGACTCGGTGTCCTGCCTCCCGCGCTTTCCCCTGATAGAGGAGCCAGTCTTGCGGCCGTGGCGGTGTTGAAGCTTTTGGTCCGTCCTGCTTCGTCGGCGCGTGAGCTCGGTCTGCTCGTGTATGAAGGTCGAGACGGTCTGCGATCCGTTGGTCGTGGTATATCTGCATACGTAGCTGGAGGTACTGTATCCTGACCAAGCCAGCTCGGTCCAGCTTGCGCAGTGCTCTGTTCAGAAGGCGTTCGCGAGAAGGAAGCCACGGACTCCTGGCTTTTGTTGGAAGTGGTTTCCTTTGCATCCTTGGTCGACTCCTCCCGGCTCTTTCTTAGAGATTCCAAAAGATCGACACGCTCCTTGCACTGCTTTTCCATTGCTCGTAATGACTCGTGTAGCGCCTTTTCCGTTTCGCTCCGCGGGACGTAGCTGGAGGGTAATTTGTAGGCATTGTGGTAGTAGATCTGGTCGAGGGCGTTGCGCCAGGCGCGAAGGGCTTCGGTCTCGTTGTTCTGCATCTGTTAGCTGCAGCCCGCACAAAGTAGTAACAGCGCGTGGGTGAAACGCACCTGCGACTCATAGTACACTGCCAGTGAGCACGAGAGGTAGCCTTCATCGTAGCATTTCTGCATCGACGAGCCCGCCTTGCGCATCATGTTGATGGTACTTAGGATTAGTGATGAGAGTGGGTAGAGGAGGAGGTCCGCATGCGCATCTTGGAGTGTCGTCGTCGCGCACTGTCGTTGTTGCGATTCGTGATTGAGGCATCGAGGAAATGACGTCTCGCCAATCTGTCTTGTGGCTCGGGGAAAACTCCAGCCACGATTGCGCGCGGAGGATCTATTTTTGGCGGATTAAAGATGGAATATGGTAACGAGTAGACTACAATAACGACGACAATCTCAATCACCCTTATATCGACGCCTGGTCGCACGAGGAGCACGTCCGGGCGATGAGAGTCTGGCGGTCTGCATCATGCGCCATCCCGACGATTGAGGCCGCGTGCAAGCGTCCCCTTTCAACCTCACGTGCCCTTCGACAACAAATCAGTATCGCGGATCTGCTCCAAAGGAATGCCGAGTCCGAACCGGTCAAGGTCAATGGCTGGATCAGATCGGTGAGGAAGCAGAAGAGAGTGGCATTCGCTGCGGTCGGAGATGGCTCGACCATCGATCCGTTGCAGGCTGTGCTGAAGCCGGAACAGGCGGCGGAGTATGTCTTGGAAGTGATGCATTGAATGGAGTGTGACTGATTGTTGTCAGTCTATCATACGGGACCGCTGTGCGGCTATCCGGATCATGGCAGGCCTCAATGGGAGGAAAGCAAAGCCATGAGCTGCAAGTCACCGACGTTGAGATTCTGGGTGCCAACGATGCTGAGAGCAATCCCGTCCAACCCAAGTATCAGACGCCGGAGTACCTGCGAACGATACCACATCTACGACCTCGTACTCCGGCAAATGCGTTGTTGTTACGGCTTCGCTCGCAAGTCATCGCAACGATTACACGATTCTTCAACGATGAGGGCTTCGTACAGACTCACACTCCGATCATCACCTCCTCAGACTGCGAAGGCGCTGGCGAAGTCTTTACTGTATCATCAAACGCGGCGAAGGACTCCGAGCAGGTCTCAAAGCCTGGCGAGAAAGCCGAAGTCGAACACTTCTTCCGCACGCCCAAGTATCTGACGGTATCTGCTCAGCTACATCTCGAAGCTCTGGCCCAAGCCGTCAGCAGAGTCTGGACTCTATCCCCTACCTTCCGCGCTGAGAGAAGCGACACACCGCGGCACTTGAGCGAGTTCTACATGCTGGAGGCCGAGATGTGTTTCGTCGACGACATGGGATCCGTCATGGACCTGGTAGAAAGCATGTTGCGCGCCGCAGCCGTTGAACTGCAGTCTTCAAAGCTCGGAGACGAGCTCCTCCGAACAAGAACAGCAGCTGTGAAGGAAGACTCACAGCACGAAGACCACCTCGTAGACGCCGACACCCTGCAAACCCGATGGAATGGCATGGCATCACTCAGCTGGCCGCGCATCACATACCGCGAAGCGATCTCAACTCTGCAGCAAGCCGTCTCAAACGGACATCAGTTCAACTTCCCCCCAACACTCGAGGATGGCCTCCAAGCCGAACACGAACGCTACCTCGCCCAAGTCATCGGCGAAGGCAAGCCGCTCTTCGTCACCGACTACCCCCTCGCCCAGAAACCCTTCTACATGCCCCTGTCCACGCTCTCCACCAACAGCGCCGGCACAGCCGACACAGCCGCTTGCTTCGACCTCCTCGTCCCCGACCTCTGCGAACTCGTCGGAGGTTCGATGCGTGAGTATCGCGCCGATGCGTTGCAGCAGGCGATGCAGAGCAAAGGCGTGGCAGGTCGTGGATTGGAGTGGTATCAGGATCTGAGGAAGTTTGGCAGCGTGCCGCATGGTGGATTCGGGTTGGGGTTCGATCGGTTATTGTGCTATCTCAGCGGGATCGGCAGTGTGAGGGATGTGGTGGCTTTTCCGAGGTGGGTGGGGAGGTGTGAGTGTTGATGTAGATGAGGGATAACATGTGCAGGGAGGAAGTTGGGTCAGGAGGAAGTTGTTAGCTTCTCCTAAACGGGCAAAGATTAATGCTCTCGACATCAGGTATCAAATCAGGCCGGACGTTAACAGCTTCGTCCTGACCCAACTTCCTCCCTGCACATGGCACTGCATGATCGCGACATTCTTCCTTCGGCTTGTGTTGCGCATCGTCGCATGTTCCTCTGTTTGTCTTCAACCTTCAGTGGCTCAAGTTGTGAGAAAGTAGGCAGCCGTGAGGACACGGAATGGAACACCTCGGCGTGGACGATGTCGTCCATGCAAGAAAGCCTTCGTCTCGCCCAAGTACAATCATTCGACTGCTGCAAAGGGCGCGTTAGAAAGACGAGCAATGGTACAAGTCAAGCGATTTTATATTCTCTGCCAGATCGAAGCGCGTACGCTGATCTCGGCTCTCGAGGCTCTACCTGTCAGAATCTGCCGTCTCGTGGGAACTGAGACACTCGTCCAAGTGCCTTTCTTCCTCCCAAAGTCATCAGTCTCCGTGTCGTTGGCCGTTGTTCAGTATATTACACAGAAGGATGCCGATGGATCGCTCGGAACCAGCTTGACGCCCAAGGTTTTGCCAAGTACCAGAGTCTGGCCTAGGACGTTGCCTTTTGTCCATCGCGTGGACCGAGCAGCTTCTCCTCTCGCGTCTCGGTCCACTCCCAACTCCGTCTTTTGCTTCGTCCCGCTGACCTCGCCTCCGACATTCTCCCCAAGCAGTTTTCAACGTATTCAGGCCGCCTCATCCTCCGCCCGAATGAAGTAGGCCTTCGCCAATTCATACGCGCTCCAGCAAATGGCCGTGCTTGGCGCGGCGGTCACCACTCGCGCATTCATCCCACGGAAAAATCCCTTCGTGCCTTCTCTTCTCCAAATAATACCCGCCGCCGGGAACAAGCCCCTCGCGTGCCTGATCTCCATATCCGTCGACGTACCCCGCGTCTGCAACAGCGTCTTGATCACATCCAACGGCGTCGTAGCAGCCGCCGCAACACCGCCCGCCAGTCCACCTGCCGTGCAATGCGTGAGAGGATCGTACGCTCCCTGAGCACCGCGTTTGCGCTGCATGTATTTCGTGAGAGACTCGTATGCGGTGAACTGAAGCGCGGTGAAGGGCACGGTCATGGTGAGCGTAGTCGGGTAGGAGACGTAGAAGGCGCGGAGACCCTCAGAGCGGAAGACTTTGGTAGCGCAATCGACCAGGGATTTGTAGGTGCTGCCGTGCATTTGCATGCGTTGCTTGATTACGTCGAAAGGGTTCATGAAGGCGTCGGATGCGATCGTTGCGCAGGCGCCGCTGGAGGCTGGGAGAAGATGTTAGTGCTGGGAGGTCGTTTGATCGAGTGCGCGTCGAGCCTACCTGCAGCCACAGGATGATGTCCAGATGCGTTTCCTCCCATTGCTTGCTTGACGACCTCGTATGTGGCGAAATAGACGGCGTGCGCAGGACCTGGTGGTAGATTGTCAGACATCCAGCATCTCCTCTGCATGTCTTTCGTCTGCGCATACCTGCTCCCACTACCACGCTAGACAATCCTCTCCATAATGACATGTATCCCTCAACTCTTGAAATGGTCGATATCGCGTTGCCAATGCCCGTGTAGATGGCGGCCGGTGTCGGGTTGACGACTTGCATTCGCGTCTAGTATAGATATTGTCAGCGACTGTCCTCGAGTGACTGTTCTCTTCCGGCAACTCACCTTCAGTAGATCGATCGGGTACATCACAGAGTGTTCCTGAAACGCGATGTTAGCTCTCTCGGTCTCCCTGCGGAGTCTTCCGCAACATACAGCGATTCCAGCAAACGCTCCCGCCGCCATGTTGGCGGCGAGCGAGAAGTTTGGCGGTAGAGACTCATAGCTGCGCACAGTCAGATCAACGTATCCGCCCGTAGCCATTGCATCGAAGCCATCGCTCGGTTGGCATTGCTGTGTGATGTGGCCAGCCACTCACTCGTATTCGTCGCTCTCATCCTGGACGAGTTTCGCATTGTGTGCCATAAGCCCTGCTAAGGCGTCTTGCTCTCTCACAAGCGAATGTGGTTGTCAATGACGATGCGATGAATGGGACTGTGTTTTGGTCAGAGGTCCGGATCGATTAGATTAGATGGATGAGCTCGGCGGCGAGGACGGAGATGAGGTGGTGCCCGGGGTGTTGTCGGCGACAAGGCAGACTTCGACACACAAAGAAGTGAGTGTCTTGGTCTAATGATGATGTTTGCCGGAGAGCGGAGCGGAAGCGGGAGAGAGGTTCTGGATGTCACGTTTGTCGGATTTGCTCCAGAATTCCAGATGAATTTACTTTGGGCGGACAAACTTTCCAGGCTCCCCGAGGTCTGGGATGTTGATAGAACTAGGTGATGATCCTGGTCTGCCTTGCATTTGACACTTTTCTTGGGTTGCTATCAAAGTAGCAAGTCATTCTCCGTTGTCGTTGGGACGATTTTCGCATGATGCATTACCATCGCGTCTTTCCAGCCCTTGACAGTACGATGGCAAAGCCTCACATTCATTCTCACACTCATTTGTCAAGTCGCCCGTAGCTGTGTAGATCGTGCCAGATGGAACCATTGTTAGCCGCTCGAATCGGTTCGCTGCCGTTTTGCCGTATTCAGCAGCGATGTCAAAGGAACGACAGCTTGGATCTGAACACAGGCATTCCACATAGGAGGACAGAAACGGTCAGAGCTTACAGTTCTTAGGATTGGACCGTACGGAGACGACTTGTAGTGTTTCCAACGTCCCCCATCCTAAGGTCGCCTGCTCACAGTTCTGAAGAGACGAGATACGGAGTAGCGAAGCATATTTGGACGGGTGCACGGTGCTGGTCGATCGTATGAGAGTTCCTTCCCGCCAGATATGCTGCACGTCTCTTGATACTGTTTCTCCAAGTGCTCCAGATGGCTGCTCATAGTAGCATATCGACTCCCGTGTCGTCCAGCATTCAATTCATATCCTCATAATGCCATCATGCCCGAAACGCCTGATGGAACAAGTCCCGCATACCAGCGAAGGATTTCCTCAGCCATTCTCACCAATTCTCGTCGTCCTCGTCCATAGTCTCAACCTCGTCCACCGCGCTCGCCCTCTCATTCCCCGTGGCCTTCCCAGCTGCGTAACCCGGCTCCGTCTCGTGGACATGCACAATCGCCTTGCCCGGAACCTCCCCAATCCTCTTCCTCCATTCCTCAAAGTCGTCCTTATCGCGCACCAAAAAGCCAAGCAACATACTCGGGTCCATCTCTGCGATACTCAACCTCCTGATCCTCCGCGTATGGCAGGATTCCACGTCCTCCGTCGTCGGCTGCGCAGATAACATCGGCCGCGTAGTGTGAGGGTCGAGGTAGAAGAAGTGGTCGCCCTGGTGGCCGACGAAGTAGTGGCTAGAACTGGGCCGGCCGCCCGCAATGCCCACGGATTGAGGGAGCTCGAGGATGGATTTTAGGGCAGCGTGGTAGGCTGGTGTGACTTTCTCGATTCCGAGCCGGATGCCTAGAACGATGAGGGTGGGAGAGAAGGTTTCGGAAGCGGAGTGTTGTGTTGCTGTCGCTGTGAGGGTGTCGATGTAGACATCGCTGTCATTAGGCCGGGCATAGACGCGGAGACCAACGTCGTGGTATGTTTCAGTGAGAGCTCTGAGGAAGAGTGTTAGTGGCATGATGGAATGGAGAGTTGAATGGCAACTTGCCGTATGCACCTAGCTGTCGCGCTGGGTCCGAACCACTCGCCGGGATATGTGCCACAAGCACTTGCTCCATGCTCGACAAACTTGTGTATCGAAAATGGAGCTTCCGGTGTATCAGCGAACATGGAGAGGATCTCGTGGTGCTGCTTTTCCTTTTGTCCTCGCCTCCAATCCCTGCCCAGCCGAAGCATGACCACCGTGTTTGCCAATAGAGACTGACCACTTCTGATCATACACCCCCAGCCTGTATCTGATGTGAAATTGCCTTGATTCGCAAGACTCCGCAATTTCGTGGCGAAGGACATGGACGAGGTGGCCGCCGGATCTGACGCCTTCTGTATAGGTGGGAAGTTGTTGCGATATGTCATCCACACTCTTGACTCAAAGTCGTCGAGGAACTGTGAAGGCCAGCCGAGATCTTCCTCTTCCATTGACTTTGATATTTGGACCTGATCGAAACTCTTAACAAGCTCGTCGTCGCATGCTTCGGGGTTGGAGGCGGTGTTGGTCGTAGGCACCTGCGTAACGACAGCGGAATCGGCGTGAGAGACATCAGAGTCGGACTTTGCAGAAGGAGAGGAACCGGTCACTTGGTCTGTCTGGGGAGGTCTGCATTCGGAGTCGTAGGATCGTCCAAGACACCAGATCGGAGAGGAGTCATCGTTTCGGACAGGACGATCGAACAAGTAGTCGACAGCCCGCTTGGAGAAGCGAGCGAAGTCGTTCATGGCTGTCGCATGGAGGAGGGGAGGAGGGAGGGTTGACGATGGAGTATGTTTGCCCACCCCGTGCGGACGATGAGGTCTCACGGGACCGGAGACGTCAAGGAGGAGTGAAGATGGACGATGTGGTGTGAGCTACAAGCATGTGATGCGCGGGACCAGCTGGGCGATCCCTTTCGGCAGTGACTCAAGGCACAGCTCCTCAGGTACCAAAGGGAGGTCGACCGGACTGCCCAGGAAGAGGATATCACCTCTGCAGCTCTCGGGGAATACAACGAAGTCGCACTGCTTGGATGAGAGCGAGATGGTGGATGATTATTGGAGATCGAGAGGAGTTATTCTCTGTAGTAGTGAGACTGTGAGGGAGGTAGTTCTACCTTATCGAAGGCGGGGCGTGCAAGGGTAAAAAGTAAGGTAGATCTAAACCGTTGTGGAGCCGCATCTTGTCATCGATGAAAGAGTCAGTACCACGAAAGTGTCGTGCCCGTCGCTCGCTCCATTGTTCGTTGATTCTCGTCTTTTGCCTTCTTCCACCTGACCCAAGTCATTCCCTTGACCGTTGCACGCTTGGGTGCTAACAATTGACAATCGCGTTCGGAGAAACCTGCAGCGTTTCCCTATCCCGCCTCACAGTCGGTGGCAATTGTCAGGAGCAGCTCACCTTCGAAAGCTCGATTTGGTACAGGAACATGGCGAAGAACAAGCAGAAAGGGAGAGCTGGTGCGAAAAAGAAGGCGCAGAAAGCATTCAGACAACCTCCACGGGACTATGATGACGATGATTTTGGTGCGCGCGAAGAATGCCATTCCCTGCAATCATTCGCATGCTAAGTGCTCTCAGAAGAATCGCCATTCAAGCCGTTCAAGGGCTTCAGTGGAAGCGCTCCTCCCCGAAACGGCCCTTCGAGCTTTACGGCAAATGTGAAATTCAGAGAACAGGCAATCGCATTCGTCAGTGCGGGCACCAACGCTCCTCCACCTCGACTGCAGGCACCAACAAACGCATCCCCTCCGCCTCCCTATACCGCCGCCACAGAAGCAGACGACGACGAAGAGATGGACGATCTGAGCGACGTGGACGGGGACAACATCGAGATTAATATCACGACGACTACCACGATCGAAGACTCGGAGGATCGAATGGGAAACTTGCAAACACACACCGCCGCAGAAAAGATGGAAGTTGATGAGGCACCCACAGAATCCATGTTCGTGGTCGACACAATTGGCGATTCGTCCCTGAAGAGCAAGATGGCAAACAGCAAGCGCGCCACCCGCCAGGCGCCCTCTCCAAGCCCGTCCGATTCTGACGAAGAGGTTGTCGTCTTCTCTGGTCGAAACAGACCTGCTCGGGTCGTAGACGATGCTCCCGGGGGTTTCGCTTCAACTGCACCTGCAAAGACTCCAGCATCCGCGAAAACGCCAGTAGTATCAAAGGTGGCAGCTCCAGGGAAAGCCTCAGTGCCTACAACTGCGCCAGTTATAGAGCCACCCCACCCAACAGACGATTTACTTCGCGCTCTTGCTGGAGAGACCAAGCCGACACGTTCTACAGCGGAAGTCCCAACTCACATGGGCTGGGCGAGCCAACCGTCGAAATACGATCTGGCCGTTCGTCCTGCAAATGAGTGGACACCCGCGCCAGATGTGCCATATTGGCGGAAACACAACAAGGTCGCTCGAACCGATCTTGGTCCGTCTGAGTCTGAGATCAAGGCATTCGAAGCAGCATCAGAAAAAGTGCCAAGGGTCCAATTCGTTCACGCGGGGGTATCTGGGAGCTCCAAGGATACTGCGGAGGACATCGCAACGCTGCAGGCTGACTGGAAATCTACGTTGAAGGAGAAGAAGGCATTGAAGGGCAAGGGGTCGATCCGCGACCGTCTTCCTCACCTTACGATGATTGGCCAACAGGCCGATGTCGCACCTGTCGATACGGCAGCTCCATTCGCTGCGGAGATCAGTGTCAAGGACGCTGGTCCGAGCAGAAGAGCTGGCAAGAAAGGTCGGAAGAAGAGCAATCGCGTGATGAGAAAGGCACTCGACTCCGATGATGACAACACTGACGGCGAAGCCGCCTACATCGATTACATGGAGAACCTCGCCGCAAGCCTTGACGATGACGATGTCGGTGCTGGGAGCGAGGTCGAGATTTCTGCATTCGAAGCGCGGTCAGCAGCTCATGGTCCATCGATGGTCGTGAACGGCAAGGCGATCACTGATGATGAAGTGCTGCCGAAGTACATGAGAAGTGAAGGTGAAGATCACGAGTCGGAGTGGGAAAGTGACAGCAGTGGCGACCTCAACCCTGACTCCGATGAGCTCTCATCTGAGGAGTCACTCAACGCATCTGATCTCGAAGACGAGCTCGAGTACACTGAGAAGGAGATGTGGGAAGATGAAGAGGACATTCGTCAGCGTCGACTTGATCGCAAAACAGATGAGCAGCTGGCTCGATTGTTTGCAAAGCAAGAAGAGCTTGGAATATCCGGCGATGAGCTGCTGATCGATGACGGCGCCTACACATACTCATCTGATGACGGCTTCGGCGACCTCGTTGCTGCACGCGCCGGCCTCACAGATATCACAAACTCCGCGTTCGCTCGAAGTGCAAAACGCAGCATACGTCGCGGCGGCGGTGACAAGAAGTTCAACTTTCCAAACGCCACCGCTCTTGCAGACACCGTCGAACAGTACGTCGAAAACGGATTCGACATCATGGACATGGAGCGACCGTCACTGCGACCCACGAAGAAGGGTCGGAAAGGCAAACTGCCAGACGTGCTAGACTCCATCTCTGACGATGAACTGAAAGCCGACCTCAACGACGCCTGGCAGAAAGACCGCTTCAAGAAGAGCCAGAAGAAACTCGAGCGCGAAGAGCTCCGGCGCGAAGGCCTTCTCGGTTCAGCTGGCCGCAAAGGCAAGCCCGATCTGAATGCCAAGTATCCGCTCGGCATGACCATGCGCCAGGTCCACGACGAGCTTCGCGAATTCCTCCAGAGCGATTCGATGGCGAGGTCCTTCCCGTCTATGGCTAAGAGCGACAGGGCCGCACTTCACACGATCGCTACGGCGCTGAACTTGAACTCCAAGTCCCAAGGCAGCGGTAAGAACAGGTTTCCGATCCTCACGAAGACCGCTCGCACGCAGCCTTACTCGCCCGATGTCTACAACCGTGTCATGACCGTCTCGGAGCGCGGCTTCCTCACGAATGGCAAGGCGAAGAAGTTGGCCAAGGGTGGTGCAGCTCCGGGCGGGCCTGGCGGACGAGGCAAGGGAGGTTTCAGCAAGTCTGCTGTTGGTGTCCGCAACGGTGAGATTGTTGGTGCGGGCGCGGCGGAGATTGGAACGGAGAGCATGGGTCATCGACTCATGTTGAAGATGGGCTGGGCCAAGGGCATGGGACTGGGGAAGGACGGTGAGGGCTCGCAGGCGCCTATTGAGCAGAAGATTCGGCTGGGTACTGCGGGTCTGGGTTAGGCGGGGCAATTCCTGGGTCATTTCTGGCGTTGGTGGGAGGGACTTGGCTGTATGTGCCAGAGCCACTGATGTGGTGGTATAGACTGACGTTAGGGTTAGGGTTTGGGTTAACGTCGACATCGCGGCGACGAGGTCTACTCGATGATGGTGTGGATAGGAGTGAGCGGTACTATACAGAATTCATGGAATTGTAAGAAATGAAGTCATCCGTCGTCGTCGTCAACCATGCCGTTCAGTTCCACCTTTCCGTCTCTTTTTGGAGAGATTCCATGTTGACAACAGAAAGACCATATCAGTCAGCGCTGCATATCATTCTACTGTACCCAAACGTCGTAGGTTTTGGCCATGAGATATAGCCACGACGTGCAAGGCCCACGAGGCTTCCACAACCCTCGACATTCACATATCTTGCCGACAAGCACGAAAGAGAACGATGGTCCTACGAACCACCACATGGAAGCCAAATCGCGTGGCGCCCATGCTCCGAGTCCTGAGACATGCCTGGAACAACGTCACATCTGCCGCCTGGCCATCACCCTCGCCTGTGCATCAACATCACAGCCACACCTGACATGCCTCGACATACCACGAACGTCCTTCATTCGCCTTCTTTATATCGAATACATGCAGGGCAAAGATGATATCGTGGCGCATGAAGTGCCCCTCCAGCACGAGAGCGAGCGATCCGCGCCGTGACATCACCAACACAGCTCCGTAGCCAACTTTGAGTCCACCCACCGCAGAGAGGCGCCTATGAGATCCGGTAGGTACACCAGGTTTTCTCTGTTCATACACAACATATTGCGGCTCACTCGCCACTGGTCTGCTGTACTGCATCATCCGATCCCTGCTCCCTCTGCTTGTTCATATACCTTCCTATCGACTTCCACCTCTGGTAGGGTTGTACCATGAAACTCCGAAAAGACCGACCAACCACACCTGAACCCACCGCGACCATGGCACAGAAAGAAGAGACAGAGAAGCAGAAGCGTAGACTGTCTACTCTCTTCAGCAAGAACAAGAAAGACAAGGACGGTCAGCCGATACAGCAACAATCCACTAGCACGCCATACGGAGGAACCTTGCTATACCCAACTGGCAACGCAGGAGGAGCAGGAGCACACCCGACCAGCACCGAAGGAGCGAGAAATGGAGCACTGACACCACCAATCGTCACCCTGAAACCGATGTACAACATCGGCCACGACGGCCAGGAGTCCTCACAACTCACAGCCCTGCACGGCATGAATTCGAATTCCACGGCCATGACGCCCGGATTCGACTCAGCGTACGCCGGCAGCAGCACCCACAGTCAGAATGATTCCCCGCAGACCTTTGTGCCGGTGCGGAACGAGGGCCAGATAGAGGGCGTCTCCGAGGATAGAGGATTGGCGCTAAATCGAGCAACTGGCGACGTGGTCGATGACCAGACTGGCGAGATTCTTTCGACGGTCACGACAACGACGACGACGACTACTACGACGACGACGAAGTCTGGCGGTAAGAAAGAGCACAAGACCGAGGTCGCTAGTACGCCTTCGTCTACTGTGGCCCAGCCTGTAGCCCAGCAGAACAACACCAACGGCGCTGCGAACGCGTCCTCTCTCATCCAGCCCATGTCCCAACAGAACAACAACAGCGCTGTCTCCGAGATGCCCGCCGACTCCGTACTCCTGCGCCCGGATCCATTGGTATCACAGCATCCATCCTCTTCGAACACATCCTCCACCTCGAATCTCGCTCAAACCAATACCAACAACTTCAACCACAACGAGCCGCCTGGTGCACCATTCGTCCCTTCCCGCAACCCAAATCGCCGTTCTCATGATATCGATCGCTCCCGCGAGACGATTCCAGAAGAAACACCGAGCGAATATGATCGATACCACGAATACGAGCGTGAGCGGGATGAAAGGTACTCCGAAGACAGAGAGCGTGCACCGATCAGTCCCATCACGCCGGTGAATCAGTGGTCGCGAGCTGGGACCTTCAATGAGGCCATGGACACACGTCCCGTTCCAACCCAGAGCGCCCGCACCTCTCCACCCCTGGCTCAGCATCACATGGCACCGACATCCGAGCAGCACAATCAAACTGCATCGTCTGCCGCGCCGACCTCATCACGTCCTGATCACTCCTACACCGCGCCAAACATCCCCCCATTTCCAGCTCCGCACCACGTATCCTCAACATCTCCGCCCGCGATTCCAGCCTACAATCCGGCCTCCCCACCTCCATCAGCTGCAACTCACACAGCGCCGACATTCCCACCGCCGCCACCACCGGCATCAAACCATACAGCACCGACTATCCCCCGCCGCCCAGTCGGCCCCATGACTTCCGCCACAGTCACCGGCCCTCCACCTTCTTTCCCAGCCCAAGTCTCGGCTCACCATGGCTACGCGCAAAGCCAGCCTCCACAACAAGGTGCGGTTCATCAAGCGGGTACGCTGCAAAACTTGAAGATGGCCGCCAAAGGCCTACATGTACGTGCCTATTACCCCCTGGTCTGTCATTCGTGATAAAAGCCTGCTAACAACATTCCAGGGCGTCGGCGAAACCCTCCGCGGAACCCTCAACAACGAAATCGACACCCGCTTCCCCCGCAAAAACACCCAGAAACAAGCGGCCGTCAACGAGAAGAACCTCGCCGCCTTGCAGAGAGGCGAGAAGGAGATGGGAGGCTTCAATTCCTGGAGAGGCTCTCAGCGCCAGGCGCATACTGATTCAGCAGGTCAAACAGGTCCTGCGAGTCAGACGAGTCCCGTCGTTCCGGACAGTCTGCAGCCCGGTACCCATCATGCTGGTACGCATAACGAGGTGTATGGAGCGAATGGGCAAGAGGGTTCCGGGTCTCTCACGCCGGTGCAGCATCACGTGTACCTCGGAGGAAAGGACACGAGGACGCCGAATTATTGAGATGAGTAATGGATCGTCATAGGTCAGTGGAAGCGAAAGTATGGAGCACAGCACCGATGTATTTGATGCATTGTTCATCGCACGCAGGGCCGAACGTCTAGAGAATGCTTTTGGCGAGAGATCATCTGACGACTGGTTGCATGATATGAGTTGTAGATACTTTGATTCAACGAATGAATGACTGAATGAGCATCTTGATCGTGCGAAGTCGTCGTCCTCCTCGGCTGTGAGGGTACTGATCATTTCGTATTGAGAGCAGCAGATCGCAGATGCGTCCCTAACGTGGCATGTACGGTAGCACGCACGGTAGCATGTACGGCAACATAGCTGGAAGGGTAGCCGTGAGGCTCAGATCGCGAGACGTCTTCTTAGCCGTGCATGCACGCTTCCTTAGCCGTACATGCCGGACGATATAGTCGTACATGTACGGTGACATGTCTGGTAGCATGTACGGTGACATGTACAGTGGCATGTACGGGTGCATGTCCAGGTCTCTAGCAGGGACTGTAGCTGGGAGGGTAGTCGTAGAGGTAACTGTGAGCAACAGCTTTTCATTGCCAAGGTTGCTAATGTCGTTTGCAACGTTTAGCAACAACATTCCCAGTCCCAGTAGTCCGGTCCGTCTGCTCGTTCCTGGTCAAATACGAAGCCGAGCGGACCTGGTTCCGCTAGCGTGTTCAGGCGCGTCCGAGGACAGCAAAACAAACTGGACGACACCTCTTCAACTCTCCAAAATCCTTCAAGTCGCCAGAATGCCATTTTCAATCGGTCCTGAGCTGTATTTGCAAGTTAGAAAAGGTGCAAAGTCCAAGTCGAATTGCAAGTCAAGTAGACAAGTCGAACTGAGGCAAGAGAAGATGAGCTGAAGTAGTTTTGTAATCATGCATTCATCTCAGGCGATCCGTCCACCTGCAGATAGTCTTCTCCCCATCGATCCACTGCTCTGCTGCTACTACTGTACAGCCCTCATGTGAAGCTCACTGCGCGCGCCGCCTCCTGCAGCGGCGGTGGTATTGTGAGCGCAGCAATGTTGTTGTGGAAATAACTCGAGAAAAAAAAAAGCAAACCCATCCCATGATCGCATTATCGAAAACGCCCGGCCACCTTCATGTTGAGCCCGATTTCAGAAGAGCGCATCCAAGCACCCAGTAAACAAACGCCACCTTTCATCCTTCATGTCCAGCAAGCATCCCTCTATTTGGTGGAGGAAGAGTACTTGGTGACGGCCTTGGTGCCCTCAGAGACGGCGTGCTTGGCCAGCTCACCGGGGAGGATGAGTCGGACGGAGGTCTGGATTTCGCGCGAGGAGATGGTGGACTTCTTGTTGTATGCGGCAAGCTTGGACGCCTCGGTTGCAACGCGCTCGAAGATGTCGTTGACGAAAGAGTTCAGGATGGACATGGCACGGTTGGAGATACCAGTGTCGGGGTGGACCTGCTTGAGGACTGGAGAAGGAAAAACGCGTCAGTGAATGAGTCATGATGGATGAAGATGCGACTTCAAAGTGTGATGAAGCGCGTTGTTGATGAAGCGAGGACTCACCCTTGTAGATGTACGAGCTGTAGGTCTCCTTGCGGGTCTTGGTGCGCTTCTTCTTGTCACCAGTGGCGGCGGCGGTCTTCTTGCCAGCCTCCTTCTTCTCCGCAGGAGCTTTGCCAGCTGGTGCCTTGCCGGCGGTGGTTGGGGTCTGCGATGAAGAAAACGCGTCAATTTGCGATCAGATGTGAGGAGAAACAGGCGAGAAACCGCACCTTTTGAGCCTTTGGTGCCATTTTGGAAGATTTGGGTGTTGTTTGGAGGTGGTGGATGAGATTGTGATGTGTTGGTGATGAATGTCGATGGATGGCTGGTTGTTGTCGTGTGTGGGAAAGGAAGAGGAACGGCGATGAAGTTTGGAGGGAAGTGCGGGTTTAAGTAGTGGTGGGGCTTCGTCCGCAACGCCAGTTTGATCAAGCCGGACGCGCCTGCTGCTGAAGTTGTGTGATTGGCCCGTGCGTCACCCGCCCGCAAAGCCCGCGGATTCTCGTCGCACCTTGATTGTGAGCAGCAGCGACAGCGCGGGCACTACTTAAACCCAGCGTCGCCCTCCACCATTGCACTGTCGCTTCCTTTCTCTCTTCATCCATCAACAACACCGCCGCCATCCATTAACGACATCCACATCCACACACCAAACTCACCACAAACCACACCTCTCAAAACCATCCCCACCACACAAATCCATCAAAATGACTGGAGGAAAGTCCGGAGGCAAGGCCAGCGGTGCCAAATCGACTGCGCAATCGTGAGTTCTTCACCCATTTTGTTGTTCTTGGTTTCGCATCTTGGACTCCATCACTTTCCACTTCATTTAACGCGCTTTTTCATCTCGAATCAACGCGTTTTCATCTCTTGAACCCCAATCTGACATCATTCACAGTCGCTCATCCAAGGCCGGTCTCGCATTCCCCGTCGGTCGTGTCCACCGTCTCCTCCGCAAGGGCAACTACGCTCAGCGTGTCGGTGCTGGTGAGTTTCACTCTTCATTCCAAATCACATGCGACATTTGCTGATCCACTCCATCAGGTGCTCCCGTCTACCTCGCCGCCGTCCTCGAGTACCTGGCAGCTGAGATCCTCGAGTTGGCTGGAAACGCCGCTCGTGACAACAAGAAGACCCGTATCATCCCCCGTCATCTCCAGCTCGCCATCCGCAACGATGAGGAGTTGAACAAGCTTCTCGGACACGTCACCATTGCCCAGGGTGGTGTTCTGCCCAACATTCACCAGAGTAAGCCACATCGCATCCTCCCATCTCTTCTACATCCACTAACATCACCTCCCAGACCTTCTGCCAAAGAAGACCACCGGCACCAAGGGCGGCAAGGGCCCATCTCAGGAGCTGTAGATGCTCTCATCTCAGTTTACTAAAGACGAATCGACACACAATGGGTATTGGCGCACATGGGGTTGTTTCGCGATGATAATGGGCATCATCGCATCAAAGGCGGGCACGACCACGGTTATGGAGTGTGTTCGTGGGTTTTTCAATTGCTTTTTAACTACGTTGCATGGACTTCTGTGAATTTCCAGAAGGCTGTACATTACAGCGGCGATGGGAGACTACTGGGGAGGAGAGGCGAGACAGGCTTTATGATGATACCAAGGCTTGAAATCGAGCAGTTCTGATCAGAAATCTTTTTTCACAACTTCACTGTCTCCCTCGACTTGTCTCGGAGCACATCTTCTACTGATATGCCCTTTGCAGACGCGCGCAGGTGAGGTTTGTTGTGACAGACGCGGTGGTCAAAGCGCCCATTGGGTCCGCGGCCGAGTTTGGCAAATGCACAGAAGCCGCCCACGGTTGAGACTGGAGCCATCGAGAACTCATGCACTTCACTTTCAGATGCGGAACTTGCAGTCATGGAGATTCTAGCGTTGGAGCTGCGTGTCTGGTGGGACAATGGCCGAAGAGGCCTTCTTCGCTCGGAGTCCAAGCACAATGACGTGGAAGCTGATATGGCATAGGTAAGTGTGCGGAGCGATACAGAGCACGAAAGACAGCACGACGAAACACTGGTATAGGAGTCACCAGACAGATTGATTGCTAGGCGAAGTATGCAACTTTATACACGCGAATCGTACTCAAGCAAATCACCACACTGCAGCGTACACTCCGCAGTCTGAGCCTTCAACCAGCTCAACTACCTCCTTTCATACCCTCCTTCACCCTCCAACCCACACCTCTCTCTCTCCCTCCCTCTAAAACAACAACATCCGACTCGGATCCTCAATATACTCCTTGATCTTCACCAAAAACGTCACCGCCTCCCGTCCGTCCAATAATCTGTGATCGTAGGTCAAAGCGAGGTACATCATCGGACGAATCTCGACTTTGCCGTCAATGGCCACGGGCTTCTGGTTGATCGCGTGGAGGCCCAGAACGGCGGTTTGAGGCAGGTTGATGATGGGTGTGCCCATGAGGGAGCCGAAGACGCCGCCGTTGGAGATGGTGAACGTGCCGCCGGCCATGTCTTCGATCGTGAGTTTGTTGTCGCGGGCCTATTGAGAAGTATTAGCAATGTGTTTTGATGTCTCCAATATCGATACAACTCACCTTCTTGCCGAGCTCGGCGATCGACCTCTCAATCCCGATCATGTCCATGCTTTCGGCGTTGCGCACGACAGGGGTGACGAGGCCCTTCTCCGTAGCGACGGCGACGCTGATGTCGACATAGTCTTTGTACACGATGGTATCACCACCACCTGGGCCCTCAATGCTGGCATTGACAGTTGGAACCTCCTTCATGGCGAGGACAGCCGCGCGGGAGAAAGCGCTCATGAATCCGAATTTGACGCCCGTCTTCTTAAGGACCTCGTCCTTATACTTCTTCCGCAGAGCCATGAGGGCTGACATGTCGACCTCGTTGAAGGTCGTGAGCGAAGCGGCGGTGTTCTGCGACTGCTTCAGGCGCTCGGCGATTCGTAGGCGCATGCGGTTCATCTTGATCCGACGCTCCTCGCGGTTGCCGTATGGCGATTCGGTCTTGGACTCGGATTCTTTGGGTTTTGACTCCTCCTTCTTTGGCTTGGACTCCTGCTTTGGTGGTGGTGCTGGCTTTGACTCCTGCTTTGGCTCAGGCTTCGATTCTTGCTTCGGCGCAGGCTTTGACTCCTCCTTGGGCTCGGACTTGGACTTTTCGGTCTCGCCTTCTGACTGGGAGGATGTCTTTTGGTCTGATGATGCTGCCTCTTTTGGCTCGCTCGACGCCTTCTCCGCCTTTTGTCCTGGCTCTCCACCCAGCTCGAGCTTCACCAAGTCTTGTCCAACAGTTACAGTGTCCTCCTCGCTTGCAAGGAACTCCTTGATGGTACCAGCGGCGGGTGCGTTGACAGCAACATCGATCTTGTCGGTCTCGATGGTAGCAATCTCCTCGTCCAGCTCAACATAGTCGCCGACCTGTTTTGAAAATTGCTTCAAGGTACCCTCGGATATCGATTCGGCCATGGTTGGGACTTTGACGATCTGCTCCTCTGGAGGAATATCAGCTCGACGTTCCCATCGCATTGCTCTCTGTTTCCATGCTGAACATACCATGGTATCGACTTGTCAAGCTAAAATGGCGAGCCTGGAGCGGTTGGAGAGACTTTCTGTTTGTTTATTAGCTTGGAGCTCCCGACACTACGGCGTAGAGTTGCATACGATGATTTTGAAAGTGCGGGAAGAGCTTTCGAGTAGGAGATGCCAGTAGAGATAGTGCGAATGCCAGCGGAAGCTCGTGGAGCAGTGCGAGATGCAGCGCGAAGGACGGGGCGGATTGCCAGCCGGCGAAGGCACTGAGCGCTCGACATGATGAGAGACAGGAGTCGGGTTGCCGTGGAGAAGCTCTCGGAGGTGATGAGAGTCTAGGTTGAGGAGATGATGAGGTGAGCGAGCTCGTCGCACTTGGTTCCCAAGCTGTGGTAGGTACTTCGAAGGTGTTCAGCTCAAGTTCCGGTTGTTTGCGATCTTCACAAGGACGAACTTCGTCAGGGCGCTCTTCTAGCTCCGGGCTTTCCCGGCCCGGCGACTGAATCGCCCTCATCCGCAACAGCACAGCGCCGGACGAGCCGCAGCACCACCGACTTCACACATTCGGTGCTGGACAACACGGCATGATGGCGCCCAATATGCATGTTCTGTGAGAACTACGTCTTACCATGTTTCCGCGCCCTCGCGTACTGACACACATCGCGCACAGTCACCTCTACCGCCGCGCCCTGAAGCTCTCCCTCGACTGGGCCGTCCACCGATATGTCTGGCGCGGACAGGCCATGTACATCCGCAGCCTCTTCGAAGCAAACAGAAGCGTGAACCAACCGAGACAACAAAAGGTGCGAAGAAGGGACAAACATGGAGGAGGCACGCAGCAGGCGCTGACAATGGGACACAGATGCTGGTGGAGCAGACGGAAGAGCTGCTTGAAAAGTGGAAGCACCCCGACCCGTACAGACCACCTACGGCTCCTGGTGGCAGCAAGTACGAGCGCAACCTGCCGTGCCCGAACTTGGATCGTGGGTTGAGACCGAGCGCATCGTATACCTGGTATTGTACTGACCCCATGCTGCAGCACCACCGCCAATGCACTTGTAGGGAAACGGGGTTTGGGAATTGGCGTTATGATGTATATACGGGCCAGCCGGCCTCGTAAAGAGGCACGAATGCTATACCAACGTTACGAGTGGGTTGGGCCTCTTGAGAGCGGTCTTCATTTCTCAAGTCTAATCTACAGCCTGGGCGTCACGTCTTTGCCGTAGTCGAGGTCCCTCACCCGCTTCACAACCCATTGCCGGATTGTCGCAACCAGGGCATCTATCTGTTCGACCCTGTTGCCGGCGTGCAAGCATATCCGAATGCGCTCTGTTCCCTCCGGTACCGTGGGGGGCAGGATCCCTCGAACCACGAATCCATTCCTCTGGCAGTGCGCAGCAAGTACCTTGGGCTCCGATGACAGGATCGAGAATATTGGGGTGTCCGGGCACCGCTGTGGACACTGCAGGAGATGGTCCGCATTGGCCGATAGGTGGAGAGACTCTTGCAAATCCAGCAGTCTCACATGCAGTGCCCGGATCAACATCTGAAGGTTGCTGGCCAACGCCATCGTTTTCCCATCCATCAGCAATGAATACGACGCTCGAATGGCCGCCAGTGCTGGATATGACATGAAGGTCGTGTAGATCATCGGCCTGGCGTAATTGACGAGGTACTGCCGAATTAGCGGACTGCAGAGGAGGATGCCTCCGTTGCATGCCAGCGCTTTGCCGAATGTGTGCAATCGTACGGTCACTTCTTTCTCCAGGCCCAGTTCGCTCACCAGCCCTCTTCCTTTTGGCCCGAAGATGCCGTTCGAATGAGCTTCGTCAACGATCAGGTGCCCGTTGCCCCTCGGTAGTGATGCCTTGATCATCGCCACGAAATCCTTGAGGGGCGCCACATCCCCATCCATGCTGTACACCGCCTCGACTGAGATGAAGACATTCCGTCGACCCTCTCGTATCGCTTCGTCTTCAGTCACACAGTCCTCCAGTACCCTCCGCAACGCCGCTGGCTGATTGTGCGCAAATTGCATCAACTTCCTCGCCCTTGACATCCTCATGCCATCGTGAACACTCGCATGTATGAACTCGTCGTAAACCACCACATCTCCCGGCTGAGGTAGACATGAGAATAGTCCAGCATTCGCATCGTATCCCGAGTTGCATAGCAGTCCTGCTTCCCCGCCGTGAAACTCTGCAATGTCGTTCTCTAGTCGTTCCGCGTACGCTGAGTTCCCGTCCAGAAGTCGTGAACCGCCACTTCCGAGATTGTTGGCGAGGGCCGGGTCTGATTGTAGTTCTTTTAGGAATGCCGCTCGGAGTTCTTGTGATGTTGCGAGGGAGAGAAAGTCGTTCGATGAGAAGTCAATGGAGCTCGCGGGGTTTGTGGTCAACTGTCGGAGTGTGGATTGTTGCTTCCGCTTGGCCAGAGCTGTTGAGAGGGCATTGTCGAGGTGGGAGGCGTTCGGCTTTGGCATCGTCAAGCGGTGAGCGATGTTGTTGCAGGTTCCTCACTTGACAAGCCGGCTTCTCTGATATTCGATGAGAGAAGACACGACTCGAGTTTATAATAGAGCATAGAGGTATATCTCACGGTGGATGAGGTTTAAGCTCTGTCTAGACCGGCTTGGACCGAGAAGAGCTTCTTCCGGGCGCGGGCTTGACGACGACGTCCTCTTGCGGCTACATATCATTCATTGCTGTACTTTTTCCGTTCTTGCGAGGCGTATCGGTGTCAATATGCGGCTTGTTGGGTCTGTTCTCTGGCCGAAGTTGCGAGTCTTGCAGGTGTACGGCGCAAATACTGGTGTCGGCAAAACGATATTCTCGTCGGTTTTGATTCGTGCTTTCAAGGACCGGCTCCAGAATGTCAACTATCTCAAACCCGTGTCCACTGGGCCATTGGACGAGGCCGATGATCAGTAAGTCGCTCCCCAGGGCCTCTCACTCACCAGGCGTAGCATTGGCCTCCGTCTCCCACTGTGAAGGAAACAAAGGCAATATTCGTGGCCACGATCTTGCTACCCAAACCCTAACCCTAAGCACACATATCCTCACGATCAGAATCTCGAGACTGACCCAACGGCAGCCACATTGCACGACTCGGCCCACAAGTCAGCTCGAGATGTCTCTTTCAATTTGAGGATCCAGTGAGCCCTCATCTGGCCGTGCGGTCAGCCGGCAGACCTATTAGCGATGCAGCTGTCCTCGAAGCAGTCTACGATGAGCTCCGTGGCTACGCGGATGGCAGTGATCGAGTCGCAATTGTGGAAACAGCAGGCGGTGTATTGTCACCAGCACCTTCGGGAAGCTCACAAGCAGACCTTTACCGACCGCTGAGGTTGCCCACCATCCTCATTGGAGACCACAACCTCGGAGGCATAGGGACCACGATCTCAGCCTGGGAATCGTTACACATCAGAGGCTACGATGTGAACACTGTGGCGCTATTTTCCGGAGACCGCTACGAGAATCACACGTATCTCAAGGACTACTTTAAAGAGCGCGGCGTTGCTTCGTTCTCAATACCGCCGCCACCAGAGCGACACGCCAGCGCGGAGGTGGATCTTAAAGCGATGCAGCAGTACTACGATAAGTCGAGCGGGAACATCGGCGTAGCAGACTTCACCAGAGACTTCATCAAAGCGCACGACAGACGGATTGACTATCTGCGGTCAATGCCAGCAGAGGCTGACAAAGTGATCTGGCACCCCTTCCTCCAGCACACGGAAAGGTCCAAGGATACGATCACAGCCTGGGACTCGGCATACGGCGACCATTTCCAAAGCTATACGACAAAATCCGACCCGGGCAAGGATGATTCTTCCTCAGCAGAGCAGTCGCTGTTGAAGCCCGCCTTTGATGGATCAGCATCCTGGTGGACTCAAGGTCTCGGACACGGAAATCCAAAACTTGCTCTCACAGCGGCTAATGCTGCCGGAAGGTATGGGCACGTCATGTTCGGCGGTGCAGTCCACAAGCCCGCGCTAGAGCTGGCGAAGACGGTTGTGAAAGAGTCCGGCAATCCGCGTTTGAGCAAGGTCTTCTATTCCGACAACGGCAGCACTGGAATGGAGGTGGCCGTGAAGATGGCGCTGCGAGCAATGATGGTCCGACACGAGCCGCCGGAGCCACGCAAAGTGCAGGTCTCCATTCTCGGACTCAAGAACAGTTATCATGGTGACACCATAGGCACCATGGACTGCTCGGAGCCGAGTATCTTCAATGAGAAGGTGGAGTGGTACAGAGGCCGCGGACTCTGGCTTGACTTCCCAACAGTAAAGATGCGCAAAGGCCAATGGATCGTCGAACCGTTTGACTCGAGCTTCGAGACCCGTCAATTCGACTCGTTGAACGATGTCTTTGATTTCAGCAATCGAGACGCTGAATCCAAGCAATACAAGAGCTACATGCTGGACACGATCCGTGAAAGGGTTTCCAAGGAAGAACTTAGCCTCGGAGCACTGATTATCGAGCCCATAATTCTCGGAGCTGGCGGCATGATGTTCGCAGATCCGCTGTACCAGAAGTGCCTTGTCGAAGTAGCGCGAGAGCTCTACGAGGACCCGCAGCAGAGACTAGCGGCAGGATCGGATCGAGGCTCGTCAGGTCTAGCGAAGAACCACAAGACCGCAGGAGACCTCGACTGGAAGGGCTTGCCAGTGATTTTCGACGAGGTCTTCACTGGCCTGTATCGCCTCGGACGGTTCAGTTCGGGCAGCTTCCTCGGCGTGCACCCGGATATCGTTGTCAATGCCAAGTTGCTTACCGGTGGACTTCTCCCGCTCTGCACGACGACCGCCAGCGAGTCCATATTCGAGGCCTTCTTAAGCAACGACAAGACAGACGCTTTGCTGCACGGCCACAGCTACACAGCACATCCAATGGGATGCTCCGTTGCGAACGAAAGCTTGAAGACACTGATGGACCTAGACCGCAGTGGCTCGTGGAAGGACTACAAGGACGACTGGACTCCGCCAACAGCCACTTCGAGCAGTGAGCACGCATGGAGTATGTGGTCAACGTCTTTCGTAACGGCCATCTCGCACATGGACCAGGTCGACAACGTCTTCGCGATAGGATCTGTGCTTGCGATCACTATGAAAGATCCGGCTGGGTCAGGATATGCTTCGACAGCGGCAACAGGTCTGCGGGATCAGCTTCTGACAGGCAAGGGCGGTGACGATGCAGTCATACATTCGAGAGTCCTCGGCAATGTGCTGTATCTGATGTCAGCGTTGACAACGCCAGCTGAGACGATTGCCGATATTGAAAAGACAGTCTTCGAGGCGTTGAAGTGATACAGAGACCAGCGGTATAGCAGAGGATGTAGATGACATGATGATGGCATATTAGTCTCCTGTCATTTCTCGCAGACAGAGCATGAAAGACATGTAGAGTCGCGTACGACACGCGTGTGTCGCACGCGCTAGAACTGCTGACTGGCCCGTGTCTCTACCGAACAAATCTACACCAGCCAGTAAACTTTCATCGTCGAATCGACTGCAGTCTCCCATCCTCCACGAATATCAATTCCACGAGTGCCCTGGCGTGCACGAAATATCAGCGCGCAGATAAGCATGGCAGCAACAATACGCCGACGCCCGAGATAGGCCGGTGAGGACGCCGCGAATGCATTGCGCCGGCAACCGGTGAGTACAGCAGGGAACATGCTCCTCTAAAGTCTATGCCGTTTCGTATTCCTCGTCCCTATCGCAACTTTCCTGTATGCTCCTCCCCCGGGACGAACAACGAACATCACAGCTCGTTCCACTGCGCAGCTAGCCCGACACCTCTGATCGTCCCGCGGCCTCTTACCATTTCAAGCTCATCACCAGCACACCGCAACCATGACTTCCTACCGACCACGATCCTCGAGCGAAGACTTGGACCTGCACAAACCTCGAATTCTCTGCCTTCACGGCGGCGGTGTAACCGGCGAAGTCTTTCGCATGCAAGCCCGAGCCTTCATACACCGCCTCCCCGACTTCCGCCTCGTCTTCGCCGACGGACCACACTTCTGCGACGCCGGACCAGGCATTGCACCGACCTACACAGACTTTGGGCCCTTCCGCAGATGGCTACGCTGGCTACCGACCCATCAAGAGCTGGACGACGAAGTAGCGACCGAAGAGCTCATGTATGCGATCGACACTTGCAAGCAGAACGATCCGGGCGATGGGCCGTGGGTGGGAGTCCTGGGTTTCAGTCAAGGTGCAAAGGTGGCTTCGAGTCTGCTGTATGACCAGCAGATTCGGTTGCAGAAAGAGGGTATTGCGGATACGGACTACAAATTCGGCGTCATCTGCAACGGACGACTACCGTTGGTATCGTTGTGCCAGCACAGCAGATCTCCGGCGCTGGTGAATCCCGGAGGCATGAGCGAGGGCTTTAAGTGGGACGGCGTGAGTCCGCATGTTCTCAAGATACCGACCATACATGTACATGGCTTGAAGGATCCGGGTCTACATCTACATCGAGAAATGCTGGAGAAGTACCACGATGCGGACACAACTACCGTGATCGAGTGGGATGGTGAGCATAGGATGCCAATCAAGACTGAGCACGTGGAGTCAATTGTCCGAGCGATATATCGGATTGCAGTACAGGAAGGAGTTCTGCTTTGAAGGTGACAGTAAGTGGATGCGTCTTGGAAGGATCGTGGAAGGTACCGTGCCATGCCATCTATCCGTGAGGAGAAATTATCATCTACATGCGGAGACCTGCTCCCGAACGACGCTGCAAATGGGTTCGAACAATCCGGACCCACGGACCTTCGCAAGAAGGCTCTCAATCATTCACATCGTCCCGCAACGCGAACGCCTGTCTGACAACCTCATCCATGCGAGACCGGAGAGCATCATGGAACATGACATTGGTGGTGAACACCTTGCAGCCCTTGATCTTCCTAGCCGTCTCCATCGCAAAGTCCGTGTGCACATACATATCCTCAATGTAGCTGGCGGCGTACACCGGAACTTCGTTCTTCGCCAACTGCTTCTCGTCGAAAAGAGGACCCCAACTCGAATCGGCAGCGACGCGGTTCGCGACATCCTGGACTTTGCGAAGCTCGGCGTAGTCTTCGAACATCCAGGGATAGATTGTCTCGCCGGTGAAGTAGATCGGACCATCTGTACGATCGATGTCGAACTCTGCGAACTCGGATTGGATGCGGTGTGCTGACCAGTTCGGTGCTTGGCCCTCGCAGTAGATTGGCTCGTGGAGGATGGCGTAGATGAGGTGGTCATCGAATGGCGACATGCTGTCGATTGCTGACAAGGAGCCTCGTGTGATATGTCCAAAGGCCTGATACTAGTCAGATGAAAGATCGAATGGAGAAGAGGCATCGAGGACTTCACACATACCTCAATGTCATAGCTAGCTCGCAGCACAACATCGTGAATCATATCCAACCCACCATGCATGCCGAGTGATAGACCGAGCTGCCGGAATCGTCGCCTTGTCAAGCTGCCCTCAGATGGTAGCTTGATTTTGCCGTCGCCGAATCGTGCAAGGAAGGTCATGATCGTTCGAACTCTGTCCTCGTCATCCGGGTACTTCGCATAGTAAGCCTCGTTGCGCTCCTTGACTTTGACGAAAAGGCTTCGGTAAACGTCATCAGGAGACTTCACCAGCGGTTGCAGTCCGCCAAACATGAAGCATTCTCGCAAGCCCTCCGGATGGAAGGATAGATAAGTGATGGTACAGAAGCCGCCAAACGATTGACCCATGGTAGACCATTTCTTCTTCTCCTCGGGATAGTCGGCGGTCAGTGCTTGTCGAATCGCTTCGCAATCCTTCACGATGCTATCGGCGCGGTAGAGTTTCAGGTACTGGTGCTGAACATCGTTGTCACCTCGCATCTGCAGTGTTGAGGCCGTGACCGGGGTGGATAGACTGGTCTCTCAATCAGTTCCAGGTGGTCAGACTTGCTCGGTTCTGCTCACCCCGTCCCTCGTTGATCAAGGAATAGTAGCTGGTACCCAGCGTCCAGAACGCGATGCGTGGCACCGAAAGATTGAGGAGGGCGACATTCGAGTCCGGGCCCGCCGTTGAGATAGCACATCCATGGCAACTGATCTTTGCTCTCCTTGTCGGAGCCGACGACAGGTACTATTGGCGTCTCATGCTTGCGAACACTTCGGGCAAAGACACGGATCGTGCCTCCATCGGGTTTCGAGTAGTCCTTGGGAACGTCGAAGTAATGCTCCGTGACCTTGAGCTTCCCAGCCACTGACGAGACATCGAGTTAGTCGATGTGAAAAGATCGGGCAACCGTCCACGAGGCAGTGCGGCATACCTTGATACGACTTCTGACTGATAATTCGGGCGGGAGCGACAGTGGACATTTTTCGGAGTATGAGCATGTTGATCGCAGGTCGGGGAATGCAAGTCGTGGATTCATCAGTCAGCAAGACGAAGGAGCTGGAGCTTCGAGGGCCGAGCCGCAGATGGGTGGAAGTGAATGAAACCTCCGTCCCGAACAAGCCACTTTGGTGAATCAATCCCACGTCGTCTAGTTCAGCCACACTCGGGAATTGACGCAAGAGCAGCAGAGATGGCCAAAGACAAAAAGAAGAAAGATCCCGCGAAGAAGGCCGCGAAAGCTGCCAAACAGGCGAAAAAATCGGACAAGTCAGACAAGAAATTGCAATCCAAGAAAAAGGCAAGGATCCGATCATACGAACCGTGAACTCTATCTAACAACGAGATAGGACGATGATAGCGACGCTGAGGATGCCGACCTCGATGCCATCCTGCTGGCGTATCAAAAGCAGCAGGAAGCATTCACCAAGGTCACCGAAACTTCAACAGAACCGCCGTCGCCGCGCTCGTCCGCCACATTAGTAGCATCTCCGGCAAACAGCAATGAGCTTTTCCTCTTCGGAGGAGAGTACTTCAATGGTGCTCTAGCCACTTTTTTCAACGACCTATTCGTCTATAAGACCAACACGGATACTTGGCGAAAAGTGACCAGCCCCAATACGCCTTTGCCAAGAAGTGGACATGCCATGTGCATGGGAGGCAACTCTGGCGGCATCTATATGTTTGGTGGCGAGTTCTCGAGTCCGAAGCAAGGCACTTTCTACCACTACAACGACTTCTGGAGACTGGAACCGAGCACGAGGGAGTGGACGAAGCTAGAAGGGAAAGGAGGACCACCAGCTCGAAGTGGTCATCGCATGACATACTTCAAAAGCTACATAATCTTGTTTGGAGGCTTTCAAGACACAAGTCAGCAAACTAAGTATCTGCAGGACGTCTGGCTGTACGATACACAGCGTTATGTGTGGCATGCGGTGATCCTCCCGGCGCAGGCACAAAAGCCGGACGCCAGGTCGTCCTTTTCATTGCTGCCGCATGAAACGGGAGCGGTCATATACGGAGGCTATTCTCGTGTCAAGGCTACGGCGGCGGTCAAGTCTACCAAAGCTGGAAAGTCCGGCTCGCGAGTGACCATGAAGCCCATGATCCACCAAGATACATGGTACCTGAGAGTGACCCCTCCAGCGGCCGACGCTCCAGTCAACACGCCGCCGACTGTGAGGTGGGAGCGCAGAAAGAAGCCAGTCAACTCACCTAATCCGCCACGGGCTGGGGCGACCATGGCCCACCACAAGGGTCGTGGTATCGCTTTCGGCGGCGTACATGACGTCGAGGAATCCGAAGAGGGTATCGACAGCGAGTTCTTCAATTTGCTTTATGCTTATAATGTGGATCGCAATCGCTTCTTCCAGTTGAGTCTGCGAAGACCAAGGACGTCAGGCAAAAAAGCCGTTCCTGCAGCAGATCGAAGACGAGGGAGAGGCAAAGCCGACGAGGAGGAGCTTCTGCGAAACCTGGCTCTGATCGAGAACAAGGGCTCCTTGGACGATACGGAGATGACAGATGTACCAGTAACAAACGGAGATGATGAAGAAGAGGAGACAAAGATTGAGAAGCCTGTGATGTGGGAGATGCCTCATCCGAGATTCAACACCACGCTGGCTGTCCAGGAAGACACCTTGTATCTCTTCGGTGGCACATTTGAGAAGGGTGACCGTGAATACACCTTTGACGAGATGTTCTCCATCGATCTCGGAAAGCTGGACGGCGTCAAGGAGGTCTTCAAGCGCGAACTTGAGGACTGGCAAGGAAGCGAAGACGAAGACAGCGACGAGGACGATGAAGAAGGATCAGACGAGTCAGACTCGGATGAAGAGATGGGCACAGGGCCGAGCACGCCAGCGACCTCTGTCGCCGATGAGCACGCGGCGGCGGCACATGCGGCGGCAGCTGCAGAGGCCGAGGAGACGGCGCAAGAAACCACCGCTTCGCCGGACGATAAACTGCCTATGCCACGTCCGTTCGAGACGTTGCGCGACTTCTTCACCCGAACCAACAATGAATGGCAAGAGGTGATTTTGGAGGCGAGAAAGTACGAGCGGAATCCCGACGATCGTTCGGTGAAGGAGATTCGGAAGAAAGCTTTCGATCGTGCGGAGCAGAAGTGGTGGGATGTGAGAGAAGATGTGCAGGCGCTGGAGGACGAACAGGAAGCTGCTGGTATCAGCGAGGTGGTGAGTCTGGCCGAAAGGGGCGGTGGAGGTGCAGGAGCTGGGAGGAGGAGATAGTGCAGGGACTTATGACGGAGATGAAGGCATCGAATGCGCGGCAGGACATGTCTGCTTTGATACAGCTCTAGAAAAAGATGAAGTGAATGAGTTATGGATGCTGCGCTCAACCTCGCTGTGTCTTTCCAGCTTGGTCTTCCAACAACAAGTGACACCCAATTTGAACATGAATGAACTGTCTCAGTCGTTCCGCGGCGTCGTGTGTTGTACGCCATGGTTCTACCATCCTTCGGATAAAACTCCCGTTGATCTACCTTGCGTTGCACTTCCAGTCCTACCATCGATAGAACAGAGCTCAAAGATGGCCGAACGCAAGAGCAAAGAAGAAGCACCCTCGCTTTTCCCCACAACGCCTGACGAGCTCGCACGATTCGATGTCCGAGCGCCAAACACCACAGCAGCCACGAGCACCAGGAGGACAACCACAAATGAAGACTTTCTCGCGGCGCTACAACGCATGCGCAACCTGTCACTCCAAGGGACGGGAGTACAGCGACTTACTCCACAACAAGTTCAGCAGCTGTCACCGTTCATGACATCGATTCCCGTTCATCCTCCCCTGCTCCGCGCACTTGGCAAGCAGATGCCCGTCTCGACAGAGGAAGAGCCAGATGCACTCACGTCAGGCAAACACAACAAGTCACCTCAGCTTGTATTGTCGTCGCCGGCGCCACCACAGCATTGGCAAAGGAGAAGAAACGCGAAGGCACTCCCGTTAGGTGAACGAAAGCCGTCGCCTCAGCTTGCAACGCCGCCGGTACCACCGCATTGGAAAAGGAGGAACGAGCATGGACTCACGCCAGGTAATCCAAAACAGTTGCCTCAGCTTGTGACGCCGCCGCCACCCCGACAGTGGGAAAGGAGAAACGCGATCAGTGGGCCGTCCTGGTCCAAGGAGCCGAGCAGTCAGGAGTTGGAGAGAGCGATGAAGGAGATAAACGGGAACTTCGGAATGCAGCGGCTGCCCAAGACGGATAAGGAGCGGGCGACAAAATGGCTGGGATGAAGATGAGTTGTGGTGTGTTGAGGAAATGGTCGAGGTGGAAATGGACATGGTGCGCTCATGAGTGGCAATGGAAGAGGTGAGACAGGTCGAACTCGAATGTTAGGTCTTGGCGGCCGTCCCTGCGCGCACAGCAGTCAGCGCGCTTTGAATCGTCAGCGCAGTTTGCTTGCAGTGTTTTCATGTGCGTCCACCACGGACAGAGACGTTCTTCTCCTGAGCCTCGCAATCAGCGAAGGAGCAGATGAAAAAGTGATTCGCGTCAGCCAGAGGCAGTGCTATACTGGCGACACGGTGCTCGAGTGACATGAGCAAGCTCAGCGGCCACCGGGCTGGTTCCAAAAATGAGTATAATCATAGAATGTCACCGTAGTGACGTTTCAGAGATTAAACTGAAAAGAACCTGCTGGATGTCAGTGAAAAGCGCCGCACGTCCGTTTGAATGGTGTGACGTACAGATACTACACTTGATCGATTGGGCTGTCAGCATGGTACTCGAAGGAGCCGAATGAGGTCGAAGTGTGACATACCTAAGCCAAAAGGCAAAGAGAGCTATTTTTCAGGAAGGAAAAGAAAGAGCGGAGAAGAAATTTAGATATAGATTTTGCTGCCAAGACTGCGCTAAGGGGTAGACGGGCCGTCGCGTGATGAGCCTGAGGTGTTCAGATCCCACCTTGGATTCTCCCAAGAGATCTGATTGGGCTCGAAAGTTTGGCTCTGAGTAGCTTCGAAAAAGACCAACCGCTACGACTAATCGACAAAGCAAAGGAGAGTCAATACTGAGAGAGACGCTCGGCTTCACTATGGCGGCAACAGCTACGCCGGTGGATCAGCCGCCGGTTGCTCAATTGGCGCCGAACGAGAAGTTCTTTCGCTACTTTCAGCAAGAAGTTACCGGTAAGGTTGTCGAATGTCTGGCAGCAGCATATGGCTGATAGATTACAGCCCTCCAGGAGCAGATGGGTCGCATCCAAAGCCACGGTACTGCCGGCGGCGAGCGATCAGACGCTGTAGACCACTGCCTTTCTGCCATTGCTCGACTATCGACCGAGGTTCAAGACGCATCATCCTACATTCCAGCCTACGACCAGCGGACTTACGGGGATGCTATTAAAGCTCTGAATGCGAAGTTGCAAGAAGTCCGATCCTCCGTTGCACCAAAGCCAAAGTTCTCGTTCAAGTCGAACGCACTCTTTTCAGCGACCAAGAACGAATCCGCCATCAGTCTGAACGACGCCGCCGAGCTAGCTAGTCAAAGACGCCACCAGATGCCTGTTGCTGGTCTTTCGAACGATTCAAGCTTTGCCACGACCCCGATCGGCCCAGCGACTCCCGCAAATGAACATGCCCACGACCCTATTTCCGCCCAAAGCGGCAGCATCACGTCAAATGCTGGCACCCCTTCAAGTTCGAGCGACTCAACAACGATATCAAACCACAATGAAGACCGCATCGTTCTCCCCGCCACCACTACTCATGCCACGTGCTCCGGTATCGTGTCGAATATCCAGAACTCCATCATCGACATGTCTGCCCCCAGCGCAGCAGGCCGTGCGTTCGCCGGCTTGACACTGAAGAACATCTCGAACTCCCTCGTTATCTGCGGCCATGTGAACGGCGCAGTACATCTGACGAACATTCAAAAGTCAGTCATCGTCGTCGCGACTCGACAGTTCCGCATGCACGACTCGACGAATTGCGACGTCTATCTCCTTGCGAGCTCAAGACCGATTATCGAAGACTGTAATGGGATACGGTTCGCACCTCTTCCAGAGACCTATCAAGTAGAGGAAGACACAGGAAAGCATGGTCTGTGGGAGAAGGTGGACGACTTCAAGTGGTTGAGAAATGAGCAGAGCCCGAATTGGAGTTTGATGGAGCCAGGCGTGAGGGTCGCGGAGGACGTGTGGAAGGCCATTGCATCGAGCGAGCCAGCGTCCAGAATCGACGACACTCTAGCAGCGGTTGGAGCTGGGAGATGACATCTCCAGGCAGGGCATCAAGGAACTCAAAGGAAGCAAAAGCGAGACCTCACGCCAACGAACTCCTTGATTCACTCTGCGACGACATTGCTATGATGAAAAGAACATACAAGCAGACGTGTACATTCAAAGCTGGAACAAACGCACCGCGATCAACCTTCGAACACCAGCTCCCGTGTCTGTGTTCCATTTGCGCATAGCTTCACCATGGCCAGGAAATCTCAGCATCAGCTGCCAATCTAGCGCAAATTCGGTCGAGCTTCTCCTGAGAGTAGCTGTCCACCGGGTGAGCGCGAACCTTCATGCGATTGAACATCCGTCCTCTATTGCCGAGGACGTGCGGAGAATCGCTCGTCGCAAGATGCACACCTGTACAAGAGCCTTGACGTTCATCGATCGCAACGTACGGCATCAGCTTAGAAACGAGCCAAAGATCTCCCACGTTGTATTTCGAACCTGGGACGTCGCTGAAGATGTTGCTCCGCGTCAGACCCGGCTCCCAGGAGAATGCCAGTCGCTTGTTGCCGGGAGCCTGATCGAAGTGGACCTGCAATGCTCGAGCGAAGGCTACTTGCAAGTGTTTCGTTTTCGCATATCTGTCGGCCAGATCATCGGTGCCATGGAACTTTGGGTCAATCTGCGCGGTACCAACTGTCAGTATACTCGTGACAGAGCCTTCGAGATCAGTCCACTCACCTTCTTCTGTGTTCTGTCCACACTAAAGTCGTCCGACAGCTTTGTCTCATAGCTAGAGAGACTCGAGGTGAACAGCACACGCAAATCCTCGGCCAGCTTTTTCTCGTTGTCCAGCAAGGCGGTCAACAGGAAGGCGGACATAATGTTGACCTCATACAGATACTCGTAGCCATCATCTGTCAACTCCTTGTCTTTTGGTGGCAGTGTTATGCCGGCATTGTGCGCAAGGATGTCGATTCTCCCGTGGTTCCAGTCCCTCGCGAACGCCTTCACGGAATCGAGAGATGATGTGTCCTGTGACTGAAGTCAGGCCGTGAAATCAAATGGGACAGTCTGCTGCCAACTCACAAGGATTGCAATCTCTATCTTCGCACCTGGACAGCTTTCCAGCATACTGGTTCGTGCCTTGGCTGCTCGACCTTCACTGCGACACGCCAAATAGACTGATGCGCCCATTTCTGCTAACTGTATGGCCAGTCCATAGCCGACTCCAGAGTTACCGCCAGTGACGACTGCAGTCTTCCCTGTCAGGTCTTTCTTCTCCGGTTTCATGCGAGGCAGCAATTTCCCGATGAGAAGGAAAGCAATGCTCAAGTATCTGTCCTTCCGGTACGCCGACATGATGGCGGATGTACTGCACGTGTCGATGGATTTGAAGAAGATGTCGGACGATGTACAGTAGTAGAAGTATATGAGCTGGAAGGGGGGGGGGGGGGGGGGAATGCGACAAGAGAAGTTGGGGCATAGAACAGCTTTTATCGTACTTTGTGGCCCGTGTTCCTTCCGCTGACCACCGAGCATTGCCCTTGACAGCGTGCTAATATAGCACCGGAGTTCTCACCACTGTTGTGTTGCGATCCAGCGAGGGTAAGAGGCCTGGATGCCGTGAAGTAGACCATTGAATGCCCAGATGTACCCTTGAGCCTGCAAGAATGGTTGACCCTCCGATGCATCCGTCCGCTGTACGGTCCATTTTGCACTTCGCACCCCTGCTGTCGCGGATCTCGCAGAAAGTGTCGTTCGCGCCCACAGAGACATCCGGCTCCGCGACAGGGATCAACCACCGCGGACGCCGGACGGGTTCAATCCGGGAAGATGCTTGACGAGTAAGCTTACCATTTAGATCGATCGACGAAGAACTTTGACAAGTGGTCGTGTCTGGAGCACAAAGGGTGAAAACGCGCATGTTCGCAATCACGTTTGAAATCCCTACTTCAACAGGACCGACCTTCAGGCCCCCGTGGCGACGCCGAACAAGCTCGCCTCATCTCTCGCAATCAGGCCTCATCGTGCTGACGCCAAGTACGAGCGTGAGAAGTCTCCGATTCGATATCAAAGGCCATTACCATTCTCAGCGTATCGCAGAAAGGGCTCCTGAGTGGACACGACGGTATGCATTGCGAAGAGAAGCAAGTCCGATCAATGAGTGGCTGTGATGGTCTTTCCTCGATGGGCCTTTGGAAAGCTTGAGCGTGCGAGCAAGTCGAGTCTGCTGTGGAGATGCGATGTGAAGTCAACTGTCGACTCCAGGATCTGCATTTTATCAACATATGAGTGTCGAGTAGTGGGCTCGGAGAGTGGTGCAGTACCGGCGAATCTAGCTTAGTAAGCAATATCGCCTACCACCTAGATACCTTACTTCGTGAAATAGGCCAAGGCATCTTGCTCTCGCACTCCTACCTTTCAGCTTCTCACTCACCCTCCTTCTCGTCGCCGACTACATTGATATGAACTCATTACACCCATGAGCAGACACCAAACCTCGAAACATCACTGCGATCCTCCTCTACATCAGGTGATCACTCCCGCCTGCGTCGTGCGGAAGGGCCGCGGTACATCCATTGGCGTGCCGCTGTGGCTATCCAATGAGCAGAATTTGTAGGAGAAGCGTATGAGCAGACACCGAGAACATCACCTGTACATTTTTTTACGATCTCATCTCCGCCACTGTTGAGATGGAGTCGGCCAAGGATCAGAGCCATTCGTCTACCAACCGAAATAAGCGCAAAAGGGAGGCGAAGTCGCCCTTGGCCGTGAAGAAGCAAAAACTCTTCGAATCGCGAAAGCATCTGCCTATATGGAGCCGGGCGAAAGACATTCGAGCCGCTTTGAAGCAGAACAACGTTCTTGTCCTTTCCGGAGAGACTGGCTCTGGAAAATCCACGCAAGTGCCGCAGTTCTTGCTTGAATCACCATGGTGTACTGGAAAGATTGCCGTGACTCAACCTCGTCGAGTGGCAGCCATCAGTTTGGCTCGCCGAGTCGCTGAGGAAATGGGCTCTCCGCTGGGCTCGTCAAGCCCGGCGAGCAGAGTTGGTTATAGCGTGCGATTCGACGACAACACCAGTCCTGGCACGAAGATCAAGTACCTGACGGAGGGGATGCTGCTACAGGAGATGCTGCGAGATCCTTCCATGAGTCAATATAGCTGCATTATCGTCGACGAAGTTCACGAAAGGAGCGTTGATGTGGATCTGATTCTGGGCTTCCTCAAAGGTCTGTTGCTGGGCGGAAAGCGCAAGAAACCGCTCAAAGTTGTGGTCATGAGTGCCACGGCGGATGTCGAGGGCATCTCGCAGTTCTTCTCTGCACCAACGGCGAGACTTGAAGAGGATGAGCAAACGGCGACCAATGGAGCAAGCGCGGATGTTGAAGAAAAGGAAAAGTCGTCGACAACTATCGACACCACAACTGCGGATTCTCGAGAGTTATCAGTGTCGCAGTGCCATGTCGAAGGCCGTCAATATCCGGTCAAAGTGCAATACCTTGATCAACCCACGGAAGATGTCATTGATTCTGCATTGCAACGCATCTTCCAAATACACTGCAAGGAGCCCATGCCCGGTGACATACTCGTCTTTTTGACAGGGCAGGAGACAATACAAAGTCTGACCAAGCTTGTCGAAGAATTTGCCCAGAACCTTACTACCGATTTTCCGAAACTGCTGGTGCTACCGTTATTCGCAGCTCTGCCGCAGACGGCTCAGCAGAAAATATTCGAGCGAGCACCGCCTAACACCAGAAAAGTCATTCTTTCTACCAACATCGCCGAAACCTCCGTCACCGTTCCAGGGGTGCGCTTCGTCATAGACACAGGCAAAGCAAAGATCAAGCAGTTCCGCAACCGTCTCGGGCTCGAGTCTCTTCTCGTCAAGCCCATCTCGCGCTCCTCCGCCGATCAACGAAAGGGTCGAGCTGGTCGAGAAGTCGCCGGCCAGTGCTTCCGCCTCTTCACCGAAGCCGACTACAACTTACTCTCAAAAGACACCAAACCCGAAATCCTCCGCTGCGACCTCTCTGATGCCGTCCTGAAGATGAAAGCGCGAGGCGTCAATGATGTCCTCGCATTCCCCTTCCTGACCCCACCCACCCGTGAGGCAATGGAGAAGTCCCTTCTACAACTCCTTCAACTCGGCACGCTCGACCCCGCCAATGGCAAAATCAACGATCTCGGCCGAAAAGTCGCCCGTCTGCCTCTCACACCTTCGCTCGGCCGCATCATCCTCGAAGCTGCCAATCCATCGCGCAACTGTTTGCTCGAAGTCATCGATATCGTAGCCTGTCTCAGCGTGGAGAACATCTTCCTCCCCGCCGACACGGAAGAAGCCCGCGAGAAGGCCACCGAAGCCCGCTCTCAGCTTTACCGACGCCAGGGCGACCACCTCACCCTCCTCGCTGCCGTACAAGGCTACGCAGACGAGCGCTCGGACCGCAAGCGCTGGGCATCGCAACACCTCATCTCTCACCGCGCAATGCAGAGCGTGATGGATGTGCGGAAGCAGCTTCTCGCGCAGTGCAAGTCGCATCTGAACTCGTCGCCTACAGTGCGGACATCAGTGGACGAAGAAACACAGGAGAATATTCTCAAGTGTTTCCTTAGAGGATACACCAACAATATCGCGAGACTGTGCCCGGACAATACCTACAAGACGTTTGCGGGGAATCAGACGGTGGCGATTCATCCTAGCAGTGTTTTGTTCGGGAGAAAGGTCGAGGCGTTGATGTACAACGATTTTGTGTTCACGAACAAGGCGTATGCGAGGGGCGTGAGCGCGATCCAGTTGAAGTGGTTGGAGGACATTTTCACGTAGAAGAGACTGTGTGGCGTCGTGAGAGGAACGAGTCGCTCGTCATTGACATTGAAGTACTTGTTTTAATTGTGCGAGTCTTCGAGAATGCCTGGATCGGCTCCCATTCATGCCTTCATCACGTTCATTCATTCGTGAACATGCTCCATAGTGCCTCTGATCACACGGCACGCAAGACGTCCCTTTCAATCCCACCTCAAGACCTCAGCTCTGGTCAGACCCGGCGCACGTCCATTCGCAGCACTACTGCTTGTGGTTCCAGTAGGCTTCGGAGCATGGCACACGCCACATCGTCCGAAGTCTCCTGGATTGATGTACTCGCCGCCTTTGCACACTTCGTTCTTGCACCGCCAATGTCCTGGCACCAATTTAGGGCGTAGAACGTTGGAGCAGGCAATGCACAGAGGTGAGTTGGGCTCGTTCTCGAGGGAACAGATTGGGCAGTTGAGGGGATTGGATGTCGTTGCCGTCGTTGCTGTGTCGTTGGCGGGCTTTGCGGGAGGCGGAGGATGACTCTCGGGCCTGGAGGCGCGCTCGGTGCGCGCGGATGCGATCTTGTTGGCATCGACTTCGCGGAGTGGTTCGGTGCGAGTGACAGATGTGTGGGCGTCCGGCTTGGATGGCGCTAGGCCTTTTGGTGGCTGCTCCTCGCCTTCGCTCTCGGTTTCTGAATCTTCATGACCTGGCTGTCCACGACCAGGAGCATTGCTGGAGTCAAGCGTCGCTGGTCTGCTGGCCGATCCTTTGGCAAGCATTCTAAGCTCAGCCATTTCTCGACCAGCGCCATCTTCACCGCCTTCCTCTTCGTCACCGCAAACTCGGTAGAGATCTTCTCCTTCCTCGTTCTTGATAATCACGGCATCGGAGCCAGTCAAAGCGCCGTTCTCGTCCCAGTCCGATTCGGTCTCACTGTCTGAGGGATCGTCCAGTCCTAGCGTCTCCTCTCTCTTCTTCTCAGCCTGAGCCGCCGCGATCCTAGCGAGAGCGGCGTTCGCAGCCAGATCTCGGCCACGCTTGCTCTTGGCCACCTTTGGCTTGCCCTGTCGTCTCTTGCCACCATTCATAGTCTCCAAAGCGCCTCTCAGTAAATCGTCCTCACCCACACTCGAGCCCTCTCCATGCTTTCCAAACTTCTTCGCGATGCGGCGCTGCTGGCGTTCAGCATAGCTCACCTTCTCAGGCTCGTCCTGCGCACCACGCTTCCTCTTGCGTCCCCTCTTTCGATATGTGCCTCCGCAAAGATGCTCCGGGATCTGACTTGCATCTGGCAGGTGGTCATGGGTAAATGCTCCGCTTGTGAGGTCCCTCCCGCGTCCCCAGATCGCCTCTCCTACATACTTATCCTTCCAAAGATCTTCCATTTGCTTTGCGTACTCATTGCGCACAGCCCAGAACGCTCGACTATGGTTCATCTGCTTGCAATGCGCCAGCTCATGCATCATGACCATCTGGACGAACTTGAAGCTCAGCCAGTGGCCTTGCTTGTCCTTGAGCACGAGCTGTATCGTCTCGCCGCCATTGAAGTTCCGTCCCAAAAACTCGGTGTTGTATTCATATTCGTCAAGTCGTCTGACCTTGATCCCATGCTTCTTCATAACCGGATAGCATTGCGCGGCGATTCGATTGAGGAAGTCCTCTGCGATGGCAGAGTCGGGATTCCGCCGAATGGGAACGATGAAGTCGATGTGTTCATTTGGTCGCTGATGGCGCTCATTGAGGCGCAGGAATCCGGTCGCCATAGTGGCGAATGTGTTGCGTTGGTCTGGCAGGCTCCAAGCCGGGAGAGTTTGTCGAAAGTGGTTTTGGGAGGGGCGACGCGACGGGACGCGAATGGAGACGTCACCCGTACAAATCGATCAAATTCACGAAACATCCCTGCATGCACTGAGAATCCAGTTTATGACATGGCATGAGACCGGGGTACGAGACGAGAAGGAAGCACAGCAGGGCAATGTTCGGTGTAGTAGCTGAAGTGGGAACATGTTTGACGTCTTCTCATTGCTTCCATGTCTTCTCTAACAAGCATAACTTTCTTCTATTGATTGAACTATCATGTCCGCCTTTAATACACCCTGGTAAGCATACCCCAGTGATAGAAAATCGGAATCAGCCTTGACGGTTGGCTAGGTTCAACTCGCAGGACAGGAGCTTCTTCAACGTCTTGAACGAGTCGAAGATAGCTCATGTTGTCCTCGCGGCCGAGACCGAAGATTTTGACGATGAGACGACGCAGCAGTGGAAGGATGAAGGCTTTCACGTTCAATATGTTCCTCTTCTCAAAGGCGGCGATGACTTCATCAGTCGTGTCCATACGACCGGAGATGCCTTTGGCGTGTCCGAGGAATATGCAATCGTAGGCAAGTTAGCAATACACCACTCAAGCCGCCTGTGGCCGTCCTAACGAGCCACAGCATACGGCGACGCCGCATCGCTCGCGCTCGAGGCTCACACAAAGCCCAACCATCCCAAGCTCGTTGCCATAGTCGCCTACTACCCAACGACTATCCCCGCCGTCACAACAAAGTTTCCCTTCAGCATTCAAGTCCTGGTGCACCTCGCCGGCAACGAAGTCAACGTGTGGAAGCAAGGCGAAGTCCTCGGAATCCAAGGGAAGCGCAGACGACTCCCAAAGCGCATCGATCCCGGACTCGGCTATGGTGAATGTCTGAAGCTGTCTTACAAAGCCTACACCTACACAGGTGTGCAGCCAGGTTTCGCGGAGCACGATCTCGATGAGTACGACCCGATTGCGGATGGCGTCGCTTTCACTCGGAGTATCGCTTGCGTTCGGAAAGGCTTTCGAGCCGACAATGATATTGAGGCGGTCCGTGATCATCATGCGAGGTACATGTACTCCGGCCAGACCGACCGGACGATGGCACAAGTGCGACCATATGGGCATGTCCTCCACACGCCTACGCTGGTGGGAGGCGTTGGCGGCGACGATCTCGAATACTTCTACTCGGAGCTCTTCACGCCCATTCCGGCCAACAGCAACACGCAGATTCGGCTCCTGAGTCGCACCATTGGCACCGATCGCGTGGTGGATGAGCTTTTCGTGTCACTCGCGCACTCGATTGAGATAGACTGGTTGCTACCTGGCATCCCACCGACGAATCGGAAGATTGAGATCGTAATCGTATCAATATTCCATGTCAGAGGAGACAAATTGGAGTCGGAGCATCTGTACTGGGACCAGGCAAGTGTTCTCGTACAAGCAGGACTGCTGGACTCGAAGGCGGTCCCGGCGGCGCTGAAGAAGAAAGGCGTTAAGCAGCTGCCAGTGGTGGGAGCCGAAGGCGCCAGGGCGATCAAACGCGGCAGCAGTCGGATGGTCAACACATTGATTCCAGAGGAGTGAATAGCTGCATCGCTCATCGACTCTGATTTACTTGCTCGCGAATCCCAGATCTTCCACGGCATCCTCCCGGTCCCAAGAGTCGATCTCCAGCTTTCGGACTCTGTCCAGGATGCTGTGAACGCGCTGGCTGTTGACTCGCTTGGCTTCTTCTTGCAAGTCCCAAGTCTTTTGCAGCACTTTCAACATCCAAGGCTGGAGTGGAGTCTTTTTCGCCCGACGGTAGTCGTATAAGACGCAATCCTCGACAAGTCGAGCAGCAGGTCGTTGATGTAGCTCCGATAAGATGATAACATGCATGTCAAAATTGTCAGTTCCCTCCTTCGGCCGTGATGATAGTCTGTGGTAGATGGTGACATGATCCGGGTATACCATGGGAAACTTGAACTCTGTGGTAATCTTTCGCAGTAGCAACCCCTCCCCCTTTGGAGTCATCAGATCTCTCCATTGCTCTGAGTGCTCGGGATCGATATGTCTCGCATATTTCTGTGCCCACCCGATCCGTCCACTCTCTGCGTAGCGATTGTATACGACATTGTTGACGTGTCCCATTGAATCCATCTCGCCCCAGATCACTTCTCGTCGATACATGCTAAGTCTCGTCTTGTCTGTAAGGAAGCCCTCGCTTCCAGCTAACAGCTCTCTCCAGTCGCGTGCTATCTCTTTCAATATATGCCCAGCTTCATCGGTCCGCTCCGGCTTGAGACCGAACGTGATACAGTGTCCAATCCGTTGCTTGACGTCGGAAAGCCATCGTGGGCTCAGGGAAGAGGTCGCCGGTGCAGCAGAGCTCGAAGCTTTCGTGGTCGAGTATCGTTGTTGTCGCGGCAAAGAACACGCGAGGGAAGTCCGCGACTTCGCGATCATCCTCGACCAGTGCGACGCATTTCCACCTCTTCCTGCTCGCATGGTAACGTCCATTGCCCGATGTAGTCCCGCCAAAGTTGTGCCCAATGCCCGATGGGAGGAGAGTTGACGAAGGACGAAGCTCCAAATCTTTTAGCCGCGGCCGATCATCCGATGAGGGAGCTCACTAGAGGTAGTTCTACAGGAACGTCATGAGCGCTCTCCCTTCCATTTGTTCTGCATCAACATCGTTGCGATAGCGAATCAGACTTTCACTACCGACTCTTGCATCTAGAAATTCCTGGTAGTCCGCCGATCGTCCGTATCTGATTATACTTAAGCCGCCCGGATCAGGACAACAAGATGCCGCCAACTGCACTTCGACACCAGGTCATTCGAATCTACAAGGGTATGGAAGAAGGTGGTGGCGATACTCATTGTTGCTGACATTGCTACAACAGAACTCCTTTACCTCGGTCGAGAGTATCCGCTTGGCTACGACTACTTCAGACCACGCCTACACAAAGCGTTCAGTGCAAAGGCAGGAATACAAGACGAAGAGCAGATCCGCAAAGGCATCGAACAGGCCGAATATGTTAAGAAAGGTCTGCTGCAACGTGCTACTTCTATCCGACCTTCTTCAAACTGACACACACTGCAGAAATCGAAGCCCTGTAAGCGTCGTGCAATGCAGCTACGAATCAAGCATGACTGACATTGCTTCCAGCTACTACCTCAAACGATACCGAGCATTGAGGCAGCGATACGACAAGCTCTGAATGCGTTGATCATCGGAACCGATCTTCGCGTGGTTGTGCTTTGGTCGCCCAGAACACTCCAATCTCCAGACACTCGCCCTCGAATGTGGGCTTTTCAGGACCAAGCATTTCCGTCATCATATTGGCCCACCAAATGGCCCACTCGTCCACGGTCTTCCCGCTAGCTTTCCTGAGATAGGGCTCCATCGATTGGTACAGTTGAAGACTCGTCAAGAGTGCGGTCTGCCGGAGTGCGGCTTGATCAGCCGTCAAAGTCCGCTCCGGCCACGTCGCCTTTTCTCGCGAGCCGTCGGACAGGAAGGACTCGCGGTAGTTCCTGCCGGAAGACGAGGAGCTTCGTGCGGAGTTGGGCGGGCCCCTCTCGCTAGGCAATTCTCCGAACGGAATCGCAATACGTCGACTACCGTGATCCGACAGCGACTCCTCCTGGGTCAGCATCTCGGTCATCCGCGGACATGGTGCCACCAACATCGCCTCCCATTCCAGAACTTCTTCCATCCACGCGTTCGCTTGCACGAAGTACTTGTTCCGCGTCGGCATGAACGGGTGACCGCGCGGCAAATTGAACGTTGCGGTGGCGTCGGCGATAAGCTCCTCCTCGACGGTGCCATATCGCGGCGGCGGCGTTTCGGGATGCAGCGACCTGATAACGTGGTCCGACTCCCAGGCTTCCAAGATACCGCCTTCACGGAGAATCCTCATCACCTCATCCATAACACCAAGCGACCTTTCGTCCAGCGGCATGGTCATGGTGGAGTCCTTGATCATGATCACATCAAAGTGGTCGTCAGGAAAGGGATATGGCAGCACACGATTGTCGTGTTGTACGAACTTCCAGTTCACGCCGTGCTTGGACAGATTTGGAGCCGTAGCAGCTATATCCATTCCAACGAATTCAACGTCAGCCATCCCCAACGCCTTGAGGTAGTCGTCGCACAGGGAACTCCAGAGCCCAGTTCCGCATGTCATATCAAAAATGCGCTTTGGCTTGAGCGTCGCGACTCGTGGACAGCAGAGAGTCCTCCCAAGAGCCTGCGTGGTTACTAGAGTTTTGAGGTTCTGACGATTGAATTCAGCCAAGTCCACAGGCAGCGGATAGGGACTGTCTTTGATGTACGGCCGGCCATGGCGAAGCTCCAGCACGCTGTTGGCGGTCTCGGACGAAGATGCTTTCACTCGCGGAGGATTGCGCTGCGATGCCACAGATTTGAGATATGAGCTGCCTAAATCGGCTGCTATGGTCGACGGCTTCTCACTGCGATTGCTCGGCTGTGCATTGCTTCTCGAGGTGTCGGATTCCCGCTGCTTTCCCGACCGAAGAGAGCCCTCAGATCCCTGTTCTTCGAGGAGTTCGGCATGGGTGGTCGATTTTCTTCGTACTGCAAGTTGCGTGAGGTTGGCGTCAATGAACGACTCTCGTGTAGGCGTTGGATTGTGATAGTCGTGAACAAAGTCGGTCATGTTAGCGAAGCTTCCCGCCCCTTTCAATAGCCACTACAACCTAGGCCTGCAATGCAGGTCGATTCTCGGTCTCAGTGTTGCGGGCTCAGATCTGCCGGGGTAGAGATCTGGACTGATGTGCTGAACAAAAGATCAAATCTCTACACTCACTATCGCAGATAGAATTGCAACGACCGAGACACCGAAGGCCCGAAAGGAACAACGCGACAGCTCTTGTAGGAGTCGGCAACAATGTGCAATGACAGAGGAGGAGAGCTTGCTGCAGAAAATGAGGAGTGACAAGGTCAAGGAGAGTGGCCGGCAGAACATCGTACTGTAGTTCCTAGCAGACACCCCTGGCCATCATCCTGCCACAACCCTGCGACTTGTAGAACGATCTCAGGGCCAGCAAAGTCGCGCTTCACATAATACTAGCCGTGCGAGGCAGCATGGTCTTCGTTCGGACGAGAGCAATGCAGGCCCTGAGACCTCTTGAGTCGTGATGCCACCTCGATGGAGATGTTTCGACACAAGTCGCCTTTATAGTCACACCGCAACGGTCATAATGGATTGGGGCCTGACTGTCATGTCGATGACGCAAGTCGTTGAAGGTTGGAGTTTCACCCAGGGCTGTGAGCCTGTGATGACTGAGAGTCTCTTCCCCATGAGATGATGTCCTTGGTGACTTGGTCCCATTCGGACGAGAAGCTTTTGGCCGTTTCAGCAGTGCCGCCTGTGGCCCTGTGGGAGCTGAGCATTGATCGGGTGTGACCGAGGCTCCCCATCTTTGCAGCGACCAATGTCTATGGATGTCTCACGCGTTGTTCATGCCAATGCTGCTTGTGAGAAGTGGGACGGACAAAGGGGCAGATAGCGTACATAGCCAGTATGCAGCCGCTGCGACCGAGTGGTAGCGGTAACGTGACCCGATCAAGTGAAGGATCCATTCTCATCATCAATGAAGATAACGACATCGCAAAGTCTTTGAGTTGCTTCCCCAGACGGTGCCAAAAGTCTGCGTTTTTCAGCCACACACAGTTTTGGCCGCCGTGCTCTGCACCTCTGACCTCTCCCGGCCATCGATACCGACTTCATCATACCAGACGTCCATTCCCGCGCTGCAGCAAATTCCTTTACCTGGTACCGCATACTGCGACGATATCGATTCGACTCCGGCACGGAGCGAAGGCACTTCGCGACACTCGGAACGACTTTCGTCATAGCTGCTCCCATAGCGCGGTCCAAGCTACAACGTGCTTCGTCTTCCCATCCCTCACGAGCGCATCACACCGCAAAGCACCCAACCCGAACGTCGAATTGCAGCTTCCCACGCTCCCGCCGAGCCAGGTACTATTCTTTCGTTGATGCAGAGCGCGGCGGTTGCTCATGTACAGGAGACGAAGAGTGCGCCGGCCAGAACCTCCTCCTCCCTAAGAACCACCAGCTCGCGCATCCATCTCCCGCGCCGCCACTGCTCCTGCGCGCGGGCAGCAGTCGCTACACCCCACCGACCATCTCCGCCCGGTGATGGCGGATGGTTTCACCCGGTTCAATACCGGAAGCCAGTATCTCTACTCGAATCAACATTCCGCCGCCCACCCGCGCAATCAATTGCACCACCGCAACGGCTCCCCCATCAACAATAATCGCGGTCTCTTCCAGCACAACGCCGACACGCCTTCGCCGAATCGCTCCCCGGGCACCAATTCGCCCGCCCACAATCCATATACCATGTACAACAATCATAATCACCGGCAGAACCATAGCCTGCTCAATGGCGGCGCGCATCAAAACTTTCAGCCTCAGATGAACTTGGGCAAGGCATTCCAAAGCCAGTCACACGGACATCAAGCGCACCATCTGAACAATCACAACCAGGATCATGGTTTGGGAGGGCATGGCAACAACTTCGGCAATCACCACCACACCATATCCACGAGCACCTTGTCTAACACCACGCCGAACTTTACTCCCGCACATCTCCAGAATGGTACGCCGGAGAGCTCAAGCACGCTGAGCAAGCCACCGAACGCACATTGGGCGGAGCAATTGAGGGAATACGAGCGACTCAAGATGGCGGATCACAAAACTCACTTTTACGCACGGACAACACCCTCAGTGAGTCGGTATCCTGGAGCTTCGCCATCGGCAAACAACGCGCGAGCAGATGGGGAAGAGCACGGTGATAGAAGACGCGTGATCGAGGGGTCGGAAGACATGGGCTCATGGAATGCGATGGATCTCTGCGGACAAGGACTAAAAGGCATGGCACCTGCGCTATTCAAACACTACCCAAAATTGAGCAAGGTCTACCTCAACTGGAACAAGCTGAGGGAGATCCCTCCCCAGATCGGACAGATGCGCTTCCTCACGGTTCTGGATCTCTCCATGAACGATCTGCACTACCTGCCTCCGGAGATTGGTATGCTGACGAATCTGAAGAAGCTGGCTCTCTATGACAACCATCTCGAAGACCTGCCGTACGAGCTGGGGTCGCTTTTCCAACTCGAAATGCTGGGCATCGAGGGCAATCCCATGAGGCCAGACTACAAGGAGCGCTTGATCGAGCACGGTACCCAAGAGCTGGTCAGATATCTTCGTGAAAACGCGCCACGTATGTTCAAAAATGCGTTCTACATGCTCTCATCACTGACACTGTACAGAACCCGAACCACCGCTTGACCGAGCATGGATACCTCTAATCGAAGACGCTCCCGAAACTGACAGCTTCACAATTTTCAGCTGGAACATCCTCTGCGACAGAGCTGCAACCGCAGCAATGTACGGCTACACACCTTCAGAGGCGCTCTCCTGGCAACGAAGGAGAGATCTGATTCTGGACGAAATGCAAGGCCGTGATGCGGACATCATGTGTCTGCAGGAGATGGACATTGAGAACTACAATGAATTCTTTCGACCAAACCTGGCGTCAATGGACTACAAGGGCGTCTTCTGGCCGAAATCGCGAGCGCAGACTATGGCCGAAAAGGAAGCCAAGGTCGTCGACGGATGCGCCATCTTTTACAAGAACACGAAGTACATCATGCTCGACAAACAGGTCATCATCTTTAGTCGAGAGGCCATTTCACGACCGGACATGAAGGGCGAGCACGACGTGTATAATCGAGTGATGCCTCGAGATCATGTTGCCGTGGTCTTGTTCCTGGAGAACCGACAAACAGGGTCAAGACTAATCGTTGTGAATACGCATTTGACCTGGGAGCCTTGGTTCAGCGATATCAAAATCGTTCAAGTGGCCATCCTCATGGAATCACTCACAAAGCTCTCCGAAACGTACTCCAAATGGCCCGCATGCAAGGACAAAGACCTCTTCAAATTCGCCAACGAAGACAGCGCCGACGGCGCTGAGCCTGTGAAGATGGAACCCGGCCCTTCGATGAAGTACGACGAACCCACGCAAATCCCTCTCGTCGTCTGCGGCGACTACAACTCCACCCACGACTCCGGGGTGTACGAGCTCATCACGCAGGGATCGCTCTCCAACTCGCATACGGAGCTCGGGAACAACAACTATGGTGACTTCACCCGTCACGGTATGAGCCATCCCTTCAGTCTCAAGTCCGCGTACAGCGGCATCGGCGAGCTGCCATTCACCAACTGGACTCCGGACTTCCGCAAGGTCATCGATTGGGTGTTTTATGCGACCAACACGATGCAAGTCACCGGCGTGCTTGGAGAGGTCGATCCGGAATACATGCGTCGCGTGCCTGGATGGCCGAACCACTACTTCCCAAGTGATCACTTGCCTTTAATGATGCAGTTTGGAATCAAGGAGAGGAAGGAGCGGAAGGCGGCAGTGGAGACGGACTTTGGGCCTTCTCGAAGAGAAAGCAGGAATTGATTGAAAGGCACGAGGGTTACTTACGCAACGGCTTGACGACGATGACTGAGTATCGCTGGGCGCAAGGAAAGGCTGTTTGTTCACTTTTGGGGTGGATGGGTGTTGGCGAAACAGGGCGTAAGCTGCTGGGACTGGTGCTGATGTTGTCTGTTTTCATGCTTTCGCTGCTTTTGTCGTTACTGTACACAGGAAGCAGTGGGAATGGGATGACCTGGCCGCTTTGCCGCGGTTTTGGTGGAGGAATGGCGCGACGGCAAAAGATCTCATGCTGGTGATGTGGCGTCACGTTGGACTCGCTCTGCTCTTCATTCTGCGGCTGGGTGGAAAGGCTAAGGAATACTTGAGTGTGAGAATGTTTGGTATTCGTTCTCTATTTGTGCTTCTTGTTTCTTCTTGTCAATATGGTGCGATTGTTGTGTGACTGCTTTCTCGTTGGACCCACAAAGCAGAAGGTGGAACCAAAGGGTACGACAGCAACGGTTTATCGAGAGAATGATGTGTATGAAATGGCTTCAATCAACACCGGCATCAAGTGTGACATCCACTGCGAATCTCGTAGACGATCGTCATGCTTCCGACCGCCGAGCTCAAGCAACGATAAGCAAAAGTGCAAGCTGTTGTGGAACTCGGGTTATCGCCGCAACACACCCTCTTCCTGACCTCGCGATTGACGATGTTTGGCGGTGAGTATTGCATGCAGGAAGACGAGAAGACAGCCTGTCAGCCAAGCCTGCTTCTCTGTCTGGACAGGCATTGGGATGGAGGATTGGAGCGGCTACAGTCAAGCTCGTATAATCTTTGCTCGTCTTGTGACGTGGTCGTCAGAATCAGGACAAGGACATGATCGAGCTGACGCACTGCACTCCACAACAACGCCTCCCCAGTGTCCCCACACCTGCTGGCCGGGGATGTAATCGCAATATTGAAGACTGACGTGTAAAGGACATGGTAACAGTGAGATCGACGCCTTGCCGAGACGAGGCTTGTGAGGAGCAGCCAGGAATCGACGGGCGGAGCGGGATGGCTGTCTTCTTGCATAAGGTGATCGACGCCCGAAGGCGGGTTTTGTCTCGAGCCTAGCAGCATCCTGGCCTCTCACAGCGAGAGGTCGTGAAAGAGGGAACTTGCAGCCGGACCGACACCGGATGTCACAGTATACGAAGTGGAAATCATGGCAGCAACTGGTCCGACGATGTTGGGCGCGGTATTGCTGGACTTTGAAGTCTTCGCGACGGGATTTCTGCATTCGGTCAGTGTAGCCGATAGGTAGAACCTTCTATGTAGAACGCGGCGAAACGTGCGAAAATCTACGGTATCAGCAGAAGACGGCGCCAGTGGGCAGAGTTTGCTGCGTTCCGTGGATGGCGATGACACAGAAACTCTCATCCCGGTCGTAGCTCTTGCCCGATCTCGTTTCTAGAGCCAGCGGAAACAGCCGCCCTAGTTAGTTCCTGTCGTTTGGCCCTGGAGTGGCTTGACAGGCGAAGGATTCCACTGCTGCGAGAACTCGTACGCTGTTTATTCCTTGTCCACGACCACCACATCCCATTCCCCATATCCGCATCGATACTCGATATTCCCTCCTGGACACCTCTGGCTTGTCGTCCCGATTGTGACGAGCCAGAAGGGACGACAAACCACTGATTCGTCAGGAGTTTAATGCCTCCGAAGGGCAAGCCGAAGAACGCACTGAACACGCACGACAAACGCCACGAGAACGGCCTCGCTGCCCCTGGAAAGAGAGTCGCCCGCCAACGGAGTAACGGCCAGCTGAACGGAGTGTCAAATGGCAAGCTCGCGCCAACCGTGTCGCCTCCTGCGCTTCCCTCAACTGGCCTAAACTCGGGCTTCAAGTTCCCACGACAAACAGACGAGACCTCTTCCGGCGCCACGAATACCAAGGACAATGCTGTTGGCAGTGAAGAGAGGGACACACCCAGGACCGGCTCCGACGCATCGATGGAGGAGGAAGGACCAAGCGGCGAGAGGATGGACGCAGTACACGAGCAGGTCTCGTTGGAGTCACAGCCTGCTGCTGTAGCGGACAAGCACGCACCTCCCCACGCTGGCAGCACGTTTTCCACGGCGTCGACAATCTTGGCATACTACCCGCTGCGCGATGCCATCTCTATCCTCATCCTCCTCCTGTCGCTCCCACCGACATTGGTTCTGGTCATACAAACACTCTTCGCTTCGCTCACATTTGTCCCACCGACTGCCGGTCTGTCAATCTCCACTCTCCCTAATGTGAAGGAGATGTTCAATTCTTCGAATTTTGGATATCCAGCAATGGCCACGGTTCTGTTTGTTGACGTCTTTTTCTGGGGTTGCTGGCTCACTCTTTGGAAGCCTACGCAGGCCATCTTTTTGGATCTGTCGCAGGCAGTCATTGCAGTGTCTCTCAGTGGAGCGGCGGCCAGCACTGGTGGGCCGACATACAGCATCGCGACGTGCGCACTCATCGTCTGCGTGGTGCACGTGTTGCGTTATCAAGCAATACACCTCACCGCTTACGACTATCTCCGCTCTGTGCTACACAAAATGGACGTCAAGCTACCTCTTGATGCGCCTGCTTTTGCACCTTCATATTTTTCAACACCACCGATCGAACGCGGCATGGTTTTCAATATCCTCCGCACGATTCTTGGAATACATATAGTTTCGCAGGGCGTCATGACCTGCGTCCGCCGCACTCTCGCCAACGCCAAAGCCAACGAAAAAGACCACAATCTACCTGCAATCGTCAAGACCGATACCGAGGCCGCCGCTGGAGTCGATCAACCTTCGCGAACTGGTATCGGCATTGCTGAGGGCTTACAGCCTCCGACCAATGTCTCCAACTCTGACGGCCGTCTTCCCGGACAATTTCCAGCGCAACGCGATGGCAAAGCTCGGGAATCAAACAGCAAGAGAAAGAAGAAACAGGCGAACCAGGTCCGAAGTCAGCAACCCCTCTGGGCTGCGATTGCAAGTACTAAAGTCACTTTCGTAAAGGAAATGGAACAGCGAGATGCGGCAGACGATGCTCGTGAAGCCGCTGCTATGGACAACAACACAACAAACCTGTTTTTAAGCGCTACCAATCCCCCTGTAAATCGCGTCTGGATATGCGAAGTTCGGGATACAGAAATATTCCTTGCCGTCGTGCTCTCGCCAGACGCCGCCGCGGAGACTGTCGACGAGAAAGAAAATTCAGTGACACCAGGCATTGACAAATCGAAGCCTTTCTTCATCCGCGTCAACGGAGCTGTATGGAGCTCAGCCAGGATCCTGCCGAGCGAGGACGCTGGGGATGGACCTATCGACCGCTACATGGGTGAGGTGTTTGGCCTTGCACCAATGAGCAGCTATCATTGCGAGATTGTCAGCATCGCAAGTCAGCGAGTTCTTTGTTCTGCCAGCCTGATCACTCAACCTGCACCGACTGCCGAGCAGGCCGCTGCAGCGCCTGCACCTCCTCAACACCAAACCCTCCGACCTTCTTCGCCAATCACCACGCTCAAGCAGTCAATTCAGTCCGCCGAGGCTAAGCTGAACGAGACTAGGAATCGTACCAAGAAGACAAAGAAAGACCAGCGAGCAGCTCACGCCGATGTCAAAAAGGAAATCAACTCACTCAAGGGCAAGTTGGAATCTTCTGGTGGCCTGGATGACAAGCAGGAACGTAGACTTCTTCAGATCAACCAGCACAAGAATCAAGCCGAAGAAGCGACCGCCGAGCTCAAGACACAGATCGACGCCATGGGCGACATTCCTTCGGACGAGCTGGCTGAATCTCAAGCGAAGAGACGAACCTGGCAGTCTGCACTCGACGCGAGGAAAGCCGCCAATGCCGACCTCGAGTCCGCAAAGACCGACCAGGACCGCGAGCTTGCTGCCCTTCGAGCTGAAATCACCGCTTCCGAGTCCAAAAAGGAGAAGCTCGCCGCTCGCAGCGCTCAACGCGCGCAGGAGCTGGAACGACTTGCTGCCAGGCAACAGGCCGAGATGATGGCTCGCTCGAAGCAGGAACAAGATCGCGCGAAGGATCTAGCTCGAAGGGAGCAGACTGCCGAGCAATTCCACCAGCAGATCGCCGCGATGGAGTACGAGATTCAGTCCTGGACGACGAAAGCTCAAGAAGCATACCAAGCATCCGCCGCACTCTCGGGCTGGCCGACAAATATTCCTTCCGGATTCTCAGGCTACTCCTCCCCGCCGACACCAGAAGGCATGGCTTCCTCCAATCAAGCGAATGGTCAGTCCAGTCCTCAAACTACCGGTTTCCCTTCCATCCCATCTTTCACTCCCGGCCACTCCTTCACGCCTTCCAACCCTTTCATCCCCTCCTCACACATGCACTCCACATCTGCTGGCGCCATGGCCCCACGTGGACGGAGTTCATCCATGCTCAGCCAGATCTCCGGTTTCACCGACGACGACTACCATTTCGGTCCCGGCATGCCCTCTCACCAGCAACAGCAGCACTGGTCCATGCCACACGCTCAGGCCCAAGCTGGCGCCTCATCCTACAACATCGCCAGGCCAAGTACGGACCGCAAGGCCAGCGACGGCGACGCGGAAGGTTCAGCGAATGGTTCTGGCTCCGGTGGCGCGAGCGTCATGAATGGGAGCACGAATGGATCTAACAGTCCGAGGCCAGATGCGAAGCCCTTTGTCCCAGCGACGACTGGGAGTGGGAACGGCAAGGGTGGAGTGGGTACGATTGGACAGCCGAGGAAGGGTTTGCCGCCGAGTCCGATTGCGGACAAGGTTGGGGCGAATGGTAGATAGTCTTGGTTCACAGTTGGTAGTCCTGCCTATGAGATGTGGTTTGTTGTTGTTATGATGCACTTCCTGTCTTTGTGTGATATTCTTGTGATTGCCCAACTTTGAACAAGGACTGCCTGCCAGTTGGAACAGTTGGAGGACGCCCATGAATCGCGCCGGTGAATTACCTTCGCAGCTACCTAAGCCGGCGTGTCCGTGTACAATGCGTACAGCTATTACACTGTCCAGCCTCCGGGGGACTTACCTGCATGCGTTTCTCGGCCGGCAGACCAATGTCCGTGTCCCGGCTACAAATGGTGTTCAGCAGCCAGAGTTCCACGGCCATGCGAGCCGACAAGGCCAACGTACATGTTCCGGCTCTTCTCAACTTACCTGCACGCCTACGCGACTCGACATATCACCATACACGTCCGTTGCAAACCCACCGTTGGCTCACCGGACACGTCCACAGCCAAGTCACACCTATCCCCACGGGCTGGACAATGACATGTTCAATCCGCATTCAATTCACTCCCTGATCCAGACCCCAAACCCCTGAACCCAACCCCCAAAACAATACCACCCGCCCCCTTCTCAAACAAAGAAAAAAAAAAACCACACTCACTTCCACATCTCCCTCCCCAACCCGCAAACACAACTGCCCGGAATCCACCCCTTGGTCAACTCCCCCGGACTCATAAGTCCACACCCCAAACACCTCGCCTGCCGCAACTGCTGCTGCTTCGCATCCGACCTCGCAGCAGGCGGCAACACCACCCCTTTTCCCGACTCCCAGCGGTCCGTCACGGGCATCCGTCGGCGGGCGGCCAACTGCGCCGCTGCGGAGGCGAACATGTGCGGGATTGGTGCTTTGTCGTCGCAGCGGCAGGGGGTCTTGGGGAGGAGGCAGGTTGGACAATTCTTGGTGGAGGTGGTTGGGCTGGTGTCGCGGGGATGGAAGGAAGGGGTGGTGGGGAGAGGTGGGATGGGTGTGAGGATGGTGGGAGAAGATGGCCGGCGGTCGTTCGATAGATTGGTCCATGCGGAATCGATGCGGCTTTTTTTACGAATGGTATGGGGAGGCAGATCCTTGGGAGCGCTCTACGCTCTTTCTCTGGGATGTGGAAACGAGGAAGGAGCGGCTGGAGGCAATGGGTTGGGCTCGGTTGAGGCGTTCCCCTCGGAGAGCGTATTAATTTCAGATGGGAACTTCTAGTGGACCATCACGTCTGCGGCTTGCTGTTGCTGCGCCGGCTGCACTGGTTGGGCATCGTCCATCTCCATGTCCTCGGCGCCATCTTCCTCCTCTAGGTCTTCCTCGTCGTCTCCTTCGCTCTCAGCTTCCAAATCCTCACTGCCAGCGTCCGAATCCTCGTCTTCTTCCTCCTTATTCGTCTCCACACCCTCCATATCAGCATCCTCGCCAGCAGCCTTGGCAGCGCCTCCAGTTTCCTCGACCTCGACAGCGGCCTCTTCCTCCTCCTCCTCTTCTTCCTCGGCACCATAAGCTGCACCATCATCCTCTTGCTGGTCGACATCTGGCTGCTCTGGAGGAAATTCGCTGGGAGCGCTCTCCTCGGAGTCCCACTTGATCTGGAAGCGAGTGACCCTAGGCTTATCAGCCAGGATGTTGCGGCGGATTTTGTCCATGTCAGGCTTCGCTGGCGGCTCCTCGTTCATCGTCGGATCGCTGTATTCATTGTTGACGTAATAGCCGACACGGACGAATTCGCGATCATCGTATGAGCATGACAGCAGAATCACCGTGACGCCGAGGATGTCTGTGGCTGGGATGCGTGTGGTGTTTGGAGGGTCGGCTTCGAAGACGAATTTGTTGACGCCGACTGGGATTGGGCCGACGAGAAGCGAGTCTAGCTCTTGATCGTGTTCGGAGCTGCACGTGATACCGTCAGTGATGTGTTGCCTGGAATGACTTCCCGGATGGGTAAGGAGAGAAAGTGACTTACGAAGTAGCGGAGCCGACGTAGGTGAGCTTCCACTCAAGATCCTTCTGCAGCGGCTCGAGGCACTCAAATGTGATCTCGAACTCGTACGGTGCGTTGAAGGCGGCGGGGTTATTGCGGACAGTCACGTTCAGTAGTGAGACGGTCGCCATGTTGTGAAGTGATGTGGTCGTGAGGTGCTGTCGTATCTCTGCAGTGCGATGATTCGTGATGCTTTTGTAGTCTTGTCAGATGATATGTTCGATGGTCTGCGTGTGAGAGAGAAGAGTGTTTGCGTCGGTGGTGGTGGTGTTTGTTATTGAAGAGAAGAAAGAAAGAGATGACTGCGACGGTCGCCCTCCAGCAACTTAACGCGAGTCTGACGCGATCGCAGTCGCGACGGGGCCTTGGGGATAAGGTGCTTTAGGCGAGGGAAAGTGGTGGGACAGAGTTGACTGCCTGAGGCTTGCTCCTTCCCATGGGCCACCGGTTTTCCACATACATATATACTGAGAGAATAGGCGTACAGGTACAGCAGGATGGCCAAATAGCTGTGCATGCAGTGTGTAGGTAGCTCGGTAACGAGTTCAGATGAGTTTGCAGATAACATAGCCATACAGTATAATCGGCGTGTAGATAGGAGTGCATGTATCTTAGCAGGACCACCAAATAGCTGTGCAGACAAACGTACAGGTAAATCAGCAGGACATGCTACACAGGCGTGTAGATTGTCGCGCAGGTAGGTCAAGAGGACATGCTAGACGACCGTCGCAATAATCTGGCTTGGTATGATAGATAGATCATGGTGTCGGCACTTACGAACGACAAGAAGGAAGGAGAGTACATATGTCTTTGTTTGCCTGAGGCACAGCTGACGACGACCAAACATGCAGTGGAGCTTCGAGCCATGGCATGCGTCTTGCAACAAACATCAAAGTCCTTCTTCCAACTCCTTCCTTCTTGTTGTCCCAAACCTCCGAATTCGACAGGAACATTCGACCAGTGAATTTGGTACCACTTTACATGGCCGACTCCTGAGGCTGCTCTCCAATATGGCACATCTCCTTCGAGGCAAGCAGTCAGGCATCCAGAATGATCTTTCTCTCGGACTGCAAGCAGACATCTTCGCGATCGATGAACTAGCACGCTATGGCGTCAACTCGCAAATCGCCTGTATGGCGTACGATCCCGTTCAATCTCTCCTCGCAGTCGGAACTAAATCATCGCAATTCGGGACCGGCCAGATATACATGTTTGGTCGGGATCGCGTCCAGGCCGTACTACCTCTCCCAGCTCACGGGGCAAGTCCGAGGACTCTGCAGTTCTGCGCTGAGAAGCTCGTATGCTTGGATTCGAAGAACGATGTCTCCATCTACTCGGTCGAGCTCAAGAGACTCATCACTTCATTCTCCCCTCCTGGAGTTGTGACTGCATTATGTACAGATCCGATGCTGGACTATGCTCTCGTTGGTATGCAGACCGGCGATGTACTCGCATTCGACATGGATCGAGAAGCAGTGGCGCCTTTCAAAATTCCCAACTTGTGGCAAGAGATGGACTCCCGAGCACGAATCCTCTCCGTTATCTCGTTGCAGTTCCACCCAAGAGACATTGGCACGCTTCTCATCGGATACAGTCAGGGAGCAGCGATCTACAGCTTCAAGTTGAACAAAGCGTTGAGATTCTTCCACTATGAGGTTCCACGAGGAGCGGCAGGAGGTGACGGCGATCCCACATCGGCGAACATCATCAGACGTCCTAAGCTGACCCAAGCTGTGTGGCATCCTACCGGAACATTCATCATGACCGGACATGAAGACAGCTCGATCGTGTTCTGGGACACGATCAAGGACGGACGGATACTCATGGCGAGAACGTTGACAGATACGAATGTCGCCACCCCTGGTGTTGTTCGAGACAGCGCCGGGTCGAGACAGACGTTCGCCGTGAAGGAGCCACTTTTCAAAATGTCGTGGTGTGCCAACCAGCAGGATCCTGAAGATACTGCTATCCTTATTGCTGGTGGTCAGTCAACTCAGGCCCCCAGCAAAGGGCTCACTCTGTTCGAGATGGGTCGAACTCCCGTCTATGCCACAAGCGCGTGGGAGACATTCGTTGCTTATTTCGACTCACCCAAACGCCAACGTCTCCTCCCTACTCCACCAGGTACTGAAGTGGTCGACTATTGTCTCATACCTCGTTCGACGCCACACTTCGCAGGCGCCCACGATCCGATCGCAGTCATTGCTCTGCTCTCATCTGGCGAGCTCCTCACTTTGTCCTTCCCTTCCGGACTACCGATCAGTCCGTCGAATCAGCTCCATGTATCTCTCACGTTTGTCCACCCTTTCATCCAATCATTACACACCGCTCAAATAGGGCGTGAGAAATGGTTAGGGCTACAAGAACGTCGCCAACAGGGTCCAAAGATCCTGCAAGGTGGAATCGAGCTCCCAAGCCCGATACGACGGCATGGAGACCGCAACATCCTCTACTCGGTGCATGCTGATGGTACCGTCCGCCTTTGGGATCCTGGTCATGGAGACGAAATTGAGAACGACAAAGTGCTGCAAGTGGACATTGCCCGTGCTATCGGCCATTGGGACAATGTCGCAGTCACGGCGACCTCCTTCGCTGGAGCAAGCGCTGAGCTCGTCGTCGGTCTACGAAGCGGAGAGGTCGTCATCTTCCGCTGGGGTGCCAACAGGAATGCAGGTCGAGAACCGCCACCGGCCCAGCCAGTTCAACCTGGTGTGTTGACCAACATTGTGAATCGCGTGGATGCATCTTTGAGTGAAGGCCTCATGCCGTTGACCATGCTTGATCAGAAAGACGGCCCCGTCACAGCAGTCTGCATGAGCGAGATTGGCTTCGTCGCCGCCGGCTTCGAGGGTGGTAGCATAGCCTTGATCGACCTTCGAGGACCAGCCATCATCCTCAACACCACCGTTCAAGACTTCACCAAAGGCAACAAAGGAGGCTCCCTCCGCCGTCGAGCAAGCAGCACCGAATCCAAACCCGAATGGCCCACGAAGCTGGAGTTCAGCATCATGGCCGTCGAAGGCGAAAACTACAGCTCCATCCTCCTCCACGTCGGCACCTCCCTCGGCAACCTCGCAACCTTCAAAATCCTCCCCGACCCGTCCGGTCGCTACACCGCTCAATTCGCCGGCCACCTCACTCTCGACACCACCCGCGTCATCTCCATCACCCCGATATCCGCGGACAGCGGCAAACCCGCACTCGCTACCCAGACCGTCATGGGCAACCTCCGCTCAGGAATCAAGGTCAACGGCGCCCTCCTCGTCGTCACCCCGACTTCCATCTCCCTCTTCAGACCCGCCTCCTCCAAAGGCGCCCACAAATCCTTCGATAATTACTTCTGCGACGCTGCGGGATACATCCAATACCAAGACGCCGGCCACGCCCTCCTCACCCTCTCCGGCGACGGCAAAGCCCGCGCCTTCTCCCTGCCTCAACTCCGAGAACTCACCACCCTCGACCTCACCAACATCAACAACACCTCCACGGGCCTCGACGTCCGCCGCTTCCCCTCCGCATCCATCACCCCATCCGGCCACATCCTCGCCTTCACCGGGCCCAGCGAAATCGCCCTCCTCGACATCTTCGGCACGGGCGAAACGCTCCACCGCCGTCAAGACCGCCTCTTCAACCCGGACGCTCTCATCCCGCCTCGCCCCACCATCTCCAACGTGCAATGGCTCACCGGCACGCAACACGTCACCCCCTCCGACATGGACGTCCTCATCGGCGGACCCGAACGTCCCCCTTCCAAACGCATGATCGCTCAGTCCCGGTCCGAGGAAGAACAGCGACGTCAGGCCGCGCGGGTCGGGGCGGGGAGCAGCGCTGTTGCGAGCAGGGAGGGGGAGGCGCAGGAGGGGTATTGGGGGTATATGCAGCGGCAATTGGCGGAGCGGACGGAGAAGTTGGGGTTGGTGGGGGAGGGCATGGAGAATTTGGAGCAGAATAGTCGGAGTTGGGTGGAGGATGTGAATAAATTCGTGGGGAAGCAGAAGAGGGGGGCTGCGACGGGGTGTAAGTTTTTCGATGCGATCTTGTCGTCTTTTTATGGTGTGGAACTGCTGACTGACACGTATGTTTGTAGTGATCAAGGCGAGGTTTGGACTTTAGTTGGGGCGGTGGAAGTGGAAGGGGTGTGATGGGGGTGGTCTTTGGTCTCATGTTGAGGGAAGACCTGTTCCACATGATCTCAGGCGGAAACACTGGGAGCAATGAACATGCCTTAGCTCCACGAGGTTCAGGCGTGTTATGAAGCCATGCGCTGGAATAAGGGCAGGCGCGGTTCGATGGAAGAAGTGTGCTGCTCGCGCTTTCGCTATACGCAGTACGCAGTACGGGCACCATGCTCACGCAAATTTGCAACGAGCTGTATGGAGTTGGATCATTCATCAAGAGGAGACGCAGACGAGGATCACTCCTTTCTCGGTCGACAGATTCGACCGACGTGGCCGGGAAGCATCAGCGCTTCTAAGACATTTCTTGCGATGATGCGCCGATAGTCGCTCTCGACTCCCCAATCATCATCAGTCGACGAAAGAGAGAGAAACGGGAAGCCTCCACATCGAAACCGTGATGACAGCGTCATGCACTCTTCTTGGGATGAAAGACGACGATACCGATGGCTTGGCCAATTTCAAAAATGAAATCGCTCTTGTCGCAAACCGTCGCGTATTCTCCCGCCGCCGTTGCGTGTTTTTTTTCCCAACGCCGAGGTTCACGACGATGGATGTAGATCAGTGGAGATGGTTGTGCCGAAAGTTGCGCAAAAAAAAAGGACATTACGCGTCCTATTCCTTTTCTCTCATCCTCGCATCATCGTCATTCATCATCAATGATCATTCCTCGCTGCTGATGTTCACGTGTCTAGTCCACCTCGGACTCGTGAGTCCTGTTGTCGTTCGTCACATACGATATGGTGATCGGATCCTGCCCGCGACTTCAGTCGGTCTGTCTGCGATTGGTCGGGATGACTTCCGTTGTACCTGAACCGGCTGAACTTTCGCAAAGGAGGAGTGTGCAGTAGTGTCAGGTACGAGGTCAGGTACCCGAGGAGGCTCAGGAGGGCGGATGCAGGTCATAGCCTCATAGGGGGAGAGGGCGAGGCGTGATGGAGGGTACTGTGAGGGGGCTGTTTTTGTGAGAGGGAAATACTGCGTCGTGAATGAGACATGGTGGGTTGAGGGTGACAATTGCAGGCTCCAGACTCTTGTTGATGTGAGAGTCTTGACAGTGGACACAGCCCACGGCGCGGCATGGCATGGCCCACGCCCTCGTTTTCTTCACGGCCACGTGCGACACCAACAAAGACTTGCAAAATCTGCCTCCATCTCTCACACCGAAATTTGACAGAAACGTGTTGGACTCCGGACTCGTGGGAAAGTTGAATGATGAGTGCTTTGGTTGGGTTCCCAGTCGCTGGGTGGGTCTGAAACACGCCATTCGTTACAAATTCACGACGGACCGCGCGCAAAACGTTCAGTCGTGAGGAAAGTAGCGCCTTGACTTTGAGTGTGTTGTGCCAACTGCCCAAGGGAATGGCGTTGCTTGGCTGGGACTACGAGGTACTATACTACTATAGCGTGTTACTCCTGCGTTCTGCTTCTCACTACTAGAATACTGCGGTTGTGTGGGATGAGGGAAGCGTGCTTTTTCGTCGCGTGGAAACGCAGACGCAGGGTAGGTAGCATGTACATACGTTTCTTCAGCTCTGCAGAATGTGAGACTCGCCGACGCATGCGATTGGCGAGGGGTCTTGGATCTTCTTGCTTGGAACGCAGTAAAGGGAAATTACCAATGTGTGAGAAGTCGAAGCCGTCGTGTTTCAGCGTGGTTGTTCGGTCGTCACGGGGGCTTGGGCGATCCAGCAGACTTCTTCAATCCGCATTGATGAGACGTGATGCACATGCAATTGTGGAAGAAGTATTGGTGGCATACAGTCAGCGCCGTTGCTGTTCTGTGCAGAGAGGCACGGTCATTGAACATTAGGTCGAACGCGATCTTTTGTCTAGACTACTGTGGATATCATTCAGAGCATGGACGTGGATTCCATCAGAATGGATATTTTTAGTGGCAGCTCAGATGGATTTGGGACACGCGATCGCTGGGGTGCCGTTTTGGGGCAAGAGGAGAGAGAGGAGGGATCTTCCTGGGAAAAGAAGCCCTGTTGTGGTGGGAGGAGAGTGGAGGAAGAGGACACGGTAATATAATTTGTGAAGACAGTCTGCTATACAGCAGCAGCACATCAGGAGGATTTCACGCAACATCTACCTCGTATATTATCATCTCAAGTATTCCCAGTCTTGTTCATTGTTGTGGTCCACCTGTGCACTCCACCCATCCTTCTGGATCTTCCCGCACGGAGCAATCTTCCATCGGCCGGCCGGCCGGGGGATGCGATGCGAGTTTGGAGGGTACGCGTTGCGGTCCAGTCCCGATCTGGCTAGCCGAACCTTGGCAGCACTCGTGCAAGCGAAGCCCGGCGAAGGGGAGAGGAGAACAGGAGAGACGGGAGAGAGAAGAGTTCCCATGGGCGGTTCGTTTGGGCATCGAGCGCTCACCTTCACCCGAGTCCCGTCTGTCACCACCACCACCACCACGACATCCACCTTACCGCCGTCTCGACTGTCCTTCACCCTCAACAACCACCACACTCCTTCACTTCGGTCGCTATCTTATCCCCTTCGCTCCTTTCGCTGCGATACGACGGTTGCCGCTGTTCTCTGCTTCGACACGCACACACACACACCCCCTCGGCCGCCTTTCCTTGCGCGTCGTGCTGCCTTTTTGCCTCGCCTTCGTCCACCACCCACCCGACCGACCGCCTGTGACCATCTGGTGTAACAGCGCGCCGACGACCTCGACGTGGACCTCCGTCTCCATCACCGCCGCTCGATAATATCACCCTTCCCGACGACATCCGACCGAGCGCGTCTCCCACAAGCCCCCGACCGACAACGAGAAGACAACATCACGCGGCGAGTGAACGAACGTCCTCCACACACGACTCCCTTCTCCAACACCACGGTCACCGTGCATGACCATCATCTGAAGGAGTGTGCACTCTCCAGCACCCGTTCACTTCGACAAACAAGTCGACCACTTCGCCCATTCCTTTGCTCTTTCTCGCGGCGGGCCGCAGACAAAGGTTCGTCTCTGCTTCTCATCTCCCACTTTTGCACCCATCGTCACATGGCTTGTCGCCCTCGCATCGTTGCGTGAACATCATTGTCATCGCAGGCGTCTGCATCTGTCATACTGACCATCTCCACCCTCAGGCGCTCGGACATCACCGCTTCCCACCCCTGCGTGGCTTATTCACGACCACAATCCCGCGTAATGCCATCAATCTACCGAACGGCGGCCGCCGCCGCCTTCACCTTCCTCAACTTGGTCAGCGCTGCACCTCCTGTCGACGAAATGGAAAACGTTTTACAAAAGAGAGCCGGCTCATATGATGGATGTTATTCGTCCTCAACACCACTCGAGAGTAAAGGAGATTGGATGTACCAATCTTCGGGTTACTGCTCGGGACAATGTTCAGGATCCGCCGTCTTCGCGATGAGCGGTAGCAAAGAGTGTTGGTGCGGAGATCAACTACCGGCGACAAGCGACAAGGTGGACGACTCCAATTGCAACCAGCCGTGTGTTGGGTTCCCCAACGATACATGTAAGCATTTTGATCAGGATACCTGCCGAGCACTTCCCATACTGACACAACACAGGCGGCGGCGATGGTTACTACTCCGTCTTCACCACTAATTCAGGAGGCAAAGTCGACCACTACGGCGGCGACTCCAGCTCATCATCGTCATCCACAACCTCCTCCATCGCAGCGTCCTTCCCCAGCTCAACGCCCTCCACAACGAGTGACGCACCCATGGTGGTGACCAGCATGACTGGCGGCCAAACCGTCGTCGTCACGGTCCCAGCGAGCGCCCGACCAAACACATCCGAAGCACCTGCATCTGGCGGCAGCGGTCCCAACACTGCCGGCATCGCAGCGGGTGTTGTCGTCGGTGTGGTCGCTGTTGCGGGTATTGGCCTCGGGATATACTTCTTCCTGCGCCACAAGCGACGACGGGAGGCCGAGGAGGACTTCAAGCAGCGCACGCAAGTTGATAATCTCAACCGCGGCGGCAGCGAGAGGAAAGCTCCTGGCACGAGCTATAGTGGTATGAGCGATCAAAGATTAGATCCCGAGGCGGGGAGGAGGAACAGTGTTGGCAGCTTGGCTGATAACCAAGATTACTCGAGGAGAATATTGAGGGTGAGTGGACGAATTGCCGAGTAAGACCTTGATGATGTGCTTACATGGTGATTTCCAGGTGGCGAATCCAAGCGACTAGTCGTCGCCCGAGCCTTCTCCTCCCGATGTACCACCTCCTTCACTTCCACTCGAATCCACGATTACGACCACCGATCAGTGGCGCGCGGAAGACCTAGCTGGCTACCATTCTCCACCTTTTCCTCCAGCACGACCAGCGCCGGAGAAGCCAACACGGAAACTCTCCAAGAAGCCTCCGGTCGACGGTGCCGCGGGTGGAGGAGGAGGAGTGGGTGGTAGTCGGCGGAAAGTCTGCGACGTGCCTTTCTGATATGACGGATGTATGTGCCTCGACGAGCTTCTTTGGGTATGTGAGATGGTGTGGGAAATGTGGATGGGGGGTTTTTGTTGTTGTTGAAGGCTCTCAAACCTTTTCACTACTACTACCGATACCATATGATATGATCGAGATGCTGCTATAGAGACGGGACAAACGTAACACAGGAGAAACGCGAGATTTTATTTTTCTGTTTCACATATACGTCCAACACGGCTGGCGTCCACGTTGAGTGGTGTCAGTATTTTATCTACTTCAATCCTCCCTTTCTGGATTTCTGAATCTCCGCTCTTGATTCCACTCTCCCTCCGTCTTTGAGCAGACGACAGCTACACTACATCAACATCATCAACAGGCTGGACGAACTTACCCGCTTCACTTCACTACACTAACTCCACCCTTATCATCCTCGTCCCTCGGCATCCCCTTTACGCCCAGCGCTTTCATCAGATTCCCCGCCGGACCGCTCATCCCCGCTTGCCCCTTGAAGGCTTCGAGCATGTTCTTCGCCAGGCCCAGGTCGACGTCGTTGTAGTCGTCGTCTTCGTCGTCGTCGTCGGAGGAGGATAGCTCGACGTCGCCGGGGCCGAGGTCTTCTTCGGAATCGGAGGGGAGGGTGTTGTTGAAGCGGAGGAAGGGGTGGGCGGAATCGTTGCTTGAGGAGGAGTTCTTCGCGGTGGATGTGGAGGATGAGGTGGCTTGGAGATGGGCGGGACGTGGGGGCCCGAAGAAGGGTTTCGTGGTGGTGGTGGAGGTCGCTGGGTTCGCGCCGCCGGTGGAGTGGATGGAGTCGGACGCTTCCTCCTTTCCTTTCCCACCGTTCTCTGCCGACGGCGTCTTCTTCCCCTTCCGCCGCACATATCCATCCCCGTCGAGACTCAGCGCCCCGTGGCCGTGCAGTTCCGTCTCCATCACCTCGATGACTTTCCGCATCTCCTCGTCTTCGTCGACGTCCGGCTCCTCGTCTTGTTCCTCGTCTTCGAGGGCGAGTTTGCGCGCTTCGGAGAGGAGGCCGGATTCTTCGATGTGGTGGGTTGGCATGCTCATTGTTTTGCGGATGGAGGTTTCGAATTCGGCTTCGTCGGCTGTGGTGGTGGAGGAGGAGGTGGCGTCTATGTTGTTAGTCGAGGTTTTTTCCTCTTCCTCGGTGTCGGATGGGTTTGTGGATGTTGCATCGTCGTCGTCGTCGTCATCATCATCCATGTCATCCACGCCGTCGACGCCTGCTTCGTCGTCTTCGAGGAAGTCCTGGAAGCGGGAGACCATTTTGCGGAGGTTGGCTTGTGCGGCTTCATCCCCGAAGCCACCTTTGCCGTCTTTGGAATGATTCTTGCTTCCTTTCGCTTTCCCCTCCAGTTCCTGCTCAAAGTCATTGTAGTCGATATCCAACCACCCTTCATCGTCCTCCCTTCGATCCCACGTCGCAATCTCCTCATCACTCGGCAACTCCACCTCCCCACTCTCCAAGTCCTCCAGTAACAGCTTCACCTCCCTCACCGTCCTCGAATCCCTCTGCTGCGCGTCTCCAACCAACATGTCCATCCCACAAGCCACCTTCATCCCCATCGCCCGCTTCTCATCGTGCATCCAAGGTTTCTGCCCGACCCACGCGGGCGGCGGATCGAAGACTTGGGACCGCAGTTGCGCGAATCCCACTTTGGTGTAGCGCACACTGACGGTCACGAAGTCTTCGGGTGGGAATTGCAGGGTGGAGATGTCCTTTGTGGCGAGCGGTCGGAGACTGATGGGGTCGCGGAGGTAGAAGGCTTCCACGGCTGCGGCGATGGAGGACGGGTGAGAGTGCAGGATGTATGCGAGACGGCGAGGGATTGTGGTGAGGGAGTGATGCAGGGAAGAGGCGATGGCGGCTGGGTAGGAGGTGAGGCGGTGGAAGGCTTCTTTTTCGATGGCGGGGTCGATGAGGAGGGTTGCAGGGGATGTGGTCAGTGTGGAGAGGGCTTCGCTCAGTGAGAGATTGCGAGGTGGACCGGCGGGAGATGGGGGAATGATTTTCAAGTGTCCTTGATTGAGCCAGACGCGGTTCTCGGCGATTTCGGGGTTGAGCCATTTGGGGAGAGTGGAGGCGGCTTCGATGAGTAGGAACTCGCCATCGGTGTCGTAGATGCGGATCCATGCGGTGGGAAATTGGGTGCTGAGAGTGTGGAGGAGGTAGACTATCAACCACTCATCGGCTATGGAGTCGCCAAAGTTCGTTCGTCCGCGAAGATGGGGTGGAGTCTGAGATTTGGTCCTTGTTGGTCTGGCGAGATCGGGTTTGGGATGAATGGTTAGATCGAATGGTTCGCGTTGCCAAATGTATTCTTTGAGGCATTTCTTCTTGAGCTCGTTGGCAGCTTTGATTATCTCGTTCAGCTTGAGGCGCAGAGCGGCGATGGAGTCGAGTTTCTGGTCGATGATGTGGATGGCATATTCGACGCAGTCTTCGGGAAGTCGTTTGGGAAAACCGTCAAATCCTTCACCGAACCACTTGAGGCCGTCGTCGGGGAGTTGATCGTCCATGTATCTGGTGCGTAATTTATTGAATGTACGACGTGAACGAAGGCAGCCGACCTCAAGAGAAAGTTCGACGTGAAGTGCTGTCGGACCTCGGACCGAATACGAGCAAGACGTGCATAAGTACCTACGCCCTTGAAGATATGTGCTCTTGTTCCGTGCTCCACACTTGAGGCGACAGGTCCCATGTGCAGTAGAGTTACAGTCACACTCTACAAGTCTTCGAGTGGCGAAGTCGATCGGAATCATCGAACAGCCTACGTTGGCGTTATGCACAAGCGGTATGATGCTCGACCTCGTGCCAGGACGGCGCTTACCATGCTGACCGGAGTGGTCGAGAAGCCTTGTATACGAAGGGCGAACTCATGGCTGCCTAAACTCGAACAGGGTGGAAGATACGGACGAAGTTTCAGAGGATCTTCAATGAGGCCGCAGCATTCTGCTGTGCCCCCAAGGCGCTTTTGGTTGTGGCTATGACTTACTCGAGGCATATCCCTCCTGCTGTAGTTACACCCTTCTCCCTTCCATAGAGAAATCATCACTACAGACCATGCCATCGAACAAAGATCGACTCTATATCGCGTTATATGCACGAGGCGGCGAAGCTCACATGCCTGGGCTTGAGGATAAGTAAGCTGTTTTGATGTGCCTCAGGTTGTTCCAGTCATTGACATCATATGGCAGATACCACTGGGGAATCATCGTCGGTCCCAAGTCTGACGCTTCGGACGCCTGGGTCCAGGAAGCATTGCAGGGGCTTCAGGCAGATGGAAAGGCGTTGGGAACGTCTGTCACCGATTGGAAGACGATGCGAGACGCTGCCATGCAGTATGTGCAGGACAAGATCGCGCAGCATCGTTTCGACGGGAAGGCTGAGTTTGATGATTCAAAAGTGCCGACCTGGAATCTGATTGATGGGGTTGAGACGTCCCTATAGAGCAGGTATGCTGGTCATCCGTATTCCCTCCATTACGCAGTTGGTTCAGAAGTCACCAAAGTACTTTCGTCGTATCGCATCCATGTCTCGAGCGTAGTGAAATGGCTCGAGAAATTGGTCGACTTCATCTTGCCAGAATTGATTTTGTGGATTGACGTTCCACGCCGTGACATACTCCCAGTACCGCGGGAGCCATCCTGCGGTCTCCCAGTCAATGATACCGACGACTTCATCCCCGCGGCAGAGGACGTTTAGGCTGCTCAAATCCCCGTGGGTGAAGACTGGGGGAGGCCATGCCTGGCCATAGAAGGCCACCAACTCCATGAGATCTGGGTGGGTATCGTCCTTGATATCTGTGAAGTCTTGATCGTGCAGCAATGCGTTGTGAAAATCATTCGTCGACTGGAATGGTCCCCAGAGATCTTTCTTGGGGAGCCGACAGTCCCAGACTGGTCCTCCACCAACGTCGGCAACTGCAACACCTTGCGATCGAGGAAGAGTGCGAAGCTCAATCGCCATGGCCTTGAGTTGAAGAAGAATCTTTTTTTTGGAATCTCCGGACCGGAAATACCACCTGTCACTGGCTCTGGTGCCTTTGATCCTCTGCATGACAATGTACACACGGTCTTTGTACATCGTGACATAATGTACTTTGGGTACGGGAATGGATGTGTTTTGTCGCACGAATTCCATGGCATTTGCTTCGGCGAAACGTGTTCGAGGAGACGACTTGATGCACAGGTTTGGCGAGACGAACAGTACACCACCGCAATAACGAGATCGGCCGCCAGTGAGGTTGCTGCTCATCAATTTGTAGATCAGCGCAATGAAAGGTCCTGTCCAGCCAGAAGCCTTTTTCCGGTGTCCTTTAGGCATGTGCATCTCGCGCGCAGCGGTCGCCTGTCAGCGTAGGATCCAAAGTATTCAAGGCGGAAGTAGCATGGCGTCAGACACCTTTGCGAGATGGAGTCACGCGGTGTTCGTGATCTTTGTCGCTCCGAACTTGGAACGAAGCATAGGAGGTAGGTCTTCGTAGGACTTCGGACCGGATACGAGATTTAAGCTCATCACGCCGACGCTCCGGTGTTTACTTTCAATCAACATTGACGACGCGACACTTCAACATACTTTCTTCACCACAACCATCGCAGCATAGCATACGCGTGCATGTCGGATACTAACACAGGATAAATCCTCTCCGACACTGTCGCCCACCATGGCGCACCACTACATCAACACCCCGGGCACCGAACGCGCCGACAACACCTTCCTCAGCCCGTCGAAGAACCCAGACTTCTCCTTCGTCCAACCTTTCGGGTCGCCCTCGAAGAATCCAGGCCAGGACTTGCGAAATCAGATGCGCGGACTGCGCGGTGCAGCTCCAGCCATGAAGACACCACGCACCCGAGCTCCTCTCGTCGATAGGCGGAATCCGGCAGCAGCACAGGAATTCACACCTCTGCTGAAGAGCGCGAAACGACATCAGCTCATGCAGCAGAGCGTACGGGAGGATAAGGAAAACTCGAGCAATCTGCGGACTCCGGCTGGTTTGCGCGTGAGCTATGGAAGTCGCGCGACGCCTGGCTTGCCGGTCGACAGCTCGATGCTGGATGATCACACTGGTAGTTCCGGTGATCGCGAAGCTACGCCAATGGCGCCCGCCGTAGCGAGCTCGTCCATGATCGATTCGACCCCGATACCTCAGCTTCCGGACCGCGCAGGTGTGCTTGAGCAAGGGAATGTTTTGACGCTGAGAGATCAAGAAGCGAAGTTGGACCAGATCCAAAAGGACAATTTCAGTCTGAAGTTGAAGATTCACTACCTGGAAGAGGCACTGCGAAAGAGCGGGAATGAGTTCCATCAAGCGACCTTGAAAGAGAACGTCACGCTCAAGACGAGCCGGGCGGAGCTGGAAATTGATCTCAAGCGACAGCGCAAACGCCTGCAAGACGCGGAGCATTCGCTCGAGGAGTACAAAGTGTGGTTGAAAGAATATCAGGAAAAGGTGAAGACGCGGCACACCAGTACGCGCGACCAAGAGGAGTACGATCGGCTGCAGAAGATGGCAGAGGAGTCGCAGAAGATTGCGGATGAGCGGGAGCAGGAGTTGGAGAGCATGCGTGAAAGGTTGGAGCGTGCTGAGCGTATGCAGGGGAACGAAGATGAGGTGCAGCGGTTGAAGGACAACATTGAAGACCTGCAACAAGACCTGCACGACCGAGAGCGCGAGCTGGATGAGAAGGAAGCTGAGTTGGAAAGGCTGCAAGAAAAGCTCCAAGCTGCTGAGCGATTGGGAGACAACTCAGAGGACACTCAGCGGCTCAAGGACGAGATTGAGGATCTGCAGGCCGACGTGCGAGAGCGCGAGCAGAAGATCGAGGAGAAAGACGAGAAGCTGGAAGATCTTCAAGATCAGATTCGAATCCTCAAGGCCGACAACGCGAATGTCGAGATCATGCAGCAGGACATTGACGACCTGGAAGCTGAATTGAAGCAAGCTCAAGACGAGTCAAAAGGCAAAGATGCGGAGATCGCAGCGCTGCAACAAAGCATCAACAATACCCACGAGCGAGGCTCATCGACTAAAAAGCTGCGAAGTGACGTCTCCGAGCTGGAGAACAAGCTTCGACAAAAAGATCAAGCCCTCGACGACAGCAACTCTCAACTCCGCGCGTTGGAGAAGCGGATTCAGAGCATGGACAACAGCACTTCCGATCGCGAGTCGTCTATCCGCAAGCTGCGAGGCGATCTTTCTGAGCTGGAGAACAAGCTCCGTCAGAAAGATCAATCCTTGGACGACAGCAGCTCTCAGCTCCGCGCATTGGAGAAGAAGATTCAGACCCTCGAGTCCACACACAACTCCGACCTGCGTCAACGCGATGAAGAAATTGACGACCTCGAACGCGACTACGAAAACAAGCTCCGCCTCAAGACCCAGGCACTCGAAGACAGTGAATCCAAAGTTCGGAGCCTTGAGCATCGCCTGCAGTCCGTCGACGCAACACACGCCTCCGCCCTGCGCGAACGTGACGACGACCTCCGCAATGCCCAGCGCGAGCTTGCCGACAAAGACGGTGAGATCCGCGCATTGCAAGAACGTCTCCAGACCGCTCGTGGTAGCTGGGACGCTGAAGCTCAGCAGACCGATGCGCGGGTGCAGGAGAAAGACCGCCTCATCCAAGCGAAGGAGGCTCAGCTGAGGGAGAAGTCTCGCGTCATCGAGCAGAGGGACGATGAGTTGAATGATTTGCAGCAAAGAGTGCGAGCCGCGGAACAGGCGAGGGATGAGGCGGTGAGGAAGCAGGGTGGTAGGTCGAGGGAGGTGGAGGAGAAAGTCAGCGAATTGCAGGAGAAGTTGCGAGCTGTCAATGAGGCTTCGCAGAAGAGGTTGGAGGAGAAGGATACTCTCATCGCTGCGCGCGAGAAGGAGCTGCAAGCGCTGCAAAGCCGTGTGTCCGCTCTGCAGTCCGGTGACAGCGCGGAAATGCGTCTGAAGAACGAGAAATTGCAGCGCCTGGAGTCGGACCTCAAAGCGAAGGACCGCGAAGTCAAAGACCAGTCTCAGCAGATCATGAGCTTGAAGTCCCGCCTTGGAGCAATGGAGACGCCTTCCAAGAAGGACGGTCTCATGCGCCAACAAGCTGAACAGGTCCGCTCGTTGGAGCAACAGCTACAGCAAGTGGAGCAAGCCAAAGACACCGAGCTCGATGAACTTGAACGTCAATTGCAAGGGCTCGAGATCGAGAACGCCAACCTCAAGACCCGCGCTGAGACGTTCCGCAGGAAAGCCGAGACGGCAGAGGAGAGGAGGACTGAAGAGCTGCGTCTCCGCGACGAGCAAATCAATGGCTTGGAAGACGAGCTTGATAAGGTGACTCTTAGACTGCAGAACGCCGACAACCAGCGCACAATGGAAGTACGCCAACTTCAGCGCGAGTTGGAAGTCGCAAAGTCCAGCAGCGCAGGCAACATCGACGATGTGCAGCACCGCATGGACACCTTGAGAGCCGAACTCGAACGCGAACATCAGCAGGCGAAACAAGCGCTCGAGGACGAAATCGAAGCTTTCGTCGCGCACTTCAAGATCGCGGATGCGGAGAAGGCCGAGTTGAAGAGGGAGCTTGAGAGGGTGAAGGGTAGTGGCCACCCGGGCGAGGAACTGATGCACCGTCTGAAAATGGTGGAGACGGAGCGAAATTCGCTCAAGATCAAGGCGAAGACTCTGGAGAATGACTTGGCCGAAGCGATAGTTGAGCTTGCGGGCGCGAATCCTTCTTTTGGTGGGTCGCCTGATCGACTGAGGAGGAAGATGAGGGAGGAAACAGGAAAGGTGGAGGCGTTGGAGGCGCAGGTGGAGAGGTTGGAGAGGGAGCTGTTTGACGCGCAGCAAGAGGCTACCATTGCCGCCGAGCGCTCCGACCTACATTCTTTGCTTAAAGCGAGTAAACTCGAGGCGGAGAGGTTGGGTATCGAGTTGAGAGCCAGGGAGAAGAAGGATGCCGAGGCGAGACAGAGGGAGAGTGATCTGCGGCATGAATTGACGATGGCGAAGGAGGATGTGGAAGACGCTGCCGCCCGTGTCGCAGAACTCGAATCCAAAGTCAAGACTGCGATGGTAAAGGAGAGGGAAGCTCGCGCGCAGGTGAAGGAGTTGAAGAGAGTGCAGGAGCAACTCGGGGAATTGGAAGCCCAGGCTTCCGAGAAGACAGGCTCTTCTTCCGGCCACGCTCGCCGCGAAGCCGAACTCCGTGCGCAGATGAAGGACTTGCGCGGAGAGTTGGAGGCGGTGCATGTGGAGGCAGAGGAGAAGGACGCGAGACTGCAATCCGCGCTTCAGAAACAGAAAGAGTTAAGGGAGAAGTTGCAGAAGATGAAGGCCGACAACCACCAGCAGGATACGGTATTCCTCGACCGCGCGGACTGGCAAGCGCAATTGAACGATGCCGAAGCGGAGATTCGCGTGTTGAAACAATACCTTCTTGAGCGAGGCGAGAAGCTGGAGAAGAGTGCTGCGAGGGAAGCGGAACTCCGAGCGAAAATCAAAGGCCTCAAGTCGAGCGGTTACCAAGAAATCGGCCAGGGCAAGAGTCTCGCCGTGGTCGAGAGACGCCACGAGAGTGAAGTGAAGGGCCTGATGAAGACTCTCACCTTCATGACGGCGAAGTGCGCTCGCGCGGAAGATTTCCGGAAAGACTTGATCTTCGTCAAGGAGTGGTATTTGTTGCAAGTGGGGATGATGAGTGCTTGCAATGCGGCGGATATCAAGTTGTTGCAGAGCATGGGCGTAGAACCGGAGGTGAGCTTCTCGGAGGAGAGGAGGCCGAGGTTGAAGGCTGTGGGCATTTTGGTGATTGCGGGACTGAGGATGAAGAGGATGGCGGAGGGGTGGGCGGAGAAGAGGAAGGTGCAGGAGGGGTTGGTGAGGGCTGCGGAGAGGGTGGGGAGGAAGGGCAAGGGTGGGAAGAAGAGTGAAGGATCGGATAACTATTGGTGTCTGCGCTGATGGGACGCCTTTTTATGATGTTATGAGATTCGTCAGGTCGGTTGAGCGTGGTGTTTGGGAGGGATTTCTTGAAAGGCGTTTCTGATGGTGGGCATTGGCTATGGCGTATAGGATTGAGAGGGCAATGCTTTGTTAGACAACACCTGAAAGACTATCATCTCTCGCTCACTGTCCATCCACTGGTAGTCTTCAGCGAATCTGGGCCGGGCAACGAGGTGGAATGCCTTTGGGCGAGCATTGTATGAAACTCCTTGTCGCTTATGATCTCGAAGCGGCCTTTGAGCTGGCCGAGAGCAATGATGAATTGACTCAGGGCGTATCGTCTTCGCTTTCATCAGCTCAAAATTTCATAAGGCTCGAAATCCACAGTGCACAGTTCGAAGACCGGACTGCTTGGTGTTCGACCCACCACCGCCATGTGTGCAGCGACGCCTTGGGGTCTCAAGCTCAAAATCAATTCTGCCAATCGCGGACAGGTCCTTGTGGCTCTCCTCCTCAAAGCCTGTCGTTTCGATGCGTTGTCCACTTCCATCTCTGACACATCACTTCCCCTCCTCCTCACTCTCAGGAGCACCAGGCCTCCGATCCAACACCTTGTCCACAATCCCCCACTCTTTCGCCTCCTCCGCACTCATAAAGAAATCCCTCTCCATCACCTTCTCAATCTCCTCCAACTCCTTCTTCACCGGTAAATGCCGCTGATAAATCCGATTCAACTGCTCCCTCACCCTCAGGATCTCCTTTGCATGGATCGCGATGTCCGAGGCCTGGCCGTGATACCCGCCGCTGACCTGATGCACCATAATCCTCGAATGCGGGAGACAGAATCTCTGCCCTGGCGCGCCCCCGCAGAGGAGGAGGGATCCCATCGATGCGGCTTGACCGAGGCAGATGGTTGTTACTGGGGCAGAAATGTATTGCATTGTGTCGTAGATTGCGAGACCGGCGGTGACGCTGCCGCCAGGGGAGTTGATGTAGAGATTGATTGGCTTTTGAGGATTCTCGGCTTCGAGGAAGAGAAGTTGGGCGACGATGGAGGCGGATGTGACTTCTTCGACTTCGCCGTTGAGGCAGACGATGCGCTCTTTGAGGAGGCGGGAGAATATGTCGGCTGGGAATGAGGTCAGCTTGGGAGTAATATGGTAGTTGGAGATGAGGAACGCACATGTATGCCATCCTCCGCCGACTGTCTCGGTCACGAAGGGCATTGGCAATGCGCTAATCGGGCGTTGTTGTTGCTGTTGTTGCGATGCATTGTGTTGCGGCGTATATGGCGAGTAGTTGGTAAATGCTCGAGCTTGTCGTCTTGATAGTTGACGGAGGATATGCGATCGTGTTGCCTGCAGACTGGACCTCGCAATGAACTCCATGGTGATGTATACAGAGGTGATGTTGATCGACAAGTCATGGATGTTTGGAGCTGTGAGGTCCGAAGTGAAAGTTCCCCCACGCCAAAGTCCAAGCTCCGACATTCATTGACCTCACCCTTATTCCTACTGTCTCCTCCTCTCACGATCTCACTCATGCAACATGTGACCCGTCGGTACGGATCGCGGCTGGCTTCGCACCAAATCCGACGATTGCCCATCCCGACTCACAGACAACCCGAAGAAACAGCAAGTCTACCTTCGACCACTACCAGCCAAGATGGCAGCCATACCGTCCGTGTCAGGAAGCACGGCAACAAATCTCTCCCTCTCCCCGCCTTATTCGATCCCGTAAAGGTCGCAGCTCGCAAGAAGCACAAGGCACGGAAAGAGCCAGCAGACTTCTCCCCCTCGACCCTCACGCCATTCCAACGAGAGCTGCAAGCGAATCCATACGGTACTTATCTCCTCCTCTCACCTCCATTCCTCGAACCACAACTAAGTTTACTCCAAAGCCCACGCCCTTGCGACACCTCTCCGACAATGCGTCCTCACCCGCGCCCGCCTCCCCGAACACTTCCTCATCCCCTTCCTCTCCAATCTGCCGCCTGTACCCACCGAAGGAGCCCAACCCTCTTCCACCCAACAGCCAACACAACCCTCCCTCCGTCCTCGCATCGGGTTCACCTCCCCCAAACCTTCATCCTACATCATCGCCCGCAACACCGCCTTCCAACACATCGCTCCCACTGGCACAGGAAAGAAAACCAAGGCGAAATGGGCGATGTTGGTCAACCAGAGAATGGCGCGGGCGTGGGCGCAGAGGAAAGGGGTGGATCCGAGGAAATTGGAGGCGGGGAATGAGTGGATCTACGATCAGTCGATGGAGGTTGTGATTCGGGAGAAGTTGGTGACGGATGTGCTAAAGAAGATGGCGTGGTGTGCGAAGTATCGAGATGAAGACGGTGGTGGTTTGATCGGTATGATGGAGGAGGTCATCTTTCAAGAAGAAGTGGGAGCGATACTGCTGCTTGGCGAGGACGATGTGAACAAAGATGTGTTGGGGGATGTGGCGAAGTATGATCTGAAGGAAGTGATGGATGAGGAGAGTTTGGCTGGGTTGAGAGAGGCGTGTGGGTTGGGAGATGGGAAGGAGGAGATCATGGTGCTATGGAAGAGGCCGAAGGCTGTGCCGACGCTGTTGGCGTTGGAGCTGTTGTTCAGCTATTCGGGCGCAGGCTCCCAGTTCGTTGCGCCGGAAGACGGAAAGACGAAGACGTGATGAGTGCACTGCGATTCGACAACACGCGTGTCGGTGATTGATCCCCGTCGAGGAGTCCGAGCTTCTGTTGACGCCTGTCCTGATGACACAGCCTGCTGTCCTGATAGCACACTACCGAGCCTTTCCTGCTTCGCAAACATCTGCTACGCAGGTAGATTTCTCGCACGGCGCCACGTTCCGTGAGTGCGGGACAAAGGGGCAGAGCCAAGAACAGAACGAAGTGAGTGCGCAGTCACATTCAGATCACGCTCCGCCAGACTTGCTCCAACAGGAAGAAGCACAACTTCATACTACAACGTCGACACACGACAGGACCGAGGCAAAGGAGACTTCACGTTACGCTGAAATGACAGTCATGGTCAATCGAACAGAGTATGTCCAACTTTCTTATCTGTCTGAACGCTTCTCTATCTCGTCTATCTCGGCATACTGAAGCTGCCTCACTCGCTTCATACCGAGTGAATCAAGACCTCTTCAATGTCTTTCCCTTCATGTCAGTCATATCCTCGTCAAACGCTTCATGTCAATCCTCCTCCAAAGCAGGCCCTCACTTCCCCTTCCCATATACCTGAATCCCCCCAATCTCAAAGTAACTCTCCTTAAAATCCGCCCCATTGTTCGCAACGTACTCCTTGCAAGTCTCAACCCCAGTCGCCTTCTTGGCACCCGAGTCCTTCCAAATGTTATCCTTGCCTGCCCAATCACCGCAAAAGTCAATGTTCAGGATGATATTCATATCCTTGAACCGCTCCTCAAAGTCGCACCCACTCCCCGCGAACCGCGCCAGCGGCTTCTGCTTCCAAGTCGAAGAGTCGGGATGTCCAGCCGCCAGGTCAGCGGGCAAAGCGTCGCGAGGGAAGAGGTAGACTGAAATGCCGTCGGCCGTCCAGTCGTGCACGTACACTCCTCCGCCTTGCTTATTGAACGCCTCGCCCGCCGTCGCCATGCGGAAAGTCTGCGGCGCGGCGATGCTGCAGCCCGTGGTGGCCGAGTCGGTGTTGCAGTCTGCATGCTTCAGGGAGCCCGAGAAGAGGTTGTCCTTGGAGGTGGTGGAGTTGGACACGGAGCAGCCGGGAGCGGTATGCAGTGTCATCGCATTGTGCTGACCGCGGTGGACATACTCGAGGACATCGCTCTCCCCCGTCTGCGGCCACACGCCGTCTTTTCCGAGGAGCCAGATGGCAGGCCACACGCCCCATTGAACAGGGATGTGACGGACGTCGAAGACGACCATGGAGCCTGCGTTGAAGGCGTCTTTGCCGATCAGGCGGACGGATTCCCGGCCGGCGGGCGCGGAAGGGGTGCTGTGGTCGACGCCGATGTAGGCGGTTGTAGTGTCGGAGCTGGCGTTGTGGATGTAGCCGGCGTAGGAGGAGGCGGCGGCGTGGGAGCGGTCGGTGTAGATTACGTGGCCGTTGGTGGGGTCCGGGCCCGTGAAGAAGTTGAAGGCGTCGAAGAAGTTTGGGGCAGAGTAGGACTTTTGAAGGGTGTATTTGGTGTTGGATTTGGAGTCGGTCGTGGCGGGAAGGGCCGAGATGAGGGAAGGGAGGGAGATGAGGAGGATGGTGGCTGTCCTGGTTGTGGTGGTGGACAGCTTCATCTTTTCTGGTTACTTGAGCGCTGTTCGTTCGTTGTGGGTTGTGGGTTCGAGGGAATCTTGTCGTTGCACTGTCGAGTTGCTGGAGTCAAGGTAGCAATCAATCGATCAGTTGTCGTTGTGGTAAAGAGCGTTTGTAGTTCGTGATGATCTGCGCAGCAGATGTCTTGTTGTCTCGTCGACGTGAAGTTTTGTTTCTTTGGTAGTAGTGAATGTGTAATCGGATTCTGTCAAAGAAGGCCGTTTATCGTTTCTAGAAATCAAAAGGGAAGGAAGCAGGAAGGGAGTACTTGACCGAGTCCAAAGGTATAAGGCACACGACACAAAAAACCTCGAGACTCGCAGTAGTGAATGGAACAAACAAACGAAACAAAGTCCTGACAATGCGATTGAGAGGGAAGGACAAACGAAAATGTTGACAATGGCGGGATTGTCTTGCTGGCGTTGAAGAGCTCAGCGTCTCTCAGTGCTGCTTCATCGCCTCTCCCCATTGTCTTTCCACACCGAAACAAAGCGCCGATGGATGTAGGACAATGATCTGTAAATTGGCAACACGTTTTGAGAGGAGCATCATGTGACGGGTCCATTGGCCCAAAATGCCCCAGCTGAGAAGCCGCCATGACTCGCGCAGATGCTGAAGTGAATGACGCTGAAGCGCTGTGGGATACCTATGAAGAACAGGCAAACAAACTTTTCGCTCGCTCGCCCGCCGAACGATAGAAAGACGTACCGCGATGCAAAATACAGCAAAAACTCGAAATCCTATCCCCGACGTGTGGTTCCAAGCAGCATGACGGAGACTGCGTCCGTTTCGTCCATAATCGTCCCGTACGCCTGCAATGCTTCTAAGCCGTAAGGAACATGATCGTCCTCCTTCATGCGTCAGTTTCCGTCTCATTTTTCCTGACCGGCCCTCGCAACATCCATTGAAATTAGAGGTAGTAGTGCAATAGCGCTGCGAGCGCCCGTCCGGTGGTGCGAGCTCCTCGTCGTCTGCCAATTAACAGTGAAGAGCTCATGCGTAATCAAAACTGGCGTCGAACAGATCTGTTCTCAAGTCATGCAAGCATCTCAAAGGCGGCCTTCAGCCTGGGCCTCTCGAACTTGCTCAAACACCTGTCATGATCGTTAGCAAGGTGACCCAGTGCACACCCTTCTTCAACCAGAGACATACCTTCAACAACTTGCTCCTCGCGCCCTTAGCAGCGACTCCCTTCGCCTCCAAACCCGCCTCGTCCAGCGCCACCAGATCCTGCCACCTCATATCCTTCAACTGATCCGTATACTTGTGCAACCTCAACGTCCGCAGCCAATTCGGAATATCGTTCAACAGCGCCAAATCCGTGGGATCCTCCGGCGGCTTAGAACTGCCTCTCCTGCCGCGCGGTGAACGTCCACGCTCGTGCATCCCGCCGTCGGAAAGGTACATCTCGTTTCCAAACCCAGCTCCACCACCGTACTGCGCCATGCTCATGGCTTGCAAGCCGTTGTTCAGCGCGGCCATGTTGCCGTCGTAAGCGGCGAGGTACCCGTTCGACTGCGGGATGTGCATGCCCACGTTATGTTGCGAGCCGGGTGGGCCAGTGATGGCGATGCCTGGGGAATTGGGGCGCGAACGATGGCCTTGGAGAGCGGCGATCTGTTGTTGTTGGAGAGCAGCGACTTGTTGCGGACTAAGCACCTGGCCGAGCTCATTCGTCATAAGAATGTTGGATGGCATGCCGGGTGACATGGGCATGGCCTGGTGGTTCTGGCCTTCTTGCGAACGCGTGCGGCGGAATTTGCGTGGATCGTCGAGTTGCAGGCGGTTGTTGACTGTGGAGAGGGCGGCGAGTTTCATGGCGGTGGCGTTGGCGACCATGTCTGCTTGTTGGCCGCTTTGCTGTTGGCTGAAGTTGGAGACCATGGGTGTGTTGGTCATTGAGGCCCAGCTGGCGCCGGGTGGGTATGGCGACAAAGCGGTCATGGCTGAGTTGTCTTGTGGAGCATGAACAGACTGGCTTTGAATGTCGCTGTTGCCGCTTGACAGCGAGAACGGACGAGATGCGCGAAGGCCGGCAGAAAGTGGAGGAGCAGCACCGAACTGACCCATGGGAGTCGGTGGTTGCTGAGCGTGAGAAGACTTCGGCCGGCCGATCGGTGGCTGATTCTCTGTATTCGCTCCGCTTGTGCTCCTCCATGGTCCCGACGGAATGTTCGATGCACCGTTCCTCTTGCTCTCCTCTTCGGGTTGTGAAATAGTCGGCATGTACTGAGAAGAACGGTCACCGGCCGCGCTGTTCCTATTCGACTTCGGCGCGCTGCCCGTAGTCTTCTGAAACTCTGCCTTTTGGTCCTCGATCGCCAATGCGGCGTCCGGAAACATGCTCTTAATCGTGCTGGGGTCGAGGCCAGACATACGCTTAGCACCTGGCGATGGCGGTGGCTTCCCACCTGGGAAACCGAACGAGGCACGCGAGCCCTCGACGTTCAACTTGTTCATGGCGTCGTTCATCCTTGACGACAAGGGATCCTTCTCGCCGAATGCAGCGGGTGAGAGCACTCCAGACATCGGGTTGGTCTTTGCCATTTGCTGCAGCACCTGGATGAAGAAGCGGATCTGCACCTGTGTGGTCTGCTGAAGGAGAGCATACAACGCGGCGGTGCGCTCGGGCTCGCTCAACACGCGGAACCACTGCTCAATCGCGCTCAGTTCGTCCTTGAAGTCCTGATCGAGAGTGGCCGCGGCCATGTCCTCGAGTGTGGTCTCATATTGATCAATGTCCGCGATCCACTGCTGCGCCGCACGTTCGGCCACCTCTTCTGCGTTGGAGCCTCCGGGACCTTGCGAAAATTGATCGAAGTATACTTCCGAAGCAGGACGCATGCCGCGGCTGTGGAGAGGAGATGTGGCGGAGTAGGCGCCCATGTCGGCGGAGGCTCGAAGGTGGTGACCGGACGCCATGGTGCGGGAGCTGGGTGGTCGCAGGGAGGAGCCCAGCGAGGAGATGGAAGACCGCGAGGCTTCGGGAGTGCTGTTACGGTTGCCGATGATATTAGACATGTTCGTCTGTGGGTGGGGAGGTAAGTCTGGCGACGGAGGAGTGCTGAAGCTGTGGGAGGGGTTGCAGCTTTCGAGGATCGATGAACAATGAGCGTTGAAGTCGCACAATGGAAATGATACGAAGGGACCTGCAGACCGGCTGTCCTCAAAGGTATTCGCGAAGAGGGTGAAGTGAGGGGTGGCGTTGGGAGGACCAACTGCACATGAGCCGGCAGAGAAGAGTAAGAGCAGAGGGAAGGATGGATGATCTCGCGCCGTGGTGCTGACAATATCCTGAAGCTCCCAATCAGCGTGGGCTCCAGGGTAACTTTCGCCGGTTTGGTAGGGCTGGCTGTATCCGGAGAACTATCCGTCGGCTCGGGGAGGGGAGGCGCGGGAAGGAATGCGGGAACCACGATTTATCCGGAATATGAGATCGAAGTGTCCGGTTCGAATGGCTGAGAAGGATATCACGGTCAAGTCCTGTGATTTTAGTGAGAAGTGGAAATCACAGTGGGAAAGCCGAGTGTCGAAGTCATCGCCTCCTGTTCGAGCGTAACAAAGCGAGGGAGACACGATCTGAATCAATTGATCGCACTCGGCCGCTTCAGGATCTCTCGGCGACAATGAATCTCGTCCAATCGTCCACCTCACATCATCACACTCTTCTTGTACTGTCTGATATCGGCGGCGGCGATGTGCCTGAAAGCAGACACTCACAATAAGGCGCTCTATATGGCATTCGAGGCCTTCTATTCTTTTGGAAAGAGTCACGACACGGCGTGCATCTATCACGACCTTGTCAGGAGTCGACATGTGAATCTTGGCGTGGCTCTTCGTTAACCCAAACCCTAACCCTAATGGTCTCCGATCTTCCCGTGAAATGGTCGACAGGATCGGAAAGAATCGATACGGTAGTTGTTGTGTGTGTGTGGATATATTCAGCATAACTTCCCCGGTGTTTTCGACGTATGATGGGAGTCCCAGCTCCAAAACGAAGTTGAAGCGCAAGGTGCGTCGTGAGATTTTGCTACCAACCGTCAACTTGCATACCATGTGGTCGCTCGGTTCCGGCCAGTAGATATTCCACATAAACGGCAACAGCGGACATTAAACAAGTGTATTCGACATCAGTGCAGATGATCCATGCCTCATACTCTAGCAACCAGAACCTCCAGACAACGCCCACAGCCGGACATGGCCATGCTCGCCCACGAGCCATGCTCCAACACTCCAAGATCCTCCCGCTCACCTCCACAGCACCTTCGAGGTCACCCCTCCCTCCCCAATTCCACCCTCCGATCAAACCGACACCCCAAATGCGGCCTCGCACTCCCCAACAACCAACACTGCGCATACCAACTCGCAGCATTCCACCCCGTCCTCAACCAAGCCTCCACAGCACCAAACCCCTTCAATCCCGTATCCGTCTCCAAGCCACCGCACCCTACATCCCCCGCATCGTTCGCCGCCAACCGCCTCAATACGGCCGTGGCATTTCTCAACTCCGTCGGAACCGCGTAGATGAGATACTTGCCCCTCAAGCGCCGCAATGGAGCGAGCGTAGGCACAATCCAGTTCGCCGGCTCCGTAGCGCTGATGTCTCGAATCATGATGCATTGGATCTGGTGTGGGAACTCATTCGCAAGCCGTACGTAAGCGGAGAGAGTAGAGCCGGTGGATGTATCGCCCAGCAGCACGAATTTTCGACGGGGGAAAGTTTCGAGTTGGCGCTTGATGTTGTGGTAGCGGGGTGTGGAGACCTGGGTGAAGGAGGTGAAGACCGTGGGGCGGAAGTCGAAGGAGCCGGATGGGTAGCTGGCCAACCTGGTTAGAAGAGCGCAGGTGCACGAGGGTGAGCGAGGATTACTATACAAGCGTACCGTCGGCGTAGAAACGACTGCTTAGTTCGGGCACGTCGGAGGTGTAGTGGAAGTGTGCGTTCGGTACGGCGGCTTGCCAGTGAGTGAAGAGGGAGGGCAGGTCAAGCCAGGGTTGGAATGGACGGGTGAAGAGGTCGAGGAAGGCTTGTTTGGGGTCCCAGATCTCGGAGACGCGGAGGATGTCGTCGATGTCGGAGATGATGGTCAGACCGGTGGGTGGGACGACATGGGTTTCCACTGTGGTTGGAAGAGAAGCGTGGGATTCGTGACAGCCGGCAAGGTTTAACGTGATGGGCTTGGAATCGATCTGGGTGGTATTTGGCCAGGGGGAGGGAAGGCGCTGGGTGTGGAAGGTTCCGAAGTGGCCGTATGTTCCGGTGTCGATGGAGAGCGAAGTTTTGGTGTTGTCGATGCTCAGGACGGGTTGAGCACCGTTGACGGCCCACGATACATAATCTCGCGGCATCATGGCATCGGGAGCCCACGAGATCTTGTAGCCGGTCAGTCGTAGGAGACGACCCAGCGTAGCTCGTCGTTTGATTGGCTGCGAACCACATTGCGGTGCAGCAAAAGCGTAGCCTTGCACAAGGGTGGTGAGGCTTGATCCGTCGTCTGAAACGTTGGCATATTGCGGCCAGCTCGCGATTTCGAGGCTGCTAAATTGTGCATGATCGTACTTGGTTGGACAGTGAGATTGGCGGCACTCAGCGGCATCTGCTGAATCCTCCCCGAAGATCTTGTCGCAGTGACTGATCGGGATGTCATGTACGAAAGTGGCGACTATGTTGCTGAACGGTGCGATCCATTTAGCGAAAGACGTTGGAGGCGTAATATTGCTGCAGAGGAGCTGATTATTCGCGAATGTTGTTGTGACGAACAACAATTGCAGTGTATGCTTCATGTTGATTGTCGGCCGAGAGCTTGACCTTTGGGGGATGCAGCTGCAAGCATTGGATGCTGCGGATGAGTATTGAGATTAGCCAGTGCCAGTGAAGAAAGTATGAGCGGTGGTAAATATTTCGTGCTCAGGTCGTAGGTTCTTGCTTCGCCGGAAGGCTTTCCAAGAGAAGGCACGGTGAGGCGCTACTTGAACGTTGTCGAACTTCAGGAATGATCAAGTGTCCCGTCGTACAACTCCTCCATCCTATTTCCTCATGGAAAACTGCACGTATTTCCAGAGTCCGCCACGATTCCTCAACAGCGAGAGGTAATAGATGGCCCCAAATGCAAAGCCTCCCAAGTGGGCCGCATGGCCGACTCTGCTTCTCTCAGAATTCAGGAAGAACGTATCGGCGCCAACGTAGACAATCATCATGGCCCACAGCGGGATAGGAATCGGAATGAACATGAAGCCCATGGGAGTGAAAGGTCGGAGACTCGTAGCCGCGGCTGCCAATCCCATCACGGCTCCGCTGGCGCCAAGTCCCGACCATTCCGGTGTCCAGCGCGCAGATACACTGTTCAGCCATCCACCTCGAGCAATCCGCTGGGGTGTTTGTCGAGACCTTTGATACCACATTGCTGCGGAACCTGCCACCGCACTGCCGAACACGATGGACAAGATATGAGCGCCTGGACTTTGTTTAGCTGGTCTGGTACTCTGTATAAGACGGGTCTTGTGGAGACTCACCGCGAATACCGGGAACGAAGCTCAGGACAGTTCCAAAAGCGTGGAGGGAGACCTGTTGATATGGACGGTCAGTAGGCGGAATGTACACTGCTCATAGCAAAGGGGTCGGTACCATGTTGAAAGTGAAGTGGAAGAGGTTGATGTGGGAGAATGCACAGGTGACCATCGTGTGGTAACGGCCTTCTTTGAGATTGGTTCCTGAAAGCAAGAAGTTGTCGTTCATTGTACGGCGAAGCTTCGTGTCATTGGTGCCATTGGCATACATCCAGGTACCCCAAACGGCAGCGTTCACGCTGATGACTGCCCACATGGCGCGTTTGGCTGAATTGTGGTTTGCATAGGTTTGGACCTCAGGCACGGAAGACATCAGCCGACGAGCGGTTCCTGAGGTGTTGGGCCTCCCGAGGCAGGCCGCGGTCTGCGAGAAGAACGATCCGTCTGCCATCGTTCTCGGCTTCTTTCCTGGTACGATTCTCGATGAGAAAGACCGCGGCTTGAAAGGAGCTAGAGTAGTCCTCCTCAAGCAAAGTCCGGCGAGACGCTCCCTGTGATGATGAGGTTAGAGATGCTGTAATGACGGATTGTCTAGCAGACATACATAATGATGGATCCTGGAGGGAGTGGGAGGGATGATGAGGGAGTATTCAGGAAGTGAGAGACTGATTCATACTAGCAGCACCAAGCAAGGGTTGAGCTCCACGTTCCACCAGAATCACGGTACAATGATCTCGATGGGGTCCTGATGGTTGCTGCTTGCACAACCCAAGCGTCGGGATTGGTTTCGTTTAGATGTATTGAATGCCTCAGGCAGACACGAAGCTGTACCTTAGACGCCAATGGAGTGGAGTTTGACCTCTGTCACCACAGACCTCTCTTCACCAAAGACTCTCCACCTCCAACAACACCACGCTCGCGGACTCACCACACCATCGCTGACCGCAGTACAACAAGCGCATTGAACAACCCTCGAAAACGATCACCACTCAGCCTCCGAAAATCACTTCACCACCACTCGCGTGCGTAACTTCGATATCTCTGCGCTCGCGCCGACGACGATCTCCTCATCCACTAGATAGCCAGCGACTCCGTCTCCATCGTACAGTCTCGCCGCCAATTGTGTCTTCCCACTGTTGTGGACCACAAACATTCGGTCGCTGAACTCCCGGCCCTGAAACCACCCGCCCACTATAGCACCACAGAGTGCGTTCAAAGCTACCAACTTTCCACCAAACATACACAATGGCCGCAGAGCTCGCAAGTAAGCTCGAATCAACGAGTCTCAACGATTCATCACCTGCTGGTGGGGACTGGAAAGCAGGACTGAAAGCACCCGCAAAAGATGGCAGGCATCAGACGGAGGATGTCACCGCGACAAAGGGATTGGAGTTTGAGGAGTTCTACCTGAAGAGAGAGTTATTGATGGGCATTTTCGAGGCTGGATTTGAGAAGCCGTCACCCATCCAAGAAGAGACCATTCCCGTTGCGCTATCAGGCCGTGACATTCTCGCACGTGCCAAGAACGGTACAGGAAAGACCGCAGCCTTTGTTATCCCTACACTTGAGCGCATCAACCCGAAGCTGGACAAGGTCCAGGCACTTCTCCTCGTCCCCACACGAGAGCTGGCACTGCAGACCTCGCAAGTATGCAAGACCCTCGGCAAGCACCTTGGAATCAACGTCATGGTCACGACTGGAGGAACTGGTCTCCGTGACGATATCATGCGATTGGCCGAAACTGTTCACATCATTGTTGGCACTCCTGGTCGTATTCTCGATCTGGCTGGAAAAGGTGTCGCGGATCTTTCCGAAGCGAAGACATTTGTCATGGATGAGGCCGATAAGCTTCTGTCGCCCGAATTTACTGTCACGATTGAGCAGCTGCTCAAGTTTCACCCGAAAGACCGTCAAGTCATGTTGTTCTCTGCGACCTTCCCAGTTGTGGTGAAGGAGTTCAAAGATCGACACATGAATGACCCACACGAAATCAATCTCATGGACGAGCTCACCCTCCGCGGTATCACCCAGTACTATGCCTTTGTCGAAGAGAAGCAGAAGGTCCACTGCCTCAACACTCTCTTCAGCAGATTGAACATCAACCAATCTATCATCTTCTGCAACAGCACCACGCGTGTGGAGCTGCTAGCCAAGAAGATCACCGAACTCGGCTACTCTTGTTTCTACTCCCACGCAAAGATGCTGCAACAGCACCGCAACCGCGTCTTTCACGACTTCCGCAACGGCGCCATGCGCAACCTTGTCTGTTCCGATCTCCTCACTCGTGGCATCGATATTCAAGCTGTGAATGTCGTTATCAACTTCGACTTCCCCAAGAACGCCGAGACCTACCTGCACCGTATCGGTCGATCCGGACGTTTCGGGCACTTGGGTCTGGCGATCAACCTGATCAATTGGGACGATCGCTTCAATCTCTACCGCATCGAGCAGGAGCTCGGAACTGAGATTCAGCCTATCCCTCCGTCCATCGACAAGAGCCTCTACGTCTATGACTCGCCCGAGAACATTCCTCGACCGATCAATACCGCTCCTCAGCAGCCCCAATCACAGCAGGCTGGCCGTCAGCAAGGCAATGGATCCGACTTGCAAGATCCAGCCAATCGCACTTCTGGCGGCTACCGCGGAGGGCGAGGTGGCGGAGGCTTTCAAGGTCGCGGAGGTGGCTTTCAAGGTCAAGGTCAAGGTCGCGGCCGCGGGGGTCCTCGCAACGACCAGCAATACCCTCAGAACGGTGCTCAGAACGGTGCTCAGAACGGCCAGAACGGCTTCCAAGGCCAACAGCAACAACAGCGACAAGGCGGGCAATACCCACCTAGAGCGAATCAGCAGATGCCGCCTGTCGGGCCCCCTGCAGCTCAGGCATAGCAGCCTCTAGCTCGCACGATACCGATCTAGCGCGTGCAGATCTGTAGGAGTATGAATGGCGTTCTTTTGATGTTGCTTTCCTGGGATGGCGTTTTGTTCCCTCCCTCACTCGGTTCATCCACTACACCAGAAGGGGTCTGGCATGGCGATGGTGGACGATTTGAGGAGGGAAGCTTGATTTCGACGACGGTCTGGCCGGCGTGCCGACTGATGGGCCTGGCGTTCTCTGCAATTCATGGCATGACTGACGATTGCTCCGGGGACTTTTCGCACGGGACCTGGTGTAGACGGGATTTACTGGCCTGGTTGCTTTTCTTTGACCTCTCTGCTTGCTCTGCGACACTTTGAGGTCGCTTCTGGACATGCGTCGACCGCATGTCTGCTTCTCAATGGCGAGAAGACACCACGACTCGATTGCATGCGGTGTTGGCCCTCGAAGAGTGGCGATTCGACAGCACCCACACCTCTCGACGACAACACTACACACTTGCACAACTGCCGATGAATCACAGTCGGCGCAACAACACACTTTACGCACTACTCACCGCCAAAACACTGTTGGACATCTCCCGGCCCTTCCCACCGGGATTATGTACACATTCACAACAACTCCACAGCGTCTTGTCGCCCTCCAAGACGTGTAGCACATAACTCGACAACCCGCGATACATGACTTTCACCCTACATCACACCGAAATGGAAGGCAGCCTCCATCGCACATCATTGACAATTATCCAACACGACTCGCCCACCACGCGCCACCAGCCGAAGGTCGTGTCCCACAGATACAAGAAACCGTTGATTCCCACTTCTACCTCTCCTTCTCCGTCAGATCCAACCCTTGCTCATCGGCTCACTGCGAGCGTTTCGAGCATCCGACACTTTGAAGAGGAGAGGGGAGAGAGAAGAGGGCAAGATCAGAGCTGGGATACCTGTTCCTTCTTCGAATGAGAGTCGATTGGAGCAACGATCGATTGGGAAAGTATGAAGATCGAACAGGACCTGGTGGAAAGAAACATACAAAAGAACTTTTTTTTGGACGAGAGTGTGCTACGATGGATGATCTGGTAGCTAGGCACTTTCTACAGCTGCTAGGGGGCCTGAATGACAAGAACTGACTCTCGCGATGCTTGGTCCTGTCTGCGTTGTGATCGGTGAAATAGTTGTCCAGTGTATTGCTGTCATCCGAAAGCGATGGCTTGTGTTTTCAACGTGGACATGGTGGCGTGACGGGCGTCGTGGTCACGAGGTTGGGTTGATTCAGCTGTACCGCCCTTGTGGCGACAATTGACATGCTGGGTGTAGTGCTCGTGAAGGGCATGTCAGAGCAGATACAACGACCACGTCAGAATCGTGAAACTACAATGCCTCTGAGATGGATCCTGACGACGCAGGGACAGTATCTGGACATGGCCGCGGGAGTACCAGGTTTCGGCGGTCGCGAGGCACATGTGCCAGAGACTGCCAGACTGTCCAACACTCGCCGCTCTGCCGTAGCTTTCGTCGCATTCACGCTGATTTGTACGTGATCGTATGATGTATAGTTGATGACGTTGCGGCAGTGTATGCGTTCGGCCTCATTGCGCGATTTGGTTTCAGCTTTGCGACGACGAGGTCTCCATGGGCAACTTCTGGTGTTGCAGCAACGAGTGAGAGCGTACTCTTGGGAACACCGACGTGAAGTCTGGCAAGCCTGGAAAATGGAAAGGGTACGAAATCGATCAAATGTGTACCATGAGCAGTCGGTCGTGGACGTTGTTCCCACCTTGCTTGCGACGGCGAGGTCGGAAGATTCGTCATCCTTGGTCGGATTCTGAACGTAACAGAGGCGAACGATGTCTGCAAGTCGTTGACACACCGCCAAAGAGACCTTGCAGAGAAAGGCAATGATCGATTGAAAATTGATCTACTCGTTGGTCGTGAGAGTCCTGCCTCGTCGAGTCCGTGTGATCAGCTCGCGACTGGAAGACCCAAGAACTCCTCAATCATGGTCGGATTTCGACCGTTGCAGAAACAGATTCGAACGCAAGTGCGATGGAATGAAAAGCTGGACGATGATGTAAGGAGCAATCTCAAGATGAACGATCGATTCAAATTCGTTCTCGTCGCGGGTGGTGTGAGTGGATGGTGCCGGAAGCTGTGCCAGGGTGGGTGAGAGGAAGCAGAATTTTGAAATCGCGCCCGATGGAATTGAGAGACTTGTCTCTTGACGAGGAAATGTCCGTTCGTACTTTTGACAGATGATTTCGAAAGAGACTGAGATACTGCTTCTGATGCGATTCGAATGTGGATATTGGGAAAAGGTGGTGTGTATTGCCGCCGTCGCTGTTGTCATTGAGGAAGATGAGAACGCGACGGCGAGGACAGTCACACCTGCCTGGTCTGCCACGCATGCACCCACGAGTCACTCTTGCTCGTGTACACGTCGTCGTCGATCACGCTTCTTGTGTCACAGTATACACTAGGTCATTCAGGTACTTGAGACCAATCCAAAGTGGTCATGTGGTCTGGGTGGAAGTCTAAGGAGGACGAGGGAGCAGAAGGGTGAGCGAGGAGGGAAAGAGGGGCACAACATCGCTCGAGCTTCGAGGGACAGCGCGACGAAGACGAGAGAGAACAGTCGCCAAGAAACACAACCGAACCAATATACAGACTACAAGATCGAAACAGGCAAGAGAATACTCGGTCACCAATGCGAAGAGGCTCTGATGTGTGGAAGAGGGAGGTGTAGGTGGTCCAGATCGCGTTAGCTCGAGGGCAGCCGATGTTTTGTTTGATTGTGGGAGCGCGCCCACGAGATCTCCCAATAAATAGGCCTCCCCCCACTGCTCGCCTTACCTTCGGTGCTTCCCTCCCAACTCTACAACAACGACACCACAACACCACCACGATCCATTGATAATACTCCCACCTCCTTCGACGACTCCATTACCCACTCGACAATTCAAATCGATCAACTCTTCGCCAAAATGCCTCCAAAGAAGACCACCACCGCTGCGCCCAAGAAGGCTGCCGCCGCCACTGGCAACCCATCTTACCAAGGTATGCTTTGATCGCGTTCACATCGCGCCACGCACGTTGCGCGTCTGTGATACCGATTCCATCTTCTTCGCCGGTCGCTAATGTGCATCTCTTACAGACATGATCAAGGAGGCCATCATCAGCGTCAGTACACCCTCATTGGCGCAAATCCTCGCACCCGCGAGATTGCGACGCATCAAGCGCAACCACATTCCAATGCCTCTCACCTTACGATCTACCGCTTGAACTTTATCACTGACATGTCTTCACGATACAGCTCAAGGAGCGCACTGGTTCCAGGTACGTACAACCTCCACCTCGCCGTCGCCGTCGTTGCTTGTCTTTGGACCCTTCCTCGGCGGCAGTCAGATTTGAACTTTCCGCTGACATCCTTTCTTTACAGCCGTCAAGCTCTCAAGAAATACGTGCAGGCCAACAACAGCCACCTCGCCGGCACAACCGATGCTTCATTCACCAGCAACTTCAACAAGGCGCTCACCAAAGGTTCCGAGGCCGGTGTTTTCAGCCGCCCCAAGGGTAAGTCGCACCGAATGATCATTGGAACTCAGAGTCACCTCTGCACTCAACCTTTCGACATCCTGCCTGTCATGCTTCGCACATCGTCGACGTTACAGATTCTATTCGACGCCCGCTCCATCTCCTCACATTGAACTCTTCACTGACCTCACCGCCATGTACAGGTCCTTCCGGCCCAGTGAAGCTCGCTGGCCCCAAGACTGCGGAGTCCAAGCCTAAGACTGCTAAGGCTCCCGCTGCTAAGAAGGCTACCACCACCACGACCGCGGCGAAGAAGCCTGCTGCTGCCAAGAAGACCGCCGCCGCGAAGAAGCCTGCCGCCGCCGCCAAAAAGACCACCGCCGCGAAGAAGGCTCCCGCTGCGAAGAAGGCCACCGCTACCAAGACTGCCACCAAGAGCAAGGCCAACACCAGCAAGGTCCGCAAGACCCCCGCCGCCGTACGTTTCTTTTGTCACTCCATGTTCTCGACTTAGGCTAACACAATCTCCACCACAGGCCCCAGCTGTTGTTGAGAAGGCACCCGTCGTCCTCGGAAAGACCAAGTCCGGCCGCGTCACCAAGTCCAGCGCACCACAAGCGCCGGCCAAGAAGGCTGCCGCCAAGAAGACCACGGCGAAGAAGCCAGCAGCAAAGAAGGCCGCTACTCCCAAGAAGGCATAGACGTGCCGTCTTGCTTCTTTTCTGTTCTGTTCATATTATGACGAGCGACCACAAGGGTGTGCGGGATTGACAATGTCGAGTGTGTTGTCGCCTTCCATGACGAAACTGCGGCAGATGGCGTACGGCGTCAGAACGAGGTCCACTGGAGTGTGCGCGTGTGATACCAAACGGGTTTTGCGGGATGTTTCGAGGGATTTCCACCTCGCTGTGTCGATGGTCCTGATCCGAGTGGCGGGTGATCGGGAGAAGGGCCAATTTGGAATTGGTCTATCTGTGTTTTGTTCAATTTCTTTAATGGTGTTAGCGAGGACCGGCGTTCAACTGGGCTATGAGAGATGTTACTACGGAGGGTTCAGAGAGTACATAGCCTCGACATGAATTCGAACTTGATACTGTTCCCTTTTTGGACCTGCATGGATCAGTCTATGCTGCTTTTGTTCGTCACATTCGCGGCATTGATTTGTCGCAACACTGCTCTGTGAATTGCAACGCTCGATTTCTCAACACGTGTGTTCATATCTTTGTTATGAAGTCGGAACGCGTGAAGTAGAGCTAACCTCCGCCGGCGGCGCCCCAAGATCCGAACGGAGTTACCCGCCAAGGCCTACCGTATCAATGCGTCCAGCCCGGCCAGCAGGTTCCGAAGGAGCCTGTGCTGTGCTTTGCTTTGCTCTGGATTGACGACCTCCTGCCTTGGCCTTTGCTGACTGGCTTGTTGGTACTGTGATACCTGCGACTACTGTCAATCTCACACGATCCACGTCAAACGCTGCTTCTTGTTTCGATCATTCCGTGCTGTACTCTACGCCGCAGTGGGGACGACGACAACTTGCAGCTCAGCGCCGTCATCACCAACCACCTCGATTGCGATACAGCGATTCCTCCGATTACGAATACTTCTCTTTTGAGTGCATACAGTGTGCATACATACGGCTGGTAGCGATAGACGTCGCGAGTAGGAAGAGACCAGGACGAGAATACTACAGCGGAACTGATCAGCTATCTCTGAACCACACCTCCGACCTCCCTCCGCTCCCCAACCGCGACGTATACTCTGCCAAGTCTCACGCGCAACGAACCCTACCTCCGCTTGGCCAACCTCCCGCTCTGATCAACGCACTGGCGAACGCCTCCCACCCGCGACCCCGCGACGGGGACAACAATGATCCCCTCGCATCCTCGCTCTCGTCGTCTCCGACCGCGACCTCTCCGCTGAGCGCCGGCGTGAGAAAGTCGTCGGAGTTGGACTTTCATGCTCGAGCCATCTTCATGGTGAGAGAGAAACAGCAGAGCCAAACCCAGCTGGAGAGGGAGAGCAGGAATAGCAGGGATAGCAGGGAGGGTAGAAACAGCAGGGAGGACCGGGAGCAGTACGGGAGAGGAGATATGGTTCTCACAGGAGCTGATGCAGTGCCAAATTTCTCGCATGGCTATGAGCGGCCGAGGTACTCAAGCGAACAACGGGTGAGTTCGGAGTTTGGAGGCGCGAATGGGAGTTACAAGGAGGGATTGGGTGGAAAGGATGGCAGTGTGTTGAGTGTACCGATGGGAGAAAGGGATCGGAAGAGTATGAAGGCTAGGAGAAGTGCGTCGAATCTGACGGTGGAGAACGTGACAGCAGCTGCGAAAGATGGCGGTGCTGCCACGAGACCTGGTGTTGCGGAGGAGGGATACTTTGGACTGGCGAACGGGAAACCCAACGGACCGTCGAGATCGCCAATCGCGAGACTCAGTGGAGGCACGAACGGAGATGGATCGGCTTGGGGTAGTCCCGGACACGCAGTGCCGCTGCCGATGACACCGAATACCGCATTACCGCCTGTGGAGGAGAGCAGCCCGCAGACTGAGGTGCCGATGTTGAAACCGCCGGTACACGCACATTACCACCGTGCTTCGTCACCGCCGGCTTTCACTCCCACCGCGCCGAGTACGAGTACCACGCCGGTACCTCGACCGGATCGTCTCACACATCGACATACGCTGGAGGTGCCCAAACTCAATGCTCCTCGAACGTCAGCTGAGGTTGATGGCGTGAGCTCGTCAGTGAGCAGGTTCTCTCCGAACAGTTCCACTCCTACCCGAAGACGAGCCTCGTTACAGCTCGGTCGAAGACAGACAAGATCCGTTCACTCAGATATGCACACGGACGACTTTCAACAAGACGAAGATGCCGCGAGATGGGCCGCTGTCATCAAGCAGAAACGGATTGAAAGGAGAGCACGGCAAGACACCGACGATGAACGAGTGGTCGTGGGTACTAAAGTTGACAAAACCCACGTCAACTACGAGATGGCGTATAATATGCTCACTGGCATCCGATTCGTCGTGTCGCGCAACAACGCCAAGCTGGACCGCGCCCTTGACGACAGCGACTTCGAAGCAAAGAATAAGTTCGCCTTCGATATTACCGGGAATGAACAGACACCTAGCACGAAGTACGACTTCAAATTCAAGGACTATGCGCCCTGGGTATTCCGCCATATTCGGCAGATTTTCAACATCGATCCCGCGGAATACCTCATGTCGTTGACGAGCAAGTACATCCTTTCCGAGCTGGGCTCGCCTGGCAAGTCCGGATCATTCTTCTACTTCTCCCGGGACTACAAGTATATCATCAAGACGATCCATCACTCCGAGCATAAGTTCCTCCGGAAGATTTTGAAGGACTACCACAACCACGTCCAGGAGAACCCCAACACGCTGCTCTCGCAATTTTATGGACTGCACCGTGTGAAGCTGCCGTACATTGGCAGGAAGGTTCACTTCGTGGTCATGAACAATCTCTTCCCACCGCATCGCGATATACATCGCACATTCGACCTGAAAGGCAGCACGATAGGACGAGACTTCAAGGAGGAGGATTTGGAACGCAACCCGCGCGCCACGCTGAAAGATCTGAATTGGTTGCGGAGGAACTTGCACCTCGAATTCGGCCCAACGAAAAAGGATGCTTTCGTCGCGCAAATGCAGAAGGACGTCGCTTTGTTGCAGCGATTGAAGATCATGGACTATTCCCTCCTCGTTGGTATCCACGATCTCGAGCGCGGGAACGAAGAGAATCTCCGCGACAAGACCTTGCAGGTGTTCCAACCCGGTGGGGAGAAACACGATGAGAAGGCTGGACCTGGTGGTGGTGCGCAGCTGACGAGAACGCCGAGCAAGATGGAGAATGCCAAGCGGGCAAAGGAGCTGCGAGAGATGGTGAAGAAACAGCGTCCGGTGCCGATGGATCAGACACTGAACAAGATGCCAGATGAGGCACACAAGAGTTCGTTTTATTTCTACGCGGATGATGGCGGATTTCGGGCGACGCATGAGGACGATGCACCGGGCGAGGAGATTTATTACTTGGGGATTATTGATTGTCTGACGAGGGTGAGTCAATCTATCGCCCAATTGACACTGTGTTTTGTCTTGCTGACGTTGCTGAATGTTTGCAGTACAACTACATCAAAAAAGCCGAACACTTCTGGAAAGGCATGGGCGGTCATGAGTCCCAGATCTCCGCCATCCCACCCGTGCGCTATGGCGATCGGTTTGTGAAATTTATCTCCGGCGTTACGATGTCACGAGAACGTGCTGAGGCACAACGCGAGTCCGCTGTTCAGGAACCCATCACTGCGCATGTGACGAATGGACTGCGCATCTCCGAGAGTTTGGCTGGCAGTATCAATGATCCGCGGCTGGGAGGTGTGAACATCCACAACGTCTCGAATTCGCTGCTTAGCCCTGCATCGATGAGCATGGAAGAGAGGAGGTCTGCTGAGTCGCATGATCCCGCTGGCACGGAGGCGGTGATGGAAGGCGCGGCGGCTGTTGCGCTCAAGTCTATGCGAGGTGGTGCGAGCGAGGAGGAAGTACCTGATCGATCTATCGGCACGGTGCGATCGTCAGGCCCGAGGAATGACGCGAACACATTGCCAGTGATTGGCGAGACGATGACTGGGGAGGGGGGCAGTCGTAGAACGAGTGTAGGCGGAGAAGACAGGGAGGGAAGTGAGAGCATGTCTGCGATGAGCCGGCTGGTGAGGAAGGTCGACACGAGAGATGAGGGAAGGGGTCCGACTACGCCAGGCTCGACACCCTTGCCGCCAACGTCACCATTCTCACCCGCTTCGCCGACGCAAAAATCCATGACCGCCACGAGAGACCACCGATCTTCAGACGCCAGCCCGACTTTGACCACGTTTCCGCTGATCGCAACGACGACAAATCCCATCGATCCTCCGCGGCCACACACCAACTTTCAACACTCATCATCGACACAACATCAACAACGATCGTCAACCGAGACTGCACCACCTCCAACTCCACCGAAGACCAACCTCGATGGCTCAGCCTGGGAGGGAGTAATGGGTTCCGGCCGTCCACCTCCCACACCACCAAAGGATGATCGCCATCTTATGCTTGCGACGGAAGGGAGGAGAAGTAGTGGAGAAAGCGACAAGAATAAGGAGTTGCCGCTTCCTCCCCTCCTGCTCTCGGACGAGGGAAAAGGAGGACTCGGACTGGAAGGATTGGGGTTGTTGAGTGGGGAGAGGAGATGGGATGAGAGGAGCGGACAGATTGGAGGGCATGGAGTGGAAGCGAGGAGAAGCTAGGTGCTGCCTTTTTGGGGTGGACTGAGGACGAGGATTAGGACATAGGGGAAGTTGTGTTTCTTTTGTTTCTGGGTGAGGTTACAGCACGGACGCGCCTGCTCGGAACACGAGTGCGCTTTGGGCGGCATGCTGGCATGAGGTGTGGAGTCTTTGTACGGCGATGGCTACGGCTGTTGGCCGGTGGTTTTCCTTACTGTGTACCTTGCGGTTGGCGAGATGGAAGAGTCTTCGTCTTGCGATTGTTTTTACGCTTTTATGTGTTAGGTTTGGTGGGTGTGCAAGCGAATAGAGCAGCGAGCAGCGTGTGGAGAGGGAGGGGAAGAGCGGAAGCAGTTGAGGTGGAAGGGGGGTGAGATAAGACTATGATATCAGGAGGGTCAGATGAGTGCAGAGGTGTAGACGTACAGTGACATATCCAAACAGGACTTGAGCACAGCGCGTGGAAATGGGAGTAGAGGAGTAGCAGTAGGGAGAACTAAAGGGAAAGGAATTCTTTGTCGGATGTCGTCTCATTGGTCCGTCTTCTCGTGACGATTTTGGAGGTGGTTTGATGTATGTGTGAGAGATGGCTTTGCAACGTAGCTGAAGTGAACAACGTCCTTGATCACTGCCAGGCATAAGAGAAGTACAGACCAGCTTGTTGCGATACTGACATGATCACAAGGATGTATCCCACACCATTACCTTCCTCGTCGTTTACCCCCTCCACTCTATCCCAATAAATTCATCACAAAGCACAAAACAGTCCCCGACCTATCGTCCACATCAAGCACCTCTCCCCTCGCATCCTCACCCACACGCCTCCCCCTCCCCGTGATCATGATACCTCGCACACATCCCCCTCCCCATCCACGGCTTACACCCACTCGTATCGTTCGGCAACGTCCACCCCTCCCCCGCATGCCGCCTCAAACAATCCGCGCAAAACGCCTTCTCGCACCCCACACATTTATCCACGCTGACGCCCGGCTTGCAGATTTCCTTGCAGCCCTCGCAGGCTTTGGAACCGCTCCAGGACCGCGGTCGCCAGGCGACCAGACTGTGACGATCGATGGCTTCGGGACCGGGTCGTTTGAGTTTCACGACGAGGTCGCGGAGGAAACGGGGGTGCCAGTCGTCTTTGTGCGTTTCGAGGAGGCGGTCGGTTTTTTTGTAGGCGAAGAGGTCGAGGATTAGGCGTTGTAAGGGGGAGGAGGGGGGAAGGGTGTCGTAGAGGATCCAGGTGTCGGAGGGGGTGGGGACGGAGTTGGTGGACTCGGAGAGTCGGGCGAGGGTGGTGAGGATGTGGTTGGATAGAGGCGTGGTGAGGAGTCTATCGGAGAGGGCGTAGAGGTCCAGGAGGAGGAAGTATTTTGGGGAGCCGGCGGAGTTGCGGAGGTCACCGTCGCAGTGGGAGGAGAAGTCAGGGGTGGGATGGAAGCTTTGTGGGGAGCGGTGGGTGGATGCTCGGGGATAGATTGAGTCGCTGGTGGTGGGTTGTACGGTCAAGGTGCCGGTGTATAGCCATTGGAGGAACCATTCGAAGGACTCTGGTTTTTCTTCGGGCAGGCGCACGGTTTGGTCGAGGCCCTCAGCAAAGGTGCTGTTGAGGGCCGCGGCGAAGAAGGGAGAGGCTTGGGTGATGAGTTCTTTGTGGACGAGATAGGTGGTTTGAGGGCGGCTTTTGCTGGCGGCTTCGCCCACGATGATGGTCGCTACTCCAGAGAAGTTGCGGAAGTTGGTACGGAGAGGTGGACGATCTGGGGAGCGGCCGTGGCGTGGTGAGCGGCGTGGGAGCTCGGTGATGGCTTGTTGGGCGGAGTGTGAGGTTGATGTGTCGGAGCCGGTAGGAGATGGTATTTCCATCGCGGGCACGCCCATGGGATGATCCACTGCGGACATGCTATGTTGTGGCGGTGGTTGTGCTGGAGGTGTTGCCAGATTCGGTGGGAGTCGGCGGAACCAGGCGGGAGTCGCTGGAGGATCCAGTTTGAATGCGATCGGATGTTAGATCGTTAGATCGAAGCGAATGTGGTCTCGTGGCGAGCAGTATCCTTTGTTCTTGCTGTGGACGACGAGGTATGAAAATGGAACTGGAAAGCGAAGGTGCAACACTGCGACGATGAGAGAGAAGACTGCTCGTAGATGGGAAGCAGAAGAGACACAGCGAGATAATAGCAAAGCACATCCATCGCAAGCAGACCAAATGCGCGACATGGCATCTGCAGCTGTATGTCTTTGTCGCATGCGGCAGCTCGCAGTCAGATCGCGGGACCGGAAGCGGAAGTACAGCACATCCATGCAAACAGACAATGAGACCTGCAGATCGACCATTGCGGCGCCTGCAGCTAGTGAGTAAGACACATAGTTTATTATCATACTTTTGATACATCCCGGAGGGTTGTCTTTGATGCGTTCGCTTGGTCCATCAAGCTTGGACCGAGCCTTGTTTGCCTGTCCCGTCGTAGCAAGCTTTCCCGGTGGAATGCACTCTGCACGTGGCAACAACTGCATTCCGATCTCCTTTCAAATACCCAATCGACCGTCTCGAACCGGTGGTACCTCATGCGAACACCTTCAACGCCCTGTCCGTCCCTTGCTTTGGCGAGAGACTGCTTCCGTGGAACTTGAAAGTGCCGCTAGTATGTAACAGAAACCGAGATTTGCACCTAATGTTTCTCGTTCTTGTTGACATCGCCTGGGTATAGTTAGCAAGCTGCTGCGGACCGGAAGATCATTTGTTAAACTCACCCAATCGAGAGTACAACATGTACAGCGCCATCTGGTTACACTCTTGCGTGCCAGTAATAGTGACTAAACGCTCGTTGTTGTTGTCCTGAGGCTCATTGATCTTGATGACACTCCCACTGAGTTGGCGGATTTCGTTGATCTTCGCACCACCTTTGCCGATGATCGCGCCGACCATGTCGTTGGGGATGAAGATTTGCTGGGTGATGGGCTGTCCAGGAACCATACCTTGCATAGGCTGCTGTGGCGGTCCGGCGTGACTCGCTTGAGGTGCTGCATGCGCGTATGGCTGTGGCTGTTGAGGTCCAGCTCCGACGTATGGTGCGCGTGGAGATCCGGCACCAGCACCATAGTGAGCTGCAGCTTGTGGGTGCTGTTGCGGAGCCTGGCCGTGCATGTAGGGCGCGCCGTAGGCGGTGGGTGGGCCGCGCTGAGGAGGACCCTGAGGCTTGCGGAAGCCTTCTGGGTGACCCATTTGACCGCCGGTGTGCTGAGGAACGTACGGGACGACCTGCATGCCGCCCGGAACGACGCCTTGTGGTCCACCGTGACGTCCAGCGTAGTTGGAAGCTGCAGCTCCACCAAAGCGATCAGTCAGCTGCTCGACAAGTGTGCTTCCAACGTAGTATGTAGCGATATGAACGGCATCCGCAACACCAAGGACAACCAAAGAACGCTCAGTAGACAGAGGCAGGCAAGACTCCGACGCGTTGAGGCGCGCACCTGAGGCTTCTTGAATCTCGCGAATGCGCACGCCCTGCTTGCCGATGATGGAGCCGATGAGGATGTGCGGGATAAGGAGGCGGAGAGGGTATGTCTTGGACTGGGGGGTCGAGGGCTGATCGAGAGGCTCTTGGTTGAGAGTGCGGATGATGAGGCCGAAAGCCTTTGCAACGGCATCCACCAGTCCACTCACAGTGAGGACACGCTCGACCGCGCCACGGGTGTACTCGCTTACAGTGCACTTTGCGCCAGCCATTTTGCGAATCTGAGTGACATTCTCGCCGCCCTTACCAATTACAGTAGCAGCTTCAGCGCTGGATATGATCGCACGCACGTGCAACCAAGAGCTCTCGTCCTGTTGATGGTAGGGCATCGGCGCTTGCGCGGTGCTGTCCGAGGCTCCGTTCGCAGCTGTGGGATTGGCGTTGTTCTGTCCGACAGCCGCGGCGACATCGGTGGAGACGCCGTTGGTTGGAGCATCTGGAACGACGGTATCATCCTGCTTGCTGGCAAGCTCCGTATCTTTCGTATCGGCAGCCACGTTGTTTGGCTCGGCTGGAGCATCGGCGCCGATGGTGGCACTCTCGCTGGCCTCTGTCGGATCTTCCTTGATAATCTTGTCGAGCGCGGGACGCTTTGCCTCGGGCTGATCGGTCGGTGCAGATGGAGATGAGGGCTCCTCAAGAGGACGCTTTTGAGTGGCCACGGGGGTATCGGGGGCGTTTTCGGCCATTGTGGAAAAGGTCACGTCAAGTGCGGTATTGAGATTTTGTTTCCGAAATGTTCTTGATTGTCTGTCTGTTCCTACGTACACTGGGTGCAGGTGTAGGAGTCGGTGCTGAGGAGTCGGTGCTGAAGGAAATCGGAGGGATCGGAAGAAGTGGGCGGAAGGGTGCTGGATTTGATGGAGTTGTGAAGCGGTCAAGGAGCGTGCTGTGCTGCGAGATGGCCGAGATGTGCAGTGCTGGAGTGGATGCTGGGAAGCAGTTGGAAGGACTGCAGCAGTGATCGGGCGTGAGAGAAGAACAGTGAAGTCTTGAAGCAAGTGTTCGGAATGGAGGTGTGGTTGTCGTGCGGAGGATCGGAGAGCTTGATGCGCGAGAAGCGTGTTGATGAAGGAGGTGTTGAAGCGGTAGGTGGTAGTGAGGAGAAGGTCGTTATCGGCAGTGACAATCCGTCGAGATTTCCAAGCTCTTTCTTGCCTGCGCTTTGCTGCCTTACTTGCCTTCACGATAAATCGCTCGAACGTGTGAGGAGTGAGAGATCGAGTGGGTGATGAAGAGGTAATGAGGGTGTCGCGGAAGAAAGTTGGCGACGTGTTGGCAAACAAGGATACACCAGATGTTCCAGAGTGTCTCAGCTTGGGTGGAGAAGGAGCTCCAGAAATGCTTGGCAAGATGCACGTGACCGGAGCTCAAGGAGAGGGACGTACGTTCTGTCCTCCCGAACAGTCACGAATACTCGCGGCCTTCCGGAGGAGACGGCTTACGCGCAGGTTCATGGCAAATTCGGAAAATACACGTGGACGAAGTGACAGCGCTGATGATAAGGTGGACATACGCATGAGAAGCATTTCATTCGTACGCTGAGTCGCCGTCTTAAAGGTGAAGTCATGACAGTGACGCTACCCTCCGATTCCAATGACCCTGCTGGGATCAATCTCCCACTCTTCCATGCGTCTCATTGGTGCTGATTTGTAATGGCAGCATCTCGTATTGCCCAGGCATAGCAGGTTGCGTCCCATTCCGCAGATCATCAAGAAGCGCCTCGTCCGTCTGCATGCCAACGGAATAGCTCAGTCGACCTGTTGCCCTCAAACCCCGTCTCTTGTCTTCAGCTTTGTTTCAAGCTATCCATCACTTCCGACGCTTTGCGTCCAGCCGCTTCTGCAGATGTGCTTTCAGCTTTTCGAGGTACGACGCCCTCGAAGCCTTGGCACTCTCCGAGTATGGGTGAAGTCGAAGCAGCCCTCGTCTTGCGATGTGAGGACCAAGTCGAACGATGTCCACAGCACTTTGGGCTTTGCCGTCGCCAGTCAGTTCATCGAGTCTGTTCTGCACAGCCTTGATGCAGGGCAGGAGTAGCTTCGCCGCATGGGCAGGTCTGAACTCGCGAAGGTCATGGCACCACGTGAAGCTGCGAAGCATGCTCATATCTTGTAGTTTGAGGAATGCCATGTTGCGATTTGGTGCGTCCATATGGCGGCCGCGGGAGATCTTCATGTCGCGGATGAGCTTCGCGGAGTCGCCGAAGTGATCCAAAATCCGAGAAAGGCTCGACAGGCGGAAATGGAAGCGGTTTTCGCCGTATAGAATAGGTGCGGCCTCGCGATGGATGGTTCGGTTTGTCCTGAGAAGTGCAGCTGGCACGCTCTTTGCGTCGGCCAGTCCGCCTGGATAGGCTTTCCAGATCCACTCCTGCTCGGCATCAAAGAACTGAATTGTCTGAGCGAGGCAGAGTAGGAGCCGATAGATGATGTTGCGGATTTCCGGTGGCAGTCCCATGAAGCCTTCAGCATCCGCTTCCTCAGCAGCCTGCATAGCAGCAGATGGCAAGCATGGTGCGATCTTCTTGATGGTCGTGACCCTGTTGCTTGGGCCGCTCATCGTTGCGATGCTTGGATGATGAGTGTTGACAATTGATGCTGGTCCCTGAAAGGCGGCGGTCAAGCTCTATTTGAACTCCACCAGTGATCGATGCCTGAGCACGAATGCATCACGAGGTCGACGAAAGGAGTGAAGGAACGTCGAAAGTAAAGTGCACCTTGCCACTTTGGGACCGCATGACCGCGCTAAGTGTCCTAGCGGCGGTGTTTCTCAGTCGCAAGTGAACTGAGTGAGGGCTGTCACATGCGCAGAATCAGTCTGGCGCACACTGTTTGCAGGCAGCACAGTTACTCTCTGAGATCGCTTCGGTTCCAGAAAGCTGTCATGATACCTCAACAACGATGAGGCAGAGAGGGGATCACCTTGGCCTGGCGTAAGTGACATGGTCACAAGATGGGCACAAGAAGCACAGTACCCACAACTCAGCCGTTGATGGCGGGTCCGTTCATCGTCTATCGAATATTCTTCTTCAGTGCCGGAGAGTTTCATGGTTTCTCACGACCGTCTCTTCTGTCTCGCGTAGCAGGACAGATCTGAGCGATCATACCACGCGAGGTAGACGCAGAAAGGCACTCGTCTCAAGCATCCGACTCCTCATCCGCATCATCTTCAGCCTCCTCGTCCAACAACCTCTGCAGCTCAGCCTTGACCACATCACCATGAATCTCCGCGGGACTCTTCTCGGCTTCGCCCTGGTCCTTCACCGAAGCCCTCAGTGCCTCCTCAAGATCCTCATCGAAAGCCCAGGCGGCAGGCTTCGGCCTCGAGAAAGGAACGTCCGTTCCAGTACCATGAACGAAGTGAAGTATATCAACAGCACTCCGCTTTTCACCGCCTCGAGCCGTCTCGTTGAGTCTCTTCTGCACGGCCCTCATGCACGGCAACAGCAGCTTAGCCGCAGCAGCTTCCTTGATCTTCAAGTCGTGGTACCAAGTCAAGCTCTCCAGCTTCGCCATCTCCGCCACCTTGTCGAACACCCCGTTGCGCAACTGCGCCTTGATCGGGCTCCCACGGAACAGCGTCAAGTGACGGATGAGCTTCACACAGTCCCCGATGCGGTTGAAGAAGTGCAGGTCTTCGCTGATGGCCTCGGACATGGCGACCACGAACTTGTTCTCGCCGTACAGGATCGTGGCGGCTTCGTGGTGGATGGCGCTGTTGGTGTAGAGTAGGCGGGGGAGTAGGACCTTGGCTCCGAGGGCTTTGTTTCCGTATGGACCGCTGGGAGCGCGGCCTGCGGGATGAAAGCCATAGGCGCCTTTGTAGAAGATGATGGTCTCGTGGTGGAGCAGGACCATTCGATAGATCATGTTTCTGATCTCAGGTGGCAAGCTCAAGAAGCCGACAGTCTCTGGTTCTTCAGCGAGTTGTGCAGGTGGAGGAGAGGACCCCACTTTCGGAGCCTTGGTCGTTGCACGTTTCCCGCGCTTGCTGCGTGTTTTCGGCATTGTCGTTCAAGGTGCGTATAAGTTGTGGTAAACGTTGGTGTCGAGTAGTGTTGACCGATGAAGTGCGATTCCCGCTGGTGTGAGGAAAGGCCCGAGAAGCGCCAGTCTGAGTGCGAGCGTGAGGTTCTGATGAGCAAAGGTCGATGAAGCAAGCTCGAGCTTTAAAGAAGTGACGAAGTGAAGCAGGAGTGGGTGCCTGAAGGCGCGCCTTACCAATTCGGGATCATTTCCACGTTTCGCGGTAGTCTGCCACCAACACAAGGGAACGTTAACGCAAAGTGAGCACCATCGTGAGAAAACAACGCTCGCTTTCAATTCACGCAGAAGTAACCTGCTCGTAGTGTTCCCATCTATACAAATCTAAGCCTCCGGGTCAGGCACCTCCTCCACCTCCACAGCTCTGGCCTTTCCCTTGCCTTTATCCGTGCTCGTGCTCTGTTCCTCCGTCGAATTCTGCTGTGCCTCTGATGAAGTCGTGACGGATCCTGCTTGCCCGTTGGTGGTTGGCGGACCTTCGAACGACCAAGCTCCGGATCCAGGCACCCATGGCGATGGGGCTTGGGGGTCCCGAGTAAGTGGTTGCGGTGGAAGGGTTTGCGATATGGATGGTTGTGATGACAATGGCTGTGATGAAGATGGCTGGGATATGGACGGTTGTGATGAAGATGGCTGTGACGACGATGGATGTGTCGGAGCGGTGGTGGGATCTGAGGGTGAGACGGAGTTGAGGGTAGTCCTGGTCGCAGGCGGTTGTGAAGCGGAGGCCGGTGTCGGCGTAGGTACGAATAAAGGCGATCCCCGCTCATCTGTAGGCATGCCAGCATCTGCTGATAGAGGTGGCTGAGTGGTGTTGTTCGTAGGAAGGGATGGGTTGGCGAGCACGTTTGGCGGTGCGCTGGTAGACAGTCCAGGGAGGGCTGCCGACGTTAAGGAGTTCACAGACTGAGAGTCCACAGTCGTACCGGTGCTGTCAGGTGCAGGAAGCTCACCGCCCAGCCTTCGCAACGGCATGACTGACCAGCCAGCAGGAAGCACCATACCCTCAGGCAAGCCATCATGCCCCTCTTGCATTGTCTCACCCACATTGCCATTTAGCGTCACCGGCGGCGCTGGTGGGGTGAACACCTGGCGTTGAAGCGGGAGTCCCGTCATTGCAAGTAATCTGTCCACCTCTCGCTCACCAGCCGTGGCTCCAACAAAGGGCCGATCTGGGATGACCTGAGCTCGCAGCCGTGCCAATTCTCCTTCCATGTAGCGGAGATTGGCGAGTTGCTGCTGTTCGAGGTTGAGGTTATAGGCTTCTTGCATGATGCGCTGCTCTACTTGCATCAGCTGGATATTGAGGGGTGCTTGTACTCTGGTCGCCGCGCGAGGTACAAAATTGGGGATCGCTCCAGTCGCACCCGCCTGCGTGTTCGCGTTGGGTGCTTGTGCATTCGCTCCAGGTTGTGCGTTGTTCTGGTTCGCAGCGCCATCTGGGTTCTGGATCTGGTTGAGGATGTTGCGCATCTGTTCATTCGGACCGTTGAGGAGGCCGACACGAAGAGGTCCGAAGTTGAAAATCCTCGCTCGACCTCGTCGTGGTGCTTGTGGTTGTCCTGGTTGTCCTGGCTGAGCTGCACCATTGTTGCCAGCAGCTGCTGCGGCAACTTCTGGCGCGATTGCTGTGACAACTGGTCTTCGACATGTCGGACAGACCTGCTGTCGCTCAAGCCACGCTTTGAGACATCGTAGATGAAGGATGTGTCCGCAAGGCAGCTTTTTCGCCCTCAGTCCCTCATCCCTCCGCTGTGACGGTGCTGCAGCTACCGCTGGCTGCTGGTCGGCGGGCTGAGCCTCCGCTTGTAGAGCCGGCTGCACCCAAGCGACCATGTCCTCTCGACAGACAATGCAGGTATCGCCTCTGATCTCCTCTGTCGTTGCGTCTGGGTACCTCGTGTTCATATCGCTCGTCGCCTTCTTGTATGCAATATAGTCCACAACACGCTTGCTGAACGAAGCAAACGTCATATACACATCCCGCATGATGTGCATCGGCAGACCATTAAAGGTAATGCTGATCGTGAAGAACGCCAGGTAGATGATGAGCTTGATGAAGTCCGTCACCACTTCCAGCATAAACAGGTATCGCCTCTTATCCTCCCAGCCCGGTACATCTACCTCATTCTCATCCACCTCAATCGGCTCTTCACTCGGTGGTGATGCCGGTGCAGGTCTCCCTTCCTCAGTCTCGTTCTGTCTCGCCGCAGCTCTTTCAGCTCGAATCTCTGTCTTTCGCTCCTCGATCGCCAGCAATGTCTGCTTCTTGACCACCCCAGCCTCATACAAACTCAGCCCATACCTGCACAGCGTGAACAGCGAGAAGATCGTCAAGATCGAAAACTCAAACGTGAAGATGACCATCATCCCGGGCCTCGGATCCGCAATCACCGCCTCAATACAGTATCCGAGCATGTAAAAGTCGAAGATCACACTGACAATCAAACTCGTCGCCAGCCTGGCATGGAACAGTCGTGGATTCGCAGGCGGTTGCTGCTCCAAAACATCCACGCGTCCCTCTCCAATCCATCCCCAAACCTTGCCCGCCAGCAGCAGAACAAACATCATCAACAGCCATCCTCCCACATCTTCTCGAAAGCTCGGCATCGCCAGTAATGTGTCCAGAACGGCGTACCATGCTTTCTCGGAGAGTTGTTCGGTTTCGATCGGTCGAAGAGGGCCGTAGAGAAGTCGTTGCAGCACGTACATGAAGCTGCAGGCGAAGATGAGAAGGAGGTTCGTGAGAATGAGGAGACATGCGTTCGATTGGGAGAGGTAGACGGTCGCGCTGTAGAAGTTGGGTCGCTCGTGGAAGGCCTTCAACAGGCAGGCTGCTGCGGCTGCCGTTGAGGCGCCGGCGTAGTATGCGAGGCGCATTTCGTTGCTTTGATGGTGATCAAGGTGGGTTCGAATTTGTGTCCATGACCGTCAGTCAAGAGGTCCGGGAGGTGATGTGTTTGTTTGTGGATCGATCTCACATGAAAGGACAGCTGTGAAGTGACGATGGCGGACGCGGGCGTCGTTGGCCCGAGCTTTGGAAATGCCGACCGCCGACATCACCTGCAACTCGCAGCAACAACATCATCACTTCGAAGACGAGCATCGACTAGACAGACTAGATGAACCGACAAGATGAGAAGCAGTGAGAGTGAGAAATGATCAAGATGTAAACGAGTGCATCATTATTATTACTCTAATCTTTCAAACGAACAAGACAGTCTCTGAAGGAGCGACTTTTCTTAACACAAACCTTCTCTTTCCTCATTCCTCATCCCGATCAAGCGCAGACGAACATGGCCGCCATCACCATTCCCAAGGCAAGACCCATACCCATCGACACCTTGCTGCTGTCACCAGTGGAGATGACCGACTCGGTTGGGTAGGCGTACTTGGAGGTCACCTCGGTCTTGTGGCCAGAGGTGGAAGGCTTGTAGTATGGCATCGAGGCGGTGCCGTTGGAGACTGGGTAGGATGGCTGGGCTGGAGTGGCTGGGTAAGTCGCCTGCTCGGAGGTGGAGGCCTGGTAGACAGGAGTGGTGGCAGGGTACTCCTTCTTCTCCGTCGACGTGGGCTGCTCCATCGAGTAGGTGACGTGGTAGCCAGGCTTGGAGGACTCCATGGTGGAGACAGCGTAGCCAGGCTTGGAGGACTCCATGGTGGAGACAGCGTAGCCAGGCTTGGAGGACTCCTTGGTGGAGACAACATAGCCAGGGTGGACTGGGGTCGACTCCTTGGTGGTGACAGCGTAGCCTGGGTGAGTTGGAACGGGCTTGGAGGAGCAGGCAGTTGGGGTGACGAAGCTGCCGCCGTTGTCAAAGGGGTTGTAGTTGACGCAAGCAGCGAGCTCGGAGGCACACTGGGCCATGTTGGCGTCGGGACCGGTGCGGCACTTGTCGTACGCAGCGTTGCAGGCCTTGGCACACTCATCGCCGGCTGGAGGAGTGGTGACTGGGTAGGCTGGGTGGGTTTGGCTGACAGTCCAGTGGGTGCAGCTGGTCGTGATGGTTGGGCACTCGGGCACCTTGGTGAAGGTCGCCGTGATGGTGGTCGGGATGGTGACAGGGTATGACTTCATCTCGGTGGCGGTGAGGTACTTCTCAAGCGTGGAAGTCTCGGTGCAGGTCTCCGTCAAAGTCTTGAACTCGGTGTTGACCTTGGGAGTCTCGGTGACGGTCTCGTAGCAGGTGGTCGTCTCGATCTGCGGTGGAGCAGTGAGGGTGGAGGTCACAGTGACTGGTGGCTGGGTCTTGATGTACGTCTTGGGCTGCTCGACGGTGCCGTATGCCTTGGGTGCAGGACCGTATGGCTTGATGGGCTCGGATGGGTAGGTCGCCTGAGGGTGGGCGGCGTACTCTGGCTGGTCACCACGCTCTGTCTCAAGGTCAGCACAGTCGATGAAGATGATGTGAAGGTGGGAAGAGGTGACGAACTCTGGTGGCCGGTCAGGTCTTCGAAGCTGGGCATGCCCATGAGGCCGTCTGGAAACTCCTTGGGGCAGTTGCCGCGCTCGATCATGAGGACACAGTCTGCAAAGTCACGGTGCTGGACCTTGCTGTCGTAGTTGAACATGGTCTTGCACTCCTTGCACTTGACTGGCTTGCTGGAGCGGGGCTCGATGGGCTCGATGGTCTCGAAAGGCTTGAGGAGGGCAGGGTCTGTGGGGTGTGAGAAGGCTGATCATGTCGAAAAAAGACGGAGATGACTGACCGATGCTGACACCTTGCTCGAGGCAGCTCAGGGCGATCATCTTGGCTTGGTTGATTTCGTCCTTGTGGATGTGCTTGTGGTCGCCGTGTTTCTCGAGGTACTTGGCGGCTTTGTCGCACTCCCGCTCGCTCAGCTGGGCGTTGGCTGAAGATGATGTTAGCAGAGAACTCGTGAAGTGAGTGATGACTGTTGGAACGAACCGAGAAGGCCGAATGCCAGGGCACCGGCAGCGTTGAGGGTGGAGGTCTTCATGTTTGCTGGTTGGGTAGTTCTGCTGGGTAACAAATGTGGTAAAGCTGAGTGCTGAAAATGCTGGTGAAAGTGTGCGTTGTGGAAAGCCTGGATGAGATGTGTGGTAGAGCAGAAGAGGAAGAGAAGAGGAAGAAACAAGAAGAATATATAATTGTCGAGGAGTCAGCACAGCCTCCCACCTGTTGCTCCGCCAGCGAGCTCCTGCCATGATAGAAGAGAAGGAACAGGTCCGGTTTGTGGAAGGTGTTGAACAAGTGGGAAGGCAAGTCGACGTTCTGGCTGGCAGGCAGTTGGAGCTGCGCCCACGAGCAACGACTGCGGCCATGTCCAGAAGAGCAAGACCGCACGTGAGCTCCCAGATGTTGGGGTATGTGAGCTGCTCGATCTCAGCAAGCGGTATCGTTGCCAATGCTCATGAGAAGGAAGCCAGGTGAGCCTCGCACCCTCGTACAGCTGGGATCTTGTCTTGAAATGCAGACATCCTCTGCGTCGTGAGTGCCGTTGTGTCCTGAAGGCCTGACCGAAGTCGTTCCATGTTCACGTCCAAGGACCGTATCAACAGCCCCTGTTAAGGGTGACGGTAAGATATCGACGCACCTCATCAAGGTGAAGTGCTAACTTGACTGTCACCATCTCTGCCAATTCACCAGTCGGTGAGAATACGCTGTTTTGCCGACTTATTGTCTGCGGCTTCCCGAGTGGCTAGCCAACATCCGGTCTGCGTTTGCTGAGCGCGTTTGGTTCTTGCCGCGTCAACAAAAACATCTCAACACTTCCAGCTTTTAAACCTGAACCTTCTCACCAACACCCTCGCTTTTCCCTTCAACCACACCACCTGCACCTCATCGCCTCTGCATCCAACAGCACACACTCATTCCAATATCACCACCTCTTCGCACCGTCAAACCGACAAGATGCAGTTCACCAACCTCATCACCGCCGCCGCGCTGGGTCTCAGCACCTTCGCCAGCGCCGCCGTCCAAGGACGCGAGCCAGGTAAGCGCACACTTCCTCTCACCATCTTCACATCTCTCACTGACCTCTCCTTCACAGAGAACGCGCTTGTCATCGTCCAGCACCTCGCCGGCGTGTCCACCTCGACAGTCTACAGCACCAGCGAGGTCACCGTTTGGGCCTGCGGCGCCGCCGTCACCAACTGCCCGGTGGGCAGCAGCACCTCGCTCGTCTCCGTCGTCACCTCGGTGATTCCAGTGTCCACCACCATCTGCCCGCTCACCGTCACCTCGGTCACCACCAGCGGCACCCCGGGCACCGGCTCGGTCCCACTCCTCACTACAACTGTCACCAGCACCGGATACTCGTTCAGCTCTGAGACCTCCGCCGTCCAGACCGGTCCCACCTCGAGCGCTCCCGCTGCCTCGACTGGCATCACGTCCAGCGGCGCCACGTCCTCGTCTGCCTCGATCGTGAGCAGCTCCGCCAGTGCGCCAGTGAGCAGCTCGCCCGCTCCTCCAGGCGTTCCAGCTCAGTCCAGCGGCGCCGCGTCCTCGTCTGCCTCCATCGTGAGCAGCTCGCCAGCCCCACCAGGCGTTCCAGCTGAGTCCAGCGGCATTACCACTGTCCACTCGACCCGTCACTCGACCATCACCCTCCAGTCCACCGTCACTGTCCCGGGCGAGTCTCTCAGCAGCGCCATCTCTTCGATGGCCGGCAGCACTCTCGTGGTAAGATAAAATACATGGTCATACTCGGGATATTCACTGACACTCCACAGAATGCGACTGAGGCTTCTTCGAGCGCTAGCACCATGCCGGGCGCGCCTCCAGCCTACGGTCCTCCAGCTCAGGTCACCCCCTTCTCTTCCAACGAGGTCGGCGGCGTCACCGGCTCCGGCACCGGCTACATGGGCCCGAGCACCAACGGCACTCTCGCCACTCCGACCCTGGGCTCTCCATCCGAGTCCTTCGTTCCATTCACCGGCGGCGCGGCTGCTTACGACTTCGAGCGCATCATGGTCTGCTTGGTCATCGCTGTCGGATCGGCTGTCCTCCTCGTCTAGAGATGAACCCTCGGGTCCGGTCTTCAAAAGAGCATGGAAGTGTTGATGCTCAATATTTGCATGTTTTGGCCTTTCGACTTTGCTCTTGCATGATTATCTGATGTATGATTACGAAAAGCAATGGTGGGATTTGTTTTCATCCAAGAGATGAGAGATACGAGAAGCGAGATAATCGAGAAAGCGCGAATGCATGTCAGAAGTAGAGATTGCATACTGAATGTCATTTGCCTTACGCTTCACAATGATGTATCCGCCTGCTCACCAGCTTGTGATTCATAAGTCTACAGCGATAATTATGTTGCCGGAGGCACAAGATGTATGTAGTTTGTAGAGCAAAGGGGCATGAAGCTTCAGTGCATCGCGTCCGACTTGAAGTCCTTCACGCGCGCTTGGCGCTCGGACCACTGTCGACTTCGTGAGGTCATATTGACCGTCATAAGGCACCAGAAACAGTTGGTGTTCGCCTTCATGGCCGACAAAGCTACTCCATCGCTCAGCTCTTCCACGAAAACCCCCAAGACGTAGGTCAGCGACGACTCTTCCTCCAACCATCGCCCACAATGTCCTCCTCAACACCACCCTTCCACCGCCTCCTCTCCTTCTATTCCAACCGCAACCCTCACGACTCCCAGACCATCCGCCTCCAAGACTCTCTCCGCGGAAACCTCGCCTTGGGTCTAGACTTCCCCGTCGCTCTGGCCGTCGCCATTGGACGTCACTTCTACCTCAAAAACACCACATTCTTCAGCCTCAACATCCACGTTCCTTCCGTCAAGTGGCATGCTACACCACTCGATGGCGTGGAGGTCGATGAGAAGAGGGAGTACACTCGCCGAGAGATTATGGACGTGGTGAGGAGGAAAAAGGGCTTCATGGCGGGACTGGACGCTTTGGGCGTCTGGGCGTTGGCGGCGGATGTGAGGACTGGACGGGTGAAGGGCAGTGATGTTGTGAGTTTTCAGGAGGGGACGTTGTTGAGGGAGGTGGAGAGGAGGAGGAAGGGAAGGGATCAGGTTCTGCCGCTCTGGAGGGGTGGGCCGATTTCTGTTGCTGGGCATAGTTGGTTTGTCGGGAGGTTGTTTGGGGTGGAGGTTTATCGGGATGAGAAGAGTGATTGAGAGGAGGGAGGGTGAAGGTGGTGGTCGTTGCGGGCTATGAACCATGACTTTACGATTCTCGAAACTTGATAATGGCATGGGATGCTACAGGACGATGGGACAGCGTGCGAGCAGTACGTCGTGCGAGCAGAGTTGAGCTCACGGGTATACTTGGCGAAGATACAGGAAAACGTACATCGGAAGAGCAGCGACGTCTGCCGCGCGATCATATCGGTCATGGACCCACATCTCTCTTCGACTCCGGTATAGTCTACACTTGAACAGAGGCGGCCTACCTGCTCTCGGAGACGGAAACACTCTCCCTCCATTTCGAGGCCTTGAGGGACGGTCTCAACACTACTTTGACGCCATTGGACATACCAGTCACCGAAACATATGTCCGCTATCGGAAGCAGCCAAGCCATTGCATCGCTTGACGCCTGCAGCATCGCGCCTCCTAGCCCGGCCATCGTTATCTTCCCTCTGGATTAGTCGCTTGTCAGGAACGGCTATTTCCATGGAGCGTGCCATGCCTGGTGCATTGAGCTCATCCGTGTTTCAATGGGCCAGAAATCGTGTTCCACCACCAGCTCGACCAGCGATCATAGGAGCCAAGAGCAGAAAGGGCATGAATGCAGACTACGAATAGAATGCCATTCGATTGTGGGCTTCCGATCGTGGTGCCGCGGATGCGAGCGGACATTCTGGTGGTATCGAACAATTGAAAGTACAATGAACCACTTCAATGCGCATCGAGCGAGAAGTCGATTCTGCACGGGCCACTCGTTATTGAGACAAGCAGGTCTTGCCGATTCGCAATTGCGCAGTTGACACACTTCATATCGACCGTCTTGCCGCAAGTCTGAGACAAGCTTACTCGATAGCGTAACGTAACTCGGATGTATGGGCTCGTCGAAATCCAAGCTCGGGAGGAGATGCCTTTGGATCCAACCACCTGGAACCGAGCACATCGTGTTCGGCGCTCGAAGCATGTGTTCGCCATGCCGTCTGACGCCGAAAGGAACCTTTCTCGATGGCCAACGAGCGATGCGTCGTGGGAATCTGGTCGGGTCAGGGTCGTTCCAGCACGAGAAGATGTATTTCCGCGGTGCTCCAAACGACCAGAGAATCTCGGACTAAAGGATCTCAAACCAGGAACGGCGTGCCCTGAACCGGTCGCGGTACTTTTACAAGCGCTGCAGCTTAGGTACAGACCCGCGCTGCAGAGCCAGGCACAGGAACGACATGCGACCCGATGCCTTACTTCACTTCGGCGCCATTTGTATTTTCTCCACCCGGTAAAAATATGCTCTTCGCGAAAGTCCTCGGCAGCGAGCATATGGGCAAGAGCAGCTCATCGATCTCACATCATCAGACCGCCATCTTCGAACTATACCCCCAGCACGACGCCTCAACTCGAGGTCCCAGCGCGAATGGCGGTAGTCAGAGCGAGGCCTCTTCAATAGCCGAGCAGAGGTTTGGCATATGAACCAGTGGTGCAGGTTCTGGCGGGCATGAGGGCATCAGGGCTCCTGCAAGCTTGGCGATCTCGAGCCACATTGTATCGCGATCGCAATGGAGTCGCTTATCGGGCGCCACGAGCTTATCTTCTAGCCTATACCAGTGGACAGGTACGATCGAACTTACAATCGGACCGCTCTCCCATACGCCACAATGAGCATGTCTTCGAACCGCTGCCAATGAGACGGTTATGCCAAACGAGGTGCACGGCGAGGCACATCAAACACCAATCTGCATTTCACCTGCGAAGTACACAAGATGACGAAGAGTTCCTACTGCAGCAGAAAGAAATCCACTGAAGGCACACTCGCCGCTATACCTCTTTGAAGAACTCCATTCAATAGGAGTGCAACAGGGCATCTAGCTGTGCTAAGGGAGAAGTCAGACCGTATACGAGCACTGCGCTTCGGGTTGGCCACTATCGATCAGAGGACTTCTCTCTGCTCTCTTCCTCGGCAGGACTGTCAGCTACTCTTAACCATGCCTGTCCAGCAACCCCAGACGACTCTGAACGTCGGTCGCCAACAAGACGATTTTCCACCAATCCTGCCTCGGCGACCGGCTCCTACGATCTTGCCGAAACTTCCCCCAGCCGGATCTTGTACCGCAATCGTACGCTAATAAAATCCTTCGCAAGTCGTCCACGGAGATTGTTCACAACGACTCTTGTGTGGTCGAAGCGCCTGACCAACACGCTATTGAAGAACGTTGGTCGTCACGGACGCCGAGCCTAAACCTGTCGATTCTGTCGAGCGGCCGTCACTTGCCGTGGTGTTGTTCCACCTGTACCGTTGATCTGAGGTTATCCAAAACACTAAATCAACCACGATCGTGGGAGTTGTCAGGTGGCTGAGCGTCCACATCGCTTCGTATAGCTCGGAACAGCTGCAAATTACGAGGGTGGCTGCCAGCCATGTGGCAACGGTCAGACAACGGCTGTGGAATCTATGCAGTCTGTACCGGATGCTAAGGCATATGGCTTGGCGACACAGACGACTCTCACCTCCTCTCCGGCAACAGCTTCCCAACGAACACTCCACATCGACATATGTGGCTAGGATTTACCGATTTGGGTCAGTGTTCGGGCTGGGAGCCGAGTCGGCGCTGTCGGCAGAGCTGTGGCTGCCGGCCCTACTGGCATGGCAACCGTCAGTGGCTCAACTACCACACTCCGACGCCTTTACACCGCAGATGACCACTGGCTTTAGCGAACGATGGAGTGCAGCTGCCTGATCAAGATGCCTCTGCCCTGGTACTGCTGAGATACCACCCGGTAGCGTCGAGACGCGAGTTGTCTTCCAATGTCGATGCCATTAAGAAGTCAATGGACTCAGTTACACCCTGGTACTGCTATCGTGTTGCAGCGACGAAAAGCGAAGGCCACACTTGACTGAAACCCGGGTTCCTGCGTCCGGCCCCGCAGATCGTCAGCGCAGTCCTCGAACGTTTGCACATGCCACATGGCATGAACACGCGACCCCCACGTGCTCGATATTCAGGTACTCTGACAGCGGCCGATGCCCTACGACTCCAAGCATCTGCGCGTGGCAGGGCATACCACCTCCAATGGATCCTCGATCGCGATCGACCTCCAGCGTAAAGTCTGTCGGAAAACAACGTTTGAAGAACCTGATCATCTCGCTGAACTGTGAAGACATCCTGGTGGCTGAGACTCCGTTGATATGCCGCGAAGACTTTCCATCGGGCGGGCAAGCTACCGAGAGCGGGCAAGACTCGCCATCAGCATGCTCACTCCGTGCTGCGAGCGTCCGTGGACTTCACGCCAGGGCTTGAGCCACATCTTACACTTTCAGCGCTAGACTCAAGCCCAACTGTCACGGACGTCCATTCATCCTTCACTGAGACAACATGTCAACCTCTCTGGGAAACCATCGCAACGAAGATGTCTGGGAAAGGCCACGATAAACGAAGATGTCGATTAAGCACCATCTTGATACCCACAGAGTGCACGTTAGCGAGGCTGGAAGAAATATAAATGTGGTCGTCCTGCCCTCCATATGCTCATAATTCTTCTTAACGAACAGCATCCTCGAATATGCACTTCCAACCTCTCCTCCTCCTTCTCGGTACTGCCTTGGCCAATCCTCTTGCACAGCTGCAGGAGCGACAAGCACCAGCTTCTTGCGTTGCCCAAGTTGGCAAATGTCAAGCTACACGCACTCTCCAAGCACGCGCCAGCACCTGGTGTGCGTCGCTCGGGTTTGGAACTGCTGTCAGGACTGCACGAACCACCATCACGCAGCAGAGGTACTACCACAACGTCACAACGATATGTCATGAAGCTAACTCCCTTCTTCCAGGACTATCGTCAGCACGACGACCTTGGTCACTTCGACTACTACCTTCGTAGCTCCAGTCCGCACATCCACCATCACCAGGTAGGTCCAAGGCGACTTCCTCCCAGCACGTCTCATGTCTGACAATATCTCTACAGTGCGCGCACAACGACCATCACCAATAGGGCGACTCGTCGTTTGACATCAACCACTACGACGATCACGGTCAGACGTACTGCCACCTTTGATTCATGCCCCCAGTACACGCTCGCACCCAACGGCCCAGTCGAGGTTGATCCTGAACCCACTTCGGAGCTGCCGACTTCCGAGGCAGCCTCTCCTACACCTGAGCAGCCCACCCTCGCGACGACTGCGGCGCCCGAGGTTGCCACGAGTGCGGGACAGCCTGAGCAAACACCGGCCACCTCTGCCGCAAACCAGAAGCGTCAAGCCGTGAGGCCATCAGTCAAGCCTGCCTGCTTGACCGCTAGCAACGCTGCACAGACGACCAATGCTTGCAAGTGCATCATTCCCTCCTCGACCACAACACGCACCACCACCCTGAGCGCCACCGTCTCTGCCACGCGCACCATTGTCAACACTCGACGAGTCGTCTCCACGGTGACCTCCTTCCCGGTGACCACCATCACGACCGGCGCACTCCTGACCAGGACCGTCACTTCCACCATCACCAGCATCAACCGCGTTGCCGCGACCGTGACCACCACCGTCGCTTACGAACTCGCCGCCACACCCACCGCCTTCTTCCTCATGGATAGACTGCAGGCACCAGACGCCGCCGTGGCCCACTGGGCCACGGGAGACTCCGACAACGACATTTTCCACAACATCGAGTACGCCACTACCCGCGACCAGCCCACAGTCTTCGGCTTCAACGAGTGGAACGAGCTGCACGTCGCCGGCTGGGGCGAGGAGACCAACTACCCAGTCGTGGGCTTGGAGCAGGAGGGAGACGGCGTCCAGATGGCCGCCCTCGAAGGCAACGACGGCTCGCCAGTTGCCAAGTGCTCGATTCAGGTCACCGCCGAGGGACTTTGCCCTGTGCGCTGCTCCGTTGGCGACAATAGTGTCAACAGCCAGGTCGGAACGGACCGTTTGTGGACTCTGCTTGGTGACGGCGATGACTCTTTCACCAACTATGTCTACTCGGCTGAGGATGGTTGGGCGGAGGCGCAGAGCATGAAGGCTCAAGCGAAGTTGTAGATGTGTTCCGGGTCGCTGATGGCGATAGAGCAGGAGAGATGAGTCGTGGGGCATGAGATGGAAGATGCAGGAGAGAATGAGGGTCGCTTTTCGCGACTTGATCCGGTCTGTTCGCTTCACTATAGCTGAATCGCCTTCTGCGACGCTTGAGGTCGCCGATATTGAATTCAAATTCCTTTGTCTACACTTCTGTTCCTCCTCGACGGGGTTCTGATCCGTTTCAACCCATTGTGGTTCCACCGCGCTGTACGTTGCTGCTCGTATCGACGGCCAAGTTTGCCGGACGAAGTCCTATTCACAGCGACGACTTTTCCTCTGCATAGTTGTAACACAGCATGCCGCTCTCTCCCCTCGACTCCCGCCCTCAGGGCCCAGAGCTGGCCATGAAAACCCTCCGGCATCCAACCCTCGCCCTCCTGCATCAAAAACCCCACCTGCATCATCTCCCCACAACAACAGCGTTCCGTCCGCCGCTTATCCGCAAGGAGCTCGATCTCCAACCGACCTAGCTCCGGCCCAGTAGCTCGGAAATAAAGATAAGGTAGTCCGATTCAGTGTGGCGAACGGGTCGGCGCAAAACGAGTGCCATGATAACCTTGAGCCAATTGAAACTCGGCACCTGCCACAACCGGTACGATGACAAAAACCGTCACTGGCGTTTTGTTTTCCCCGCTCGTGCGTGCGTTCCAAAAGGGATCTCGTGTGCGCCTTGTGTCGGGCATGCCCACGCGGCGGACAGGCGTCGTCGTTCACAGAGTTTTGTTCGGGATACGGTTACTCCACACAGCGAAGTCTGCAGCATGCAGAGCGAAGAGCGACACGCGAGGAACGGCAGGAAGGCAAAAAGATACCATGCACGCGCACACACGCGGCGAGTCGGGCTGATTATCGTCCGCTGCGCAGCTCTCTGCACTCTGTGCCAGTCACAGCACCTCCAGTCCAGTTGGCCCGCAACTGCACGACTTTTTTTGCTGGCGAAGAAGGAGGTACATACCTACCGTACCTCTCTCCCGCACGGCGGCCGCGTACTGTAGTCCAGTCGATTTGCAGAGCTAAGGTGAGGAGATCGGAACCTTGTGAGGTAGGTTCTTCGTCGTTGCAGATCTTGAAGGTCTGGAACTTTCTGCTGTGCCAGTGGAGAGTGGGCGGAGTTAGCATTTCGACGGCGGGATTTCGGCGACGGACCGACGGTGCGGTGGGAGTTCTGAGTGAGGTTTGAGTGAGGTCTGAGTAAAGGTCTGAGTAAAGGTCTGAGTGAGGTCTGAGTGAGGTCTGAGTGAGGTCTGAGTGAGGTCTGAGTGAGGTCTGAGTGAGGTCTGAGTGAGGTCTGTCTGACAATCTGACGACCGGATGACTTCACACGTGTGGTTGACATGACGGATCAGCGTGCTGGGATAGATTGGGAAATGTGGTTGATTGTAGAGTTCTGGACGCTTGTGTGTATTTGCATTGTTTGTACCTTGGCGAGTAGAACCAGGCCAACCTGTCTTTCGGATTTCCGAACGCGAAGGGTACAAAATACGCAACCGCGAACCAGACTCCTTGCCAAAACTGCACCGCCGTCAGGTTTCTCCGCTGTCTCTTTATTCCCTGCCAACGAGGAAAACGTGCCGGACCTCGAGAATTGTACATAATTCACACGCCGGTGCGAACTCCGGAGGGAGCCAGAGTGTGAAAAGTGGCTCGATCAGCGTCACAGTCCACAGTCCAGGGACCAGACAGGGATGCCTTTGAGTGTGGATTGCTCGCATGCGGCAGATTATCGCCGGCAGGTTCGCGGTAGTAATTTGGGACTGATGCGAAGTGCCAATGCGTGCTTTGCAGGGCTTCTGAATCAGCATGTTCGAGAGGGTGCGACTTTTCAGGTACAGAGCTGTCAGCGGCTTGGTTGTTCGACTTGTCGAACCCATGGGTTGGGTAGAACGCGGTAGACTTCCGTTCCAATGGTTCGCTCTCGCCTGGACCTGGAAGGGGGTTGAACGACATGTCAGTGAGACATGAGGCTGAGAAACGCAAAGAGTGAAGTTTTGTAGAGAGAAGAGTTAAATTGATGGCATCGGTACAACTAAACCGATGCATTAAAAATTTGCCGTTTCGTCCCATTCCGTAGCCTTCGCGGCTGTATTGCTGAGTCCTTCCATGCGCGCAGAGCGCTGCAAGTTTCCTCCCATTGAGACGTGCGAGGCGATCGAACAGTCCACCCCTGTCTCGAGCCGTAATTTCTACTTGAACCAGAGCTGGCAGTCCGCGCCTCGCACTTCCATTCCCAGTAAACGCCTCGCAAATCCAGCCTTGCCAGGCTTGCTATCGGACCGGATTCCTCCCAAATGTCCGAAGCGCCAAAGCTTTTGCACTAGTTCAATGGTACCTCTCGATGCCGAAAACTGGCAAGTCGATCCTGTATTCGCAAATCCGTCGTCGTGACAGGTTTGCTCACTCGTCCTCGTCAAAACGGGCCAGCACCATCGCTTCATCCGGTCAGCCCGGGAACATCGAAGGGTGAATGCTGGCCGCAGGTGATGTATTCGTACAGTCGTCGTGTAACAGATGTCCTCGTAGTGTTGTACAGTGCGGCAGCTGGGCCAATGAGCCATTTGGTGATCGCTTGGCCGGACCAGAGTCGGGATCTTTCGATCGCGACATCGATGGAGAGAATGTTTGGAGATGGTCGTCCTGTTTCATTTGTTTCTCACATCGAATGGTCACTTAATCCGAGGCCGCCGCGAAGGCGAAAAAGTCATCCGGGTTCCATGCGGAGTCACCAGGAGTAACGGTGCCACTGAGATTACCGAGACCACTGTGCTGGCTGCCGCTGTTGAAATCCATGTCGAAGCCAAAGCCCGAGTCACTGAACAGGTCGTCTCCAAAGTTGAAGTCCATCGCAGGGGCAGCAGCCGAGTTGGAGGTCGAGTCAGAGTACGGCGTGGTAGGCTGGTTGTGCATCGCATGCGGTGACAAGGTCTGGTTGAGGCCCTTGTTCGTGAATGCGAATTGCTCGCTGCCTGGATTGTTGTTCGCCTTGCTATTGGGATTGTATGTGTACGAGTAGGTCGACGGCATCGGCACACCCGGGGTGAACTGAGATGGGTAGACCTGGTTCGCAAAGGATGATCCGTCGAGCAGCTGTTGAGTCTCGATTGGCAGTGTGGTCGTGAGTGGGTTGCTGTTGTCGATCGACGGACGGCTTCCACTAGGCGAGGCCTTCTGAGTTGACAGCGACTGTGTTGACGAGGTTCGAGACTTTGGCGCTGGCATCGACAGCGACATGCGTTGAGCGTTGTTCTGCATCTGCGTGTTGGCTGCTTGCTGGGTCTGGTCTTGTGGAGAGTCGGCGCGGGCACCATCGTTCTGCATGTTTGGCTGCCACTGTTGCTGGCCTCCGTTCATCGTGTTCGGCTGCTGCATCGCAGGGTTGAGGAAGTGATTGTTCATGGCGTTCTGGTTGGCCTGGTAGATGGCCTGGTGGAGGTAGTTGCGGACACCGACCTGACCAGCAAGGTAGTTGTTGACGCGCTCGGTGAAGGCATTGTACGCCTGTCCAGGATAGAGGGCGTTGATGCGACGGAACTGCATGGGAAGGTCATCGTCTTCCTCCTCGTACATCTCCTCGTTGAGAACATCCTCCTCGCGGACTCTCAATGAGCGGCCTGTGCGCTTCTTGTGAATCTCCGAGGCTCGGCGAGCCGACTCTACGCGAGCTTCCAAGCTGCGGTCGCTTCGTCGCGAGGCAGCAATGTATGCTCTGTGAGACGCGTGAGCAAGGATGTAATAATGCAGGAAACGACGGATCATACCTCTCCTGGTTCTCCTCGTGGGTTCTCTCGGTCCTGACGGGCTTGATCGCCGGCATCGTGCGGATTGGAGGCATTGTTGTGATGGTTATGCCGCGTCTGACGGTCTGTCAGAATTTGCTCAACGGACGACAGGGCAGATGTCTCCGTCACGTACCTAGTGTAGAGATACGAGGAGCTTCGGTGAGATGTCAATAAGCTGAGCGGGGTGGCGAGATGTCGGTTGATTGTGCTGTAAGCGAGATGTGCTGATAGACAGGCCTTGTCTAATAACAAATCGCCCAAAATCGTCCAGCAGCGAATGGTATAGAGGTGTTGTGCTCGTAAATAGTCCAAAGATTGATCGTGAAATAAGAGCCTGATGGAGAAGATAGAGTTGGGTCGTGTTGATGGGAAGGTGGAAGAAAGACAGATGTCCGACAATTCAGGAATCAGGCCAGGATGTAATAGAAGACCGGTCGGCAGCTCGGTCCACTTTTGCGTCGGTCGCACCTGCGATCGCGACAAGGCGATTAGAGTGGAAGCGAGGGGGGCTGCATCGGATCGTGATTGGAACGGGAACGATCGCGAACCTAATCTTGACGCTGGGACCTTGGCGTGGGATCAGCGGTACCACTTACCTTTCGGGTGCAAGACCAGCGAGGCAGAGAAATCGGGGACGGGAGGAGAAACAGAGGGACTTGTCTTCGAAATCTCTGGGCACAGGTACGAGCGAGGCCACCAGGCTAGCGTCTAGGACCTCCTACCAGACGCTACGCTCCCTCTAGCATCATACCGGACTGGGTCGGTTGACAGACGGCTTCTATCACTCTGCGCATTCAAATAGGGACACTGCGGTGGCTCGTCGCATTCGCACGTGGTTTCGCTGCTCACGGTGAACGAAGTAGTGGTATTCAACCAATCACATGACAGCCGCTGTGGCTCGATTCTTTATCCCCGGCCGGCTTTTACTGTGTTCGCACTTATGCCTCAGTGTCCAGCAGAATGCACTGGATCAGCAAAGTGGTCAGAATGCTGTCCTGTTTGGCTAGAAGATGCATCCTCCACCTGCTCGTGTGGTGAGAACATGCTACTTGGTGGTCCTCTCCTCCATTCCGACACGTTCCCCCGGCTACCACTCAATTGGACGGCCACTGAAATGCCTGCGATCCTCCCGTGAACAAGGATCACAGGATGTCGCGCACCCTGTTATTATCCTGGCCGAGCCACGGTGCCCGTTCCGATACAGTAAGCGAAGCGACAGCAACCTCCACGATCTGTGATAGATCTTCGCTATGTGTACACCCGTACCACAACAGCCGGGTTGGTAGCACACAAGATCTGGTGAAACCACTCGGCAAGTCTTCTCCCCGCCGGACGAAGCTCTCTGCAGCTCTCCTCGCATTGATGGATCGTGCCACTAAAACATCTTCGAGATTGGCGAGCGTTGATCTTGTCTCAATGAGGCGAAAGCGTCGAAGGAGAGTTTGTGATCTCAGATCGCGCTTCTTTTCCCGAATGATCCCGCCTGCAAGGCAGGAAACGTGCGTTCTGAGGCAACGTAGGTGGCAGACCTTTGGACGGGGTCGGTGCCGAGGAATGAGTCGCCTTGGGGGTCATGGCGTTGCAAAGCGTTCCAAATTGCAAGATCACGCTCTGCGGAGGAGCGATGGTGGAGGACTTCAGCACGTGGAAAACTCCGCGGTTGTCGCTTTGGAACGACTTCGAACGTCATTCACACCATGCACACGGCAGGTTGCTGCTCTGCCGCTCCTGCGTGGATTTGATGCAACGTGCTGGAAGTCTTAAGACGGACCTTGCCCGCCCCGATGCCTACCGAGATCTGCCTTCGAGGACGTCCTGAATCCTGACGATCACTGGAGATAACTGTCGTGGCATACCATACGTACTTCGCGCCAGTTTCTGACGAGTCCAGGCCAGGACCCTCCTGAACGCTACTCTTCCGAGACGTCGCTTGGTCTTGGATTTGACGACGGTGAGAGGAGTTCCCAATAATCACCCAGGCTGGACTGCCAGATATGTCTCCCTTGCTTCACACGCGGTACCCCAGTCACATAGGCGCCGAGCACTGCTTTCGAAGAGATTCGGGGTCGCCATCCTTGCTTGTGTCGTCTATACATACTCGGAGATGAGTGTCACCGCTTGTTGTCAACGTACCTCTCGCGAGACTCGCTGTACTCATCAGCCTAAATACTCCTCCTGCCAATGCCCGGATGCGGCTCCGAGCATAGCCTCTCGACGACCTCGTGTGCCACAGAGTCAACCCATCGCAAGGACAGAGAGCGTGCATCATTCAACGTCGGACAGTCCACCCATGCTTTGAGGTATCACGAGCCACACGCTCGCGGTGGCATCATACTGAGCTCTCGAGCTCGACGGCCGACCAGATCTTCCATTGTGTGGCCTGCTCTGAGGGTCTTCGTGCAGAGAACAGTGGAGAACAGGCCAGATGAGGAATCGCATTCTCCTGGGAAACCATATCCTATCTGAATGTCGCACAGCTGGAGGCAGAGGAGAATGAGGAAGAGTGGACCAAGTGACGTTAATGTTGCGTTTATGTTGCGTGTATTGCTCCTCCAAACTTGATCTCGGAGCAACAAGGCCCAACACCGCACAGCACCCCCGTCGCAGCCATGTGCGACACTCGAGTATCTGCGGAGATATGGACGCTGCACGCATATCTTTTCCCGGACCCGCTCATGCACAGTGTTTTTGCAGCGCCACGTGGATCCGATAAAGAACATGTTGTGTACTACTAAGTCCTCCGAAGGCAAATACGAGTAAGATGGCTGGACGAGGACGCAGACGTCGGCAGGACAAGTATTCACCTGCTCTGCGTACAAGAAAGCCAACCTAGCATGCCAGCTTGACAATGTGTCCAGCCGATAGAGAGCCGGACAGCTCAAGGCACTTTGCAGGTACCATCGCAGTGCAGACACCGGAAGCAGGTCACCTCGCTACACACCACGGACACTGCGCCGACACCTTCGCGTAACCTAAGCGGTCTCAACACCGGTTTTGTCGGCACGGCTCAATGCAACCCACTTTGCTGCATCGCATTGCATTCGTATTGCATCCTCGGGGCTGCCTCCAACTCCGCACTTCCTGTTACCGAACATTTCCTCCGAACCCCATTGGCGGGATTCAAGGTACGAGATGAGAACGAGGATGGCAAATCACCGCGCTGTCTTTTGTCGTAGCAAATATCATGGAATTCCTCTATACACGTCTAGCACCAACCGACGACAGACTGTACAATCCTCACACACAAGCACACCCACAGATCTGTGCGAACTCCCCCCTGCCCTGCTTAAGCGTTCCCTTGGTTCTCGATAATGCCTCTATTCAGTTGCACCTCTTTCAAAATCCGATCCGCGCCCTTCTCCACCAGCATTCTCGCTACATCGAATCCCAGCTCATTGGCCTGCTCGATGTTGGCGACGATCCTCCTCGTTTCAATCTCCGCTGCATCCTGACCGTCGAGACTGACCACGATAGCCCGCATGATCAGCTCGTCGCTTGCTGGCTCCTCCTCCACCTCCTTCTCAGTGGCAGCACCCGTGACGTGGCTGTAATGTTCCGCCGGCTTGATCCCCACGCCGACACTCGGAGCTGTCAGATTCTTCCTCGTCACCCACTCCGTCTCAACACCAATGGGCACTGAGCATCCTCCCTCCAATGTCCGCATGAGTTGACGCTCCGCAAAGGCCTGGCGCATGGTGCGATCGTCGCCAATGCGGGAGAGCAGCTCGATTGTCCTTGTGTCGCCCTTTCGCGTCTCAATCCCCAATGCTCCTTGTCCCACCGCGTGCAGCATACCACCAGTCTCCTTTGAGAGATAGACGTCGATGCGGTCGGACATGCCCAATCGTTGCAGTCCCGCTACCGCAATGCATATCGCGGAGTAATCGCCGTTCGGGTCATCCAGCTTCGCCAATCGTGTTCCAATGTTTCCTCGGACGTCCTTGAATTGCAGTTGCGGGTAGTGACGCTTGAGTTGCGCCGTCCTTCGCAAACTTGACGTTCCCACGATGGCACCTTCGGGCAGGTCGCTCAGTCCACGCACTTTGCCCACCAGCTCGGGCTTCAGCACCAATGCGTCTCTGGGATCCTCCCGCTTCGTGACGCATGTCAGATCGAGCTCGGCGGGGAGTTGTGTGGGCATGTCCTTTAGACTGTGCACAATCAGGTCCAGTTCTTTGCTTTCTAGCAGCACTTCCAGCTCTTGCGTCCAGAGGGCTTTCTCGTTGAATTTGTGCAGGGCCGTCTTCTGGTTGTTGTCGCCGGTGGTGCTCATCGCGTGGATCTCGAAGTTGTGCTCTGGCCATGCCGCTCGGAGGTTCTTGACCACCTCGTCGGCTTGTACTCTGGCGAGCATGGACCTTCTGGTGCCGACATGGAAGGTCTGGGTGGTGGGAGTTTCGTGGGCGGTTTTGAGCACAACGTGCAGGTCGTCGGATGGAGTGGCGGTTGACATCCTTGCACGTATAGTGGTGAGTGTATCGATTGTCTAGTGGTGCAGTCCTGTATCGTTCGGGACAGCTGTGTGATATGCGCAAACATTTGGCTCCCTCGGTCCCAGATTGCGAGCTGCCGTCAAAATCACCCCACCAGATCACTCCAATCTTCAGCCACCCCTGCAACCCGCGACTCAGGCTCTCTCAGCCATCGTCATCCCTGTCATGTCGCGTTTGCAGAAACATGCACGCTTGTCCGCCCAACATGACAGGCGTCTGTGCATCTTTTCTTCCGCTCGTCGACTTCACGCCCTTCGCTGACATGCCCAGTCACCGACAATCGAATCACAGCTGGCTGTCTTGAGTCCTTTGTTCTCGTTTCAGTACATACCCAGAACGTATCAACAATTCATGAGGCTTCCTCTCCTCTGAGCCTCCTTTGTCTGCAACCTACTCTTCTCCATCATTGTTCAGCCAGTTTCCTTCCATTGCACATCTTACCAGCAGGACAAGCAGGACAATGTCGAATCCTCCGCCCCAGTTCTCCGGCTCCCCGACAGACGATGGCTCGCCAACAGCTCCATCACCCGCTCGCGGCGCCGAAATGCTCAACTTCCTCCAAACCCGCCTGCAGAAGAATCGTGCACCTCCTCTCGTCCACAGCTGGGACTTTTGGCATGATCGTCAAGATCGTGCCCCGACTCCCAACACACAAGCAACTTCTCCCGCCAGCTACGAGGTCCGTCTCGAACCACTCGCAAACATCTCGGACGTCAAACAGTTCTGGGCGGTCTTCAACAATTTCGACGTCACCCAGCTCAAGCTTCGTGACTCCGTCCATCTATTTCACCGCGGCGTCAAGCCTGTATGGGAGGACCCACGGAACGCGAAAGGCGGAAGCTGGACCTTTCGGGTGCCGAAACACTACGCGAGCGAATTTTGGAAAGAGGTGTGCATGATGGCGATTGGGGAGAAGCTACAAGCCGCCGTGGACGAGCCGGATCGGAAGACATTTAGGGACGACATCTGTGGTGTGAGTCTGGGAGTGAGATTCAACAGCATGCTGGTGCAGATCTGGAATCGAGACGGGGCGCATGAGAAGGGGATTGAGAGGATCGTGCAGACGCTGATGGAGAAAATCTCTCCGGAGATGCTCCCAAAAGAGGGATCATTCTATTACAAGAAGCATTCAGAGCACGCTGGTTTCGATACGAGCGAAGTACCTGCACCGGCGCCGGCGCCAATGCAGGTGGAGAACAGGCCGCTTCGTCAAAGCCAGTTGGGCCTGGAAGTGCAATCGATCGACGCCGTGATGGAAGGATCGTGATCGAAGAGGTGCAGGATGGGAGACGGTATGAAGTCCGTTGCCGGAAGCTGAGGATAAAGTCGGGATAATTTATGCGTCTTCTGTGTGGCAATGTATGGACGACGCTATTCAACGTAAGATCAAGACGAGTACCTCGATATTTGGGCCAAGAGGCACCGTATCTTAACGATGAACGAAAAGAGTATAATCCATTTGTGCCAGTCGGAATCTGTGATTGATGGGAAGCTGAATGTTCCCTCTCGCCCTTGCAAGCAACACCGCACACTTCGTTGATCTGAACATCATCCACTTCGTTGATAGGAGGTAGACAAATTGCAACCATTATACAACGAACGCATCAATGGCGCTGACGTAGGCGCGCACGATTACCTAGGTATTCATGTTTTCTCGCCGGACTCAGGTCCGCTTTCTTGCCCCGCGTATCCCAGTCGCGAAGTCAAACGCGTAGTTCTAGCTTTCCATGTATTTCATCCCGGCTCTAAACACAACCACATTCATACATCGCCGTGATGGCGCAGAAGACAGACACGAGTATGAAGTTGGCCAGTCTTCTACTGATATGTCCCTCGCTTACAACTTCTAGCCGACAATGAAAGCGCTCCCCTCCAAGGCGTGGTGCTTTGCTGCACCTCGCTCGCGCAGGAGATACGTGTAGGACAACCTCGAGCTCGACACGCCCTACCCGGGATATTCACTGACCCTCTTTACCTTCAGACCAGCCTGGCAGATGCCGCCTCGGCCATGGGAGCCGTCCATAAGCTGGACCTGACCTCGGACGTGACGCATCTCATCGTCGGCTCGATCGCAACGCCCAAATACCGGTACGTCGCGAAAGAACGTCCGGACGTCCGCGTGCTTGCGCCGAGCTTCATCGAAGCGGTTCGAGTTGAATGGATGAAGGGAGGTGCCGTGGACGTGGAGAAGCTGCTGCAAGAACATACTTTACCGCCATTCTCTGGGTTGATGATTTGCCTGACGGGCTGGCCAGACGCGGATACCAGGCGAAGTTTTGAAGAGAAGATAACCGAGAACGGCGCGACGTACAATGGAGATCTGGTCAAGCAGGTGACACATCTGATTGCGGCAAAACCAGAAGGCGCGAAGTACACGCACGCGAAGCAGTGGGGAATCAAAGTAGTCGGGTTGAGGTGGTTCGAGGACAGTCTGAAGAGAGGGATGGCGCTGGACGAGAGTCTGTATCAAGCGGAGATGCCGGAAGAGATGCAGGGCAAGGGAGCATATCGAACAGAACCGAAGAGACCACTTGCGAAGAGAGCGCGGGAGGCAGAGCTCGTGGCGGCTAGAGAGGAAGCTGGGAGGAGGAAGCTGAGGAAGGTTGCAAGTATGCGTTTGGATCGGCACAGTCAGGACTTGTGGAAGAGTGTGTCGGAGTACGAGGTCCAGGTCGAGACGACGGAAATTGATGTGTGGAACGAGGACATCCAGACGAAGCGGAATGGCGCAACTGCAGACGAACAACAATCCAAAACGGAGTCAATACGAGCATCCCGAAACGGAACGTCGAATGCAGGAGAATACCTTCTCTCGGGAATCTACGTTCTTCTTCACGGCTTCGAAAGACCCAAACGGGAGCGTCTGATACAATTCCTGGAGCCGAACGGAGCCGTTGTTGTCGACTGCTACGATGCACTGTCGAGAGCATCAGAAAACCATCCTTTCCAATCACGCGTACTGCTCGTGCCGCATGCAGACCTGGAAAAACTTCCTGACATACCTCCTGCCACCACTGTGGCCACTGAATGGTGGGTGGAGCGTTGTGTCCACCACAAGCGAAATATCGATCCGGAGGAGGATCTGCTGAGCCAGCCCCTGAGTCATGTCACTGTGTCTGGATTCGCGGATGTGACAATCACGACAACTGGATTCGATCATGTTGATCTACGACAAACGGCTCAAGCAGTGAAGCTGATGGGCGCAACGTACCAAGAGCAGCTACTACCATCGACATCCGTACTGGTGTGTGGCGATAAGACGGTGAGAAAGGAGAAAGCATTCTACGCTTTGAAGCACAACATACCTGTCGTGTCCGCGAAGTGGCTATGGGATTCATTACGGTCGAGGACGAAAGCACCGGTCGACGATTACGGGATCAGCCTGCCAGCATTCGATCCATCAGAGTATACAGGCACCCCGTCTACCCGTGGTCCAACGCCTAGTGAATCGCGAAGATCTGTCGACGATCTGAAGAGGTGAGTTGCGGTAGAGCGCGTGCGTAGTTTCGTTGATCTGACAACCTCCCAGAGCAGAAACTTCTCAGCTGAAGCGACTGTCAAACTCCCGGAAGCGTCACAACACCCCTTCGCTGATTATGCAGCCCCCTCAAGTGGCCGATCTCCGCGAGACTCGAATCTCCAGAGAGGGACCATTCATATTGGAAGACGACGATCACGACGAGGATGAGGCCCCGATTGTCATGAACGAGCAGCCTCCGCAAATACCCACTCGTGACGCTCCGTCAGATGTTACGGTCCAGCCATTGCGAGAGATATCTCCGAACAAATCTCAGCCAAAGCGTGATGTCTCCACCAAGCCAGATCCGCAAGTCCAAGACGTCAGTGAAACGCCCACCATGGACCTGCCGACAAGAAGTGCGTCGCCAATCAAAGCCATACCTACCGAAACCTTGGAAGAGGCCAATCCAATATATCCCAGTCTTGCCCTCGCCGCCAACGTCGCCGAACTCCTCAACAAGCGCCGATCCAATCCCAATCCAGCTGAACCGCTGAGACGTAAGAAGCGTACACTCGGCCGAAACCTGAGCAGCAGCAACCACACGCCGCGCTCCGACTCGATACCACCAAATCTTAGCGACACTGCCCGCCATGACGAGGAACATCACTCAGCCGCAGACGGCTTCTCGGCCATCCCAATGCCAGTCGTCGCTCCACCTAGCACCCAACTCGGATATGAAACGCCAGAGGCGGTCGCGCATCGAGAGCAGATGTCTCGGAAAATGGGGATGGAGGGCCTGATGAGAGACGACGAAGGCAAAGGCGTAAGAGTGGGTAGCCTGGGAACCGTGAGGGACAGTGAAAGGATTGGTGGTGGAGAGCGGAAGGCGAAGGCAAGAGGACGTAAGTGAAGATCCTTTGCAAGCTCAAAGAGCGACATGAGCTTGAGGCATTTTGACGATGTAACGACTGGCATGGCATGTTTGGAGTTCATCGTTCCATTGTGGCATTTTCGGGACTTTCGATACCCATGGAGGAGACAATCAGCAGATGGCTGGTACAGCATTGCAATCATCGTATACAAGTACATGCCGGCATGATGAAGCAACCGCACGATGCGAGATCAACGAGCTGTTGCCGGACCGGACATTGTGGGCACCTTGAGCGTGAATAGCCCGAAGAGGACAACACCTTGAGCGTGAATAGCCCGAAGAGGACATCGCTCCGAGCCAACCACATGTTCTTGGCTTGCACGTGGCGATTGTCAACGTTGTCGTCTCCTCCGCTCCCATTGCAGCCCCAGCCATCCTTCGTCTCGACATCAACTTCGATGGTCTGCATATGCCCGCATAGACAGAAGCAACTCCGTTCAAGCCTTGATCCAAGCTCCGGACTTCCGCGTGTGCAGCCAAACTCTATGCAGGTAAGCATGTGCGAAACCTCTTGGCCGCCATTGGCTCCGAGCTTTAAAGTGCCTGGGATTAGCGTTCGGACTACCGCGAACTCTAGAGCTCTCGACATGACGCTTCTTTTGCTCGCGTGGGAGAATTGGATGCCGTTGAACCCAAAGGAGCGCCAGCTTCAGGCACAATGCGAGACTATTGAAGCGGAAGCTGGAGGGCTAAGGCCAGAAGGAATACGGCAAGGATTGAAGTTGCTGTGCCCGCTCGAGATGGGAGGGGGTGAATAAAGACCAGTGCATCTGCTGTTTGGTTTGTCTGTTCTTGGTTCGTGCCTCTACGCTTTCTACCGCGTCCTCTTTCTTTCGACGCGATTCACGACAAGATGAGGACTACTCTGCTCTCCGCCGTCTTAGCCGGCTGCCTCGCTGCTGTCGAGGCGAGCTGGACTAAGAACCTCAACTATCGCTCGCCTTCGGAGCATCACCCAGGAATGGGAATTGCGATCCACAAGGTCAACAAGAGAAATACGTGAGTGGTGGCATGCAAAATTGGAGTCCACAAGAACGATGTGCTGAGACAGGAACATACAGCCCGGAGAAGAGCTTCACCGCTGATCAGCTCAACTTCACCCATGGCGTGGCTTCCGGCGACCCATACCCCAACTCAGTATTACTCTGGACACGAGCCTCGCCGATGGTCGGCAATGTCGGCGACAATAAGACCGTCAGCGGATATGCGCCGCTTTATGGACACGGCGACTACTCCATCTCAACAGCACCAGTCTGTGTGGAGTACAAAGTCGCCAAAGACTGCGATCTGAAAGAAGTAGTGACCTCGGGCAAGGCATACACGTCGAGTGACATTGACTACACCGTCAAAGTCGAGGCGGGTGATCTGGAGCCTTGGACTCGGTACTATTACCAATTCAACATCTGCAACAGCACCAATGTCAGCCCGATTGGCCGCACCAAGACTACGCCTGCGGCACACGACATGGTCTCGAAAGTTCGTTTGGCGATTTACAGCTGTTCGAACTTTCCTTTCGGTAAGTCTTTGAAGAGTATACGGCCTGCGGCGTCCGAGACTGTCTCAGGCTCCGCCGGGTCCTGGCTTGTGTCGTTCTCTATTGTCTGAATAATCGCTCACCGTTGTGCCCTTTGGTGTGTAGGCTTCTTCAACGCGTATGGAAACCCGGTCCGAAAAGACAGCGTCGACTTTGTCATTCATCTGGGAGACTACATCTACGAATACGCCGGTGACGGCGACTACGGCTATGGTGCTCCCATCGGTCGTGTCCCACAACCGGAGAGAATCATCTACACGCTCCAGGACTACCGCGAGCGACATGCAACCTACCGCACCGACGAGGACCTCCTCCTCTCGCATCAGACCTACCCATGGATCCCAACTTGGGACGATCACGAAGTCTCGGACAATACATACAGAGATGGAGCTTCGAAGTTGAACAACACCGAAGCATCGTTCGTCATGGATGGAGGTGTCTCCGTCGACCAGCGCAAAATGAACGCCGTGCGTGCGTATTTTGAGTGGATGCCGATTCGACAAGTGGAGATGGACGACAATTTGCGAATCTGGAGAAACTTCAAGATTGGGAGCTTGTTCGACTTGATCATGTTGGATACGAGACAATACGATCGCTCGATCACGGACTTGTACTGGAACACGGATTACGTCCACGCTATCTCGAACGATGCTGGTCGATCGATGATGGGTTCTCGACAAGAGAAATGGTACGTTGCATTGACAGCTTCCAATCCTACAGCTCATATTGGCTGACCCAACATCCTCAGGTTCTACAACACCCTTCGCGAGTCTGCCGACCGCGGCGCCCGCTGGCGAGTCATTGGCTCACAGACGGTCTTCAGCAAAGTCAACGAATCCGTTGTTTATGGAAATGTTAACTCTCTCGATTACGATGCTTGGGACGGCTACCAAGCCAACCGCAACCGCACGCTAGATTTCTTGACCAAGAACGAGATCGGTAACAATATCGTCATCGCTGGCGACTCGCACGCATCGTGGGTCAGCGACTTGACCTGGTTGGGCACTGTAAGTCTACTACTCCACACGAGAGATCGCTCATGCACATTCTGACCCCTCCAGCAGGCCAACTACTCCGAAGACACCGGCGCTGGTGCCCTCGGCGTCGAATTCGCCGGCTCGGCCGTCTCCTCTCCTTGTCCGTACGGCCAAAACATCACCCTCTCCTCCGCGGCCAACTACTCCAACATCCTCGAAGCCGCCAACCCTGAACTCCACTGGAATGATATCTACTACCGCGGCTACTTCGAGCTGTCCCTGTCGTACGAGGAAGTCAACGCCTCGTTCTTCGGCATACCGACGATTACGACGAGGAATGCGATGGAGATTAGTCTGGCGAACTTCACGGTCAGGAGCGGCGAGAATCGTCTCCAGCGACCGATTGCGGGTGGGAAAGTGGAGAGTGGGAGCTTGAAGGGTGGTAGGGTGATGCAGACGAATGCTACGAATGATACGAGTAGTGGAATGTGGAGTGTTGGTATGGCTGGGTTGGAGGTTGCTTAGATGGAGTGAATGACAGGATACGACTCGGGTTAGAACAGGATTCACATGAGGAGGTAATTACAGTAGACACAGATACGGTCATATTTGACGTTGGTATATTTGAGGAAGACCGCCTGAAAACTGAGTGATCAATTAACTTTAATCTGTCTCTCCTGTCTCTTTCCAGCCCACATTTACATGTTGTTCTTCGCCTCCCTCAACGCGGCCATGACATCCACTCGCTCCGTCTTGCCGGTGTATTTCTGCACCTCGGGGTCCTACCATCGAGCGTCAGTCAATACAAGCACCTGGGCTCCGCGATAGATCCAGCCAAACTTACATCCAGTCTCATGAAAACATTGTGCTTTTTCTCATCTCCAATCGTGAACTTGCCCTGCGTCTGCTTGTTCTCCTTGGTGAACTTCTCCAGCGCCTTGACGGGCTCGGATTGCAGGACTTTGATGCCGAATTTGACGTTGCCGGCAGTATACTCGTGGCCGGGCTTGAGAATCGTCAGCGAGAGATCGAAGCAGAGCCATGGAGAAATCATACGTAGACTTTGGTGTCCTCCGGCAGGGCACCGAGGACTTTGTTCAGCGCGGTGTCCATTTCTTGAGCGGAGCCTTCAAAGAAGCGGCCACAGCCTATGTGGACGGTATCGTCAGTATGACGCTGTCGAGGGCCGTGGCGAGTTACAGGTTTTGACAGCGGGTCTGAGAAGAGAACGAGACTTACCTCCGATGAACAACGTGTCACCCGTGAAAACGGCCTTGTCATCTCCATCCTCGAACAGGAAACAGACACTGTCTTGGGTATGACAAGGCGTATGAAGGGCTTTGACTTTGATGCTGCCGATGTCAAAGGTCTCGTTGTGGGCGGGAGTCTTGGTCACTTTGGTGCAATCTTTGCCACCGATGATCGGGACAGGATAGGATTTCAGCTGTATGAAAGGTAAGCCCTGATCAAGCTTCTTGATCTTGATTGATATGGTGAGCAGCTTACAATTTCGACATTACCGCCGGCGTGGTCGTGGTGGCTGACTCATAGGTCAGTACGGCACGGCTGAAGGTTCCAGTGTGGTCAGATCATGTTTCGATAGCTTACTGGTGAGTGTTGATGATGTTTGTCAATTTGCTGCCGGCATCCGTGGCTTTCTTCAGGCTGGGTAGGACTCTGATCGCAACGTTAGCAAGCATTCTTTTATTGCATGCTCTTGTCAGACCAGCATTCGCACATACTCGGATGGATTGGCCGGATCGATGATCACAGCCTCCTTCGTCTTCTCGTCTGTGACCAAGTCTGTCGATCAAGCAGGTCAGTTTGTCCGACCGACATTGTTCCCACATAGATGTTGACTGAATCTTAGACTCACAGGCATAGTTGTTTCCACTTCCCACCCCTACAGTATCATAGGAACGTTAGTAATCATCACCTTGATGGCCCGCATTTCCCTCATCCCAGTGGCGCAGGTCCACTCGTTGTATTCTTTCATTTATCTTACACATAGGAATCGACTCGATATGCATTTTCCGGGTAGTCCTTGATTTCTTCTCGGAAACGTCAGTCGTCGATTGGTAAGAGGCGGCGAAGAGAAGGAGTGCGAGGCTCACGATGAGGGTTGAAGTGATGGGACGTCTGAGCAAGGTTCGTCTGAGGGCGTTCATCGACGAAATTGTTCTGGTATGGAGCTTGACACAAGAGTGCAGGCAAGCAAGATGATGGAGTTGTGGATGTAAGAGGTCAAGATGAGGTGGTGATGTTACATTGGTGGTAAGCCGGTATGACGTCGGGCATTGGACGCGAAGCTCGGTCGAGGGTTTCCCAGTGCATGAGGACGCAAGTGAGTGTTCGACCTCACCTTCTCAATCAGTTTCGATCGTGTTCTACTTTGACCGACACCAGTAACACAAGCGAAGTACAATGGCATGGCATCGATCCGAAGCTGCCTATCGTCGAACCTTAACATGCAGGCGGGTCAAACACCAGAGCGGAGCCGTACATCCAGGCTCGTTTCAGCGACGAACGGATGTCTTGACCGAGTCCATCAAGTCCCAGGAATGAACAACGCCTCAATTGGGTATGTCATGTACATCGTTTCTCGTAAGTCTGGGGAGCACTTTTCATCTCATGCTACTACTCCCTCCAACAAATCTCCTCATTCCTGAATCTGCTGCACTGTTTCCTTTCTTCGTTCTCGACTTAGCTTCCAGTGGATGCTCCTTCTCCCACCTCTCATCTTCCCGATACGCGTCGATTGCAGCGTCAAGGCTCCATTCGGACTGTTGCAGGTATAGCGTTGCAACATCGTACCTGAGGGAGACCGGAACACTTTATCAGCAAGACGTCCATCAGCATGGTTAAATTTCGGATGACTTCGATGCCAGGAAAGAATGAGGGAGAACGTACTCTGCAACCTTACAGGCGACCATCCATTTCCGAATCCTAGTCTTCTGGACTTGCTCTTCTTCGCTTTCCAGGGGCTGTGGCGAGAGCGAGATACCGCTCTTGTAATACTCTCCTGGTACCAAAAGCGTTTTCCGTGCCTGTAGAAGATGGTCCGAGAAGAGATTGTTGATCTTTCGGAGGACATCGATCGGAACTCCATATGCTAGTGATACTGAAAGCACAGTGTCCTCCGCCCGGATAAAATGGAGGACGTCTTCTGCGTGCCCACTCTTCTCAGACAATCCTTGCACAGGCTGATGTGTCGAATATGCGGGCGGTGCTTCATCCTCTAGACACCTGGTTGACTGTGGCGATTGATGCGCATCGGACGCGGTATACGCTGGCGGATCTCTGAGACCTTGAGGGAGCAGTGATGGAGTTGTCGTGATTTGACAGTACGGGCAATAGGTTTCGTATCGCTTGTTTTGGTTCAGACATCGTGAGCATATTGCTCGTCCGCAGCACAGGAGATCTCGACCTGGGAGGAGTGGCTTCTCTGAGACTGGATCTAGAGCATTCTCAAAGGGAAGGGCGCAGGTCGCGCAAGCGGTGGACATATTCGCTGTCCGATATGTGTTCAAACGGTTCAATAGCTTGGACCAGTCCTAGATCAAGCAAACTCTTGCACAGTCGTGATATTCAAACGTCCCGGTCAACATATGTATGACGAGGGGATCCAGGGTTTCGTCTCGCGGGTGCAAATGTGCAACTCCCACGAGTTTGATGTTCTAGTGCATTTCGCCACCCGCCCGCTGCCGGACCGTTTTGCCCGCTGCTCTCCGATCTCATGCAGGTCGGAGACTCTCTTTGTTTTCAATCCCCCTTCCCTTCCACCTGCGACCACACCATTACCTTGCTACTGTTACAGCACTGACTGCTATTACACTTGACCTTCATACGCTCCTTCCAAAAGACAGACCACAGCTCTTTTTCGCGCCTTCTTTCCGACCATCGCCCTTCTCCGACTCCGCCTCGCGACCCCCGGCCCCATCTCCTGATCCGTCATCCGAGATCGCGTGCACCGACGACGACATCCTGCAGGCATCATATTAGCACGCATCGAGCTGAGGCAATAGAGCCTTCTGCGTCGCTCGGCGCTTTCATACCTTTCATCCACACCACAATACCACATTCGAGCCGAATGCAGGCCTTCACAATGGCCAATGCGACCGTGGTCCTCGACGGACTTCCTCCTCTACCCGACTATACTCTTCGACCACAACCACCGCTCGTTCCCGGCGTTCCCGATGCCTACACAACTCTCGTCCTTCCGATCATTGCCTACTGGGGAGTCTCCATGATCTTCCACTGCATTGACGAGCTGGACCTCTTCCCACAATACCGCCTCCATACACCGGCAGAAGTTCTCAAACGCAACCATGTCAGTCGCTGGGATGTGTTTCGGGACGTGGTCATACAGCAAGTGATTCAAACACTGTTCGGACTGGTCCTGGCCTTGATCGATCCGGTGCCGCAGATTGGAAGAGAAGAGTACGATGTGGCATGGTGGGCACAAAAGGTTCGCGTCGCGCAACGAGCCATTCCTGCGGTGCTAGGAACACTGGGTGTGGACGGAAAGTCTCTGGCTTCCAACATGGGCGTTTCGCATGCAATGTTCGCAGGTGCACTCGCTGGTGGTGCATACCCTGACCTCACTCAGACGGTCACGGTGATGGGTCAGCAAGCACTTGCGCCAGCATTCGCGCAATGGGAGATCTCCTTGGCCAAGGCGCTCTACTACTTTGCTATCCCAGGACTGCAGTTCTTGCTGGCGATCATGGTGGTGGACACATGGCAATATTTCCTTCACCGCGCCATGCATATGAACAAATGGCTTTACACCAAGTTCCACAGCCGCCACCACCGGCTATACGTCCCTTATGCGTATGGCGCGTTGTACAATCACCCAGTCGAGGGATTCGCTTTGGACACACTCGGCACTGGGATTGCATACCTTGTGACAGGCATGTCTGTCCGTCAAAGCATGTGGTTTTTCACCATGTCAACGATCAAGACTGTCGACGATCATTGCGGATACGCTTTCCCATGGGATCCACTTCAGCACATCACCAGCAATAATGCAGGCTATCACGATGTTCACCACCAGAGCTGGGGCATCAAGACGAACTTCTCTCAGCCTTTCTTCACTTTCTGGGACTCTTTCCTTGGCACTAAATGGACTGGTGGAGACGTCAGCGCGAGATACGAGAGAGCGAAGATCGCCGCACAGAAGAAAGTCGACGCCGAAGCGAGCTCAAAAATCTCTGACTCTGGCACCAAAGACAATTCCGACATCCAAGCACCGTATTCGAAAGACGCCGTCCGCGCATCACCTGCCGCGCGGATACCTGTCGAGCCGAGAATACCATCTGGTAAAGCCGCGCTACAAGCAGCCGCTTCTCGACAACAAGTCCTCGATGATACATCAAGCGGAGCAGGAGGCATTTCCGTACTCGCGGAAGAGAACGCAGAAGAGTTCAAGGCGCAGGCGAAACTACGGCAAAGCCCGAGGAAGAGGACGGCAAATTCTGGATTGAAAGGACTGGCAGATCGAATGGGCGAGTCATTACATGGACGTGGAACAGGGGTATTGGGAGTGGAGGGGAGGAGGAGATGATTCATACAGCTTGATCGAGCACACTAGTGGTGCGGTCTGCTATCGAGATGAAGTCTTTAATGGGCAAGAGAGAGGGAGATGGTAGTAGCATGGGCTGGGCATGCATAGGAGAGACAGAACACTCCTCGGAAGAGTAGTTGGAAGATACGATTTCCTATGGCAGGCGTATCTTGCTTGGCTCGGCGTTGGATCCGTGGCTTCTGATGATATAAAGAAGTCTGGCTGACTGGCTGGCCGGTCGAAATCATTCAGTTCTCCTTCCAGTGCCGCTTGTGATGGCCGTCCGTTGATTGTCCACTGCAACCATAACTTTATGCTCATCTGAGAGGTCAAAGTCCCTCTGCATAATTCTGGCGCTGGCCCACTAGCGCGCTTTCCCAAACTTTGTGCACATGCACCAGCTATCACTCCACCCAACATAAATCACATAACAACACAATTTCCTCCTCTCAAAGTTTCATCACAATGCTATCACGGCGTATGGTATGTCGGAAGTGTCAACGTCAATTCGCATGACAACATGACTCATGATTGAACAGCTTTCCCGCGAGGAAGAAGCCACAATCGGCGAAGAGAAAGAAGTCCGCCGCGAAGACCAAGAGAAGATCAACAGATTCAGCCGCCTACATTCAAGAGAAAAGGTTCTAGAGGACGAGTTGAAAGTCAAGCAGGTGGGACCCTCATTCGATGCTACAGGAATCTCAGTCTGAAGACTGGCAGCGCTAATGTGGACTCCTACAACTACAGAAAGACAAGGAAGACCTGGAAGAGATCTCCGGCGAACTCGAACTCGCCGACGAAGACGACAAAGTGCCTTACAAGATCGGCGACTCTTTCTTTTCTCTGCCGGTCCCGGAAGTGCAGGAGTTACTCGCGGCTTCGGTGGAGAGGATTGATGGCGAGGTGTCGACGACGGAGGAGAAGCTGGCGGAGTTGAGGGAGGAGATGCAGGAGTTGAAGGAGGCGCTGTATGGTCGGTTCGGGAAGAGCATCAATTTGGAAGCTTGAGAAGGTTTGTGGGATGGTGATTGTGTGTTGCAGGTGCTGCGAGAAGGTCAAGGGTAGGAAGCTGCATTGCCGTCGCGACCATGGCTTCGGCAGACCTCACCAAATGCAGCTTGGGATGGAAGACAGACGCCAGAGAGCGCTGCCGCTTCACTGCTATCGCGGTGCAGCAGAGTTTCCTGACGAACTCACTTCATGCAGATCAAGCAATTTACAATTCTCGAATCGAGAAGGTCAGGTCGTTCTGAGCCCTGAAATGCCAGGCTCAGCACAAACGCAGGTCAGGTCAACTCACAAGACTACACTCGAACGGGGAACGAGGTGAATATTGCGCACGGGTACAAGCGTGTGAATGGCTCTGCGTACAAAGCTCATTGGAGACAAGTCACTCGAAGTAGCCGTGGCATCAAGACTGACAATACGACCCAGTACAGCCCACGTGCCAATAGACTGGAATCGAGACCACCAGCGCATTCAGGCAGCACTCATTCCACGCTCCGGTTTCTGCTCGGGGAGTACTAATGACCGAATTACCTTGGGCAATGCCTGGCAATGATGACGGACTTTAGACCTTCTTCATCGCACGGCAGCAGATTCATCGGATGCTCAAAGCAGGTTGTATGATTCATTGCACGTTCCCAGATAATGGCCAACCCCCCCAAAAATACAGCCAACCGAAAATATCCGTCGATGAGCTACAACCCATACGCTATCTTCGGAATCTGCGTGAATTTTGATGCCTGCAATGCAGCCTGTCGACCACGTTGCCAACCACGCTTTGCCAGTCTCAATACACCACCAACACGCAGCCATCAGGCTGCCCTTGGAAGGACACCACTGCCGTCTGCTCGCCGCTGAATCCTTCAACACCACCGCGGCTTAGCACCAAGCATAATCCTTCTTCAGGCCTCTAACAACGGGATCTGGGTCGTTGGCCCAAGCGTTTGGAGTGCACTACATCAGAAAGGGTACGAGCGTCAGCAGAGGCTCACAGGTAACAACAGTCAAGGAGGATGCAGCGAGAATTGGCACAGCCCCGAGACATCTTCTCAAACCACACTGCACGCTTTCTGCCCTTCGAGGGAAACGACTTACGCCATTGCCTCCTAGGGTTTTCGGATCGCTGACGCGACATGGAGTGTCCTACGTTGACAAGCACATGTTAGCGGAAATTATTCATGGGATCCTGCAATGGAGAGCACACGGAGGGCAACATACCTGCGAGCACCACTGCGGTTTACCCTGAGCACCCCCTTCGGGATAGCAAGCACCAAGCCCGTTGTTGTCTCTATCGTAGCAATACTGCGAAAATCATGTCAAGGGAAGTCAGGGAACATTGTCAGCCGAGGACGTCGACTCACCCACCATCCATCTGCCAAGGACAATGCAGCCATGGACAGGAGTAGGACGGATTTCTTCATCATGTTGTCTGTTCGTGGAAGGGTCGGTTTGGCAGAAATTGACCTTGGGGATTCGCTCTGGCGTGTTCTGCTTCGAGATGGGAGCGCAAATGCAACGAGGAAAGGAGCAGCCGCAGCCGACTCTTATCTCCAGAGATACCGGCGACGCCGGGTGCTGACAATGTCGGGCATGAGCAAGTATCACCAATCAATTCGCAAGTTCAAGGAACGCAGTGCGAACCAGGGCAGCATTTCATCGCATGGGTCATTCTCGTGATCAGCGAGCATCCGCCAGGTTCCGAACGTGTCGGAGCGCATCGATAGAGACCCCGATGGAGGGCGATGGGCTTCCTTGCACACAGGTCCCTGGAAGATCCGCCGCCCCAGCGTTTTTGGCCAGATCGATACGCCCGGCTCACGTTATGGCCGCATCGGAACTCGTTGGACAAGGACACGATCCAGCAGTCCGATGTACCACTCACCGCTGCGCCTCGTCTCTCGATCCCATTTGATCTTTCCTCGCTCACCATCGGACTCCAATTGACGACGTACCCTTCTTCCGATCTGGCAAGTCCTAGTCCTCAAAGGGTGAGAAACTTCGCGGCGGTCTCTGGTAATGGAGAAGAGAAAGAGGACCGACGAATCTTGTTGCTCCACAGCTGGACAGAACGCGTGTTCTATACTCCGTACCTTGCCGGAACAGGGCATCGCAAGCAAGCAAGCGCCATCCCTGCACGCGGAAAGGCTGGGAACAATCGCGTTCTTCTTCCCGGTGCAAGGATTGTTTTGTCCGTTCCTTGAAAGTGGGGACCACCGGCGACAGGCTGTTGTGAGTGACGTCCCAACCCTCACGACAATCACCCGGAGAGGGCATCGACAATGTTCCTGCGAAAGAGATCCTTCACCCTCGGACCCCCCTGGGCCGAACACCACGCACTGCACTTGCTTTCCACGCGGATACGATGAGCTGGCCATGTCTAGCGAGACCCACGTGGTAGGCACGACGATCGATGCCCACATCGATGCTCTGCCGATGTCTGCGAGTCAGATCTTATCCATGCGTGCATCTGTCACATCGGCTGGTCTAACGGTCTGGATCGACTCGGAGAGTCAAGCCAGGGACTGCTCGATCGATCAAACCGGCGCTCTCCTTCCCGCCTTCGCCTCGTGAGAATGATCGATGAGGCAGCTCCCCGATCTGGAAACCAGGCTGCAGCAAACAGTGACACATCGACGTTTGAACAAAGACCCCGACGCTTCCGAAGCGAAATCCCACGGCCTCCTGGAGGTATGGCTCACGGCTTGCCCGAAGTCGGTCAAAAGGACGCACTGAGAACGATCCGCTGAAGGGCTTATAGGCTCTGTCACCAGAGCACGACATGGGTTTCTGACCAATCGCCCACAGAAGGATCCATGTCTACCAAGGTCGCCACGCCACATTCCCAAGGTCTCCAGGTCGGCGTGTCGATACGGCACCTGGTGGCAAATCGTGCGCATCGTTCCTGTGGGACGTCCACCACTCCCAAGATGGGAAGTTTTCCGGTGTTGGCGCAGTCCCTTGGGAAGTGGGTTGGAACTGTAGAACCGGATTCCCATCCCAACTCCTCAGCATACCTCCCGTTCCGTCAATCAAAGTCCACCAGCTCATTACATCCAACCCTCGCCATCCAGAGCGCTCTGTTCTCCCCATGCACACATCTGCATCTCCGTCTCCATCGCTGGCACACACTCAGCTCCTGCTGGCAGGCGCACATCGCACGTCGACCGCCACTACCACCACCAACAGGCACCCATGCGCTCACAACGACACAATCGTCTACAAGCGGCGTGTCTGAACGCTGCGGATCAAAGCTCGATGAACAGGCGTAAGAGCAGGGCATGTCCAAGGACGAACGGGTCCGCATCCTGCTCATACCATCCGTGGAGTTCCTGTGTGCAAGTCTTTCACCTTTTCTTTCAACGGTCATCGCCTCCTCAGGGGTGGATTCCACGTCCGGCGCTTTTCCCACTCAAGATCGCGTGATCACAGTGCTCGCACACGCCCGTGATCTGGAAGGACCTCGTCGACGTGCCCCAAAATTCTCAGCGCCGGATTTTCCTTAGCGCCGGATGAGGGTCATACGCCTCTCCACTTCCACTTCCCCTGTCCTCTCCTCTCCTCTCCTTTTCCTTCCTTCGAACCGCACGCCACCCCAGGACTCTCTCCCCCACGCCGCAGCAACTCCCCGGAAGCAGAAATTTCCACCATGAAGCCATCCCCCGTCACCTCGGATCTCATAGCTTTCTTCTCCAACAACGTCGTCAGAACGGTGGTTCAGAGACCTCCACCTCCACCTCCGCCACCTCTCCACCATCGCCAACTGAACACACACACACACACTCCCCAGCGGCCCCCAGCGGGGAATATCATCCGCACCGCACATACGTTTCGCTTTCGCTGGAACCGTGTCACTGCTCCTTCCCGGGCGGTGAAGAAAAAAAAAAAAAGTCGTCGTGCCACGTCGGAAAATTTCGCGGGATGCACAGTGTGCGGAAAAATCCGGGCGTGGGCGGGGTTGCTTTTGGGTCAACGAATGACCGGCGGCGCGGAAGAACGTTTGGAAACAAGTCCGAACCCCCCCCTTGCTCTCTCTCTCTCTCACACACAATTCCCCCCCCCCCCCCACCCCTCGCGTGGGGTTTTTTCCTTTCCCGATGGGTCGTGTTCGCCCCGACGGGCTATGGGGAAGCGTCGTCGGCGGCGGATCTTCTCCTTTTCTTTGTCTGTCGGACCTTGTGGTTTTTTTCTTTTGGTTCTGGAGATGCTGGCGTCCTAGCTGAGGTGAAAATCACAGACCTCTCGAGCGAGCGAACGAACGGACGGACGGACGGACGGGTTCAATTGCTTGCTGCGATGGAGATGGGACGTTCGAGGGAATGGGGAAAAGCGAAGGCATGCGATGTGGCGTCTTCGATGTCCAACTTCCGGAGCGGCGCGAAGCCAGTGAACTGTGGGGGATGGTTTCTCCCGAGCGGATCGCTGCGATGGGGGATGCGTTGCCGCTGTGTCTTGGCGCGGAGGACCTTCGGACGGCCGATTTGGATTGGGAGCCGGGGAGGCGCGCGGTGAGGATTCCCCGTGTTTTTTTGCGGGGATGCGGTGGATCGTGTGCTGTTTTTTCGTTGGGGGTTGTGATCGTCGGCTCTTGTCGTTTGGGGGTCTTCTCATGCTTGTTTTCTTCATGGGCATGCGACTGCTTTCTCGGGGTTCTGTGTGGCATATCCGCCGGTCGAGCAAGGGTTTGACGTCCGTTGCTGGTTGGTGTGGGAGGATATGGTTGCCGGCGGCAGAGATCGATGGTGAGAGCACTTCCTCCAGCAGGGCGAAAGGCGAGGGAACCGCCGCCGGATGGGGTCGATCCATCAAGGAGTAGTATGTGTGGGGGGAGGGGGGGATCAGGTGACGGCAAGGTCACGATCTCTTCCTCCTCGACCTCAACATCTCATCGCCGACCGATCCATTCGAGGCCTCGGAGCCCCTTCCTTCCCTTCGCCACATCTCCGTTCCGGCTGAGAGACCGCCCCGTCCCTGCATCCAACGAATCGCGCCAACGCTTCTCCGTCCTTCCACGTCGGCATCGTCCGTCCTGCTCATCCTCATGGATTGTGACCACGGACAGAAAACCCGCACCTCCAACCCTGAACTGTGATCTCTCATTCATGCCCCACCAGCAGGGTTTTCGGGCGGCGAAGGAGGCGGAGCGGGGGAAGAGGGAGGCGAGTGCGGCTCCGGAGAGGAAGGGACGGGGTTCGAGGAGGGGCATATGGTCCTGGTGGTGTTGTTTTTTTTTTGTATCTTTCGCATTGAAGCGTGGCGTTTTCGGGCGGTTGAAAGGGCCGAAAGGAGAGGATGGAACGAGGTGGTGGTGGTTTTGCAGTGGTGGTGAAGGTTGGAGGGATGATGTGGAAGGGTACGGGTCGACAAGGCGGTGGACGGGATGGGATGCTTTCTCGTCATCATCCTTGTCGCTCTCACGCCATTGTCATATGCGGGAAGGTGAGACGGTGACGGGTCAGGGATTGAGGGGGAGGAAGGTTTTGCAAGGGGGGAGGATAGGACGAGATTACAAGACGGTCGAAATATACTGTATCTTTGTACTGCACATGGTCTGTTGTGTGCGTGGGAAAGGTCCGACCTGTATCTTCTGCGATGGGTACCAGTCCAACAGAAAGGCCCACAAGCGATGAACGCATGTCCAGGGCCGTCCCTCGTGACGGACGGGGATGTATGCTCCTTCACATCTGAACGTGTGCTGGTCAGCAGTCAAGATGAGACGGATCTACGCGGTGAGAGACTGGCTTCCACCGTGAGGGGGAACTTGGGGTGTGGTATGCATTTCTCGCGCAGAAAACTGGTGCGGTGTATATTATTTGTTGGGCACGTCGGCGGTGGGTGAGAATTAATTCGTGATGTGACGAACGTGGTCTCCGGCGGAAGTGGGCACCGTGGACTCCGAGCCGAGACCTGGGCGTTGATGTACATCGTCATCTCTGGGCTCTTCCAATTAACCTGATGGTAGATCCGCGGGTCTGGTCTTGAAGTTTCGATGGAGCGTCTTCCCGAATAGGCAAAGGCACCAGACGGAGACCCCGAACCTAAGTCCCCGGCAGAAAGGTAAAAAAGTTCCAAGATGCCCGGGTTCTCGGGTTTCTCATCGATTTCGCATCTCGATATCATCAGAAGCAGGGTCGATGGAGGGCAGGGATCATGGCGAGATGGAATACGATGTGGCGAGATGGGAGATGGACATGTCACATGTGAGATGCGGCGACATAGTTACACGACACGTGGACACGGGGGAATGAGTCGACCAACATTCCAGTTCTCCGCTGAGAGTTCCGATGGTGGTTTCGGCCAAGATTCGTGGACAGGACCCCAGGCACAAGGTTGTGAGATATAGTCCCCACACGGTCCGAGGAGACGACGATTGGGTGGGAGGGGAGGGCAGGGCAGGGCATTGGGAGTCGGACCTCTCGCTTGGCGGAATCTACTGTTGTGAAGACACTGGCTCCGACCCAGTGGCGTATGTAGGTACCATTCGTCGGATGGGTGAGAGAGTGAAATGTCCTACATGTTGGTTGATTGACGAGGCAGCGAGGTATTATCACCGTAACCAAGACCCAGTCCACGGCATGTGAATCTGGAGACAAAGACAGTCGTGTTCATCAAATATTACTTGACGGGCAAATCAATCAACCCCCAACCCTGTCACCCCAATCCAATCTCACATCATTCATTCCTTCCCCTTCCCCCTTCCCCCTTCCCCATCTCCACGCCAACGTCAGACACCCTCCAATCCACTTTGACAGGAATGCCATGCTTCCGTCCCTCCAATCGTTGCCACCGGTACCTGCACCATCCTACCTGACTGGGCCCTGACCTGACCTGACCTGACCTGACCTGACCTGACCTTGACAATGACCGGCTCGGCACCGCAACGAGGTAACCGTGCACCAAACAGGTAGGCGGCGGCGGCGGCGGGAGAGAAGCAATCTAATCCCAGGTATCATGTCCACCGTACGTACCTTGAGGTGACGCAAAGACAGCACTCTGCCACATTTCGGCTGTCTGGCTCTCCTCGGCTCTGATCGCCTGTAGAACTACTGCTGCCCTCGCCGGACATTGCCGCGTCGTGCTGAAGCAGAAATCCTTCCCGTCACTGCCAGTCCAGTCTTATCCTCTCGCTATTATCCACCGACCGACCGACTGGACTGCTGCTGTGTGACCCCCTCTCGACCTCTCTTCTCTCTCTCTCTCTTCTCTCTCTCTCTCTCTCTCTCAAGCACCCTCATTACCTGGTTCATTGCATCTCTGTTCTCGCCGACCACCACCGTCAACACCACCACCACCACCATCACCGCTGCATCAGCTCCACGCTCGCTTCTCCCCGCTATTACGATACCATACGACGAATCCACCGGCTAGCCAGCCCAGCAACCAATATCCACATCCACACGGCCCGACACTCCTCCGTCGAAGACTTTCTTCACAGAAAAAAAGATAGAGACATACCACCACCACTCACACAAGATGATCACGGGGAGACATTGGCACATCTAGAACACATTGGCCAAAGAGCTGTGACGGCAAGACCAACATGGACTTCGAGCAGACATATACCGGGTGAGAAATGTCTTGCTCCTCACATTGCATATCCCTTCCCAGACCTCCCGCTCATCCTCAATCTCCATCTAGCCCTGTCGACTGGAACTTCCCAAGTCCCACGGCCACTCCGACCTCGTCCACCTTTGCTCACAATGCCTTTCACACCCCCAAGACCACCAGCTTCCCGTCCCACTTCCAAGACGCCTTCACCACGCCTCAAATGTCGAGCTATACCACACCCCGGCAGTCCGAGTATGCCACCATGACGCCCATGCAAGGCCAACCGCCCAGGCAGCCCAACCAATATGACCCACACATGCAAGCATCGGCTGGGGCAGCACAAGGGCAGGTCATGCCACCACCACACCACCACGTCGCCTACCAACCCAGTCCTGCCGCATATGATCACTCCCAACCACCTCTACCACATCCCGCTGCCGCCATGTCCTTTGACTCCTCCCACATGCAGACTCCACCACCCACCAGAGGGAGTTCGGTCAAGAAGCCGGTACCTCAAGACGTGGCTTTCGGAACACCGTCGACCATTGCCTCGCGGAGGTTCGTGACCCCTCAGCAACAAGTGTACAGCTCTGGCCAGAGAGTGCCGGCAACACAAGCCATGCAATACCCTCATCTGCAGTTCTCGCCCGAGGTCTACCAGTTTGGCAATGTAGGACCTCAATCCGCTCCCGTGTTTCCACAAACTCAGCTATTGTGGGGAAGTGCTGCCAGTCCGGCAATGTACAGTCATCAGCAGCAGCAGCAGCAGCAGCAGCAGCAGCAGCAGCCGCCGCCGCCTAGTCTGGACGATCCATTCGCGCCAGTCTCGGTTCAGCCCATTCCTTGGTCCAATGCTCCTCTGCAGTCGAATGTGCAGGCCACCTCCTTCGATACGCCTGCAATGGGCAGCTTCCATCATGTGCAACCCATAGCAAGGCCAGCGTCCGCTGGGCAATACAACAATTCGCACGTGCCACCGCAAATGCCACCCATGACCTCGGCGAGCGTGGATCCTTCATTGGTGTACAGCTCTCCCATCCGACCTGTTCTCCCATCCAATGCATCCTCCCTCCGCAAGGTGCGACCTCAACGGCCGGAAATCACTCGTCAGGACAGCACCAACCCCGAGCGCCAACGTTCGGAGACTCTGTCCTCGACCGACACAACAGGTAGTGTTGCCAACGCGGATCAACAGCTTCACCGAAGCAACACAACCGGCACCACTCGATCTAAAATCTCCGAGACCCTCAGCCGAAGCAGCAGTGCGCTCTCCGTGCCGCGGACGGCCTCTCCACTTAAACGATCCCGCAAACCCCCACTCGGATCCATTTCAGAGACGAAGATCCCTCTACCTCGTCCTCGAAGCTCCGTCGTCCTCACCGTTGATGAATCCGGCCGAGCCAGCGCAGTCAGCACTCGCTTCGTGGACTCCACCACTCCCTCAAAGGACAAGGCTATCCGCGATCGCTACCCGGGCCTGTTCGACTCTGACTCAAGTGACGAAGAACCTTCAGAAGATGAGAAGGATGACAACACGCCCTCTCGCACCACCTCATTCACTAGCCTGGCCCGGACAAAGTCCATCAGACTCGATCCACCTGTGGAGAACCTCGAAGGCCTATCCCTCCCACGATCTGGATCTGCAATGTCGATGAGAGTCACGCCTTCCCGCGCTGCCATCGCCGCCGCTGCTCAGCTAAGAAGAGGAGGAAGTCTACGCAAGCCAGTCCACACGAGAACTACACCCACCAGTCGCAGGGTGGCCAGCTCGAGCGCGGCGAGTTCCATCGATACCTGCCCGATGGACACTTCTTCACCAGTGGGACCAGCCTCGTCGAGAGGACCATCTGAAGACTGCTCCCCTGTCCTCCCCGCATGGAATCCACATATCCTCGACGACCACAATCGCCGATGGAGCATCATGTCCCAGGAACAATTGCAGCAGTTTCCACCTCAACACACCTCACAGCCGAGTGTCTCACCCACGCACCCTCCTCTGTGCGCCGCCGACATGTTCATCTACCAACAATCTTCGCGATCATCGCAGCAATTCCCTCAGCAGAGAAATGGCATGGTCGATGGACCCGCGAAGAGCATCCGTTGTCATTGCGGCGTCACGGAAGACAGGGGTTTGCCGCTGATTCAGTGTACAATGTGCACGCAGTGGGCGCATTGGAGCTGTAATCCTACGGCTAGCGGTGGAGGTGGCGGCAAGGGTCAAGGAGGTGGGTTCACCTGTTGGCTCTGCACGCGGCCGGGAGGTGGAAAGGGTGTGCGAGGGCGGTGAAGTGTTGCCATCTATGGAGGAGATATCGGACAGACACGACAGATCTCCACACGCCATCTATCCGGCTTGATCGTCTACACCACGTCATGACGCCTAAGCCGCCAAGGGAGAATGTCTACCTCGGGATGATGGAGCGATTCCAGCCATATCGACGCCATGTCAGAATAACACCTCGTGAGAGGAAAAGCATTTCTCATTTCGGCACGACTGTGGGGAACACATGTTTTTGAAATATTTATTTGTCAGCGTTTGAGCGATCTGTGACAACACTGCTGTGGCTCATCACTGCCTTTGGTGGCAGAGGAGATGAGATCGAGAGGTCTTCTTTGTTCCTCCTTTGTTGTGTACGAAGGTGGAGGACGAGGAATCGATGGCAGCAGGAATGGGAATCGTGGTGCTGGTACTGGTGCTGGTACTGGTACTGGAGGGATCAGGCCGGGAGCATCCTCGCCAGGCAAGGGAGAAAGGAAATGCCACAGTACCAGCAGCAATGCGAATCGTGGTGCTGGACCCGGAGGGATGCGGCCGGGAGGATCCAGGCAGGGAACGAAGAAAGGAAATGTCACAGTCACCTCTTTTTGTACGAGAAGGAGAGAAAACCCCCATAGGATTTTAATGCCCTAATTGACGACGTGCGGAGCTCGATGGGTGGGAGGGTTCTTCCGGGGAGTTTTTCAGCCCGCAGATTTTGGCTATGGACTCGTGATGATGATGATGATGATGGAAAGCCCGAGGGAGAGGGGGAATTTTACGTCTCGAGGGGGAGATCACAGGCTCTCGGATATGCCGAATCTCTGCAGAGGTCGAGTGGAATGCGGGGGACTGGGGGGTTTTTTTGGGATGATGGGTGAAGTGTACGATTTGGGGGGGAAGGAAGGTTGCAGTAAAGAAGGGGAATTGAATAAACTTTATCACGATGGAAGAAGACATTTTATCAGTCGGATTCACCACCTGTACGCTCGTTTCGTCCCTACACCTTGAATTCATTGGCTTCCAGGCCGGAGGGAGGAGGACAAAGGTAGGATGTTCGATTCTTGTCGACTACGTGTTGCATGCGTGCATCGGGAACTCGACGTCACATGGAACCGGAGATGGATCCTTTTCTCCAGACGACGGGCAACGAGGGAGAACAAGCCGCCCGAGAGGGAAAAAAAGAGAGAGAGAGAGAGAGAGAGAGAGAGAGAGAGAGAGAGAGAGTGAGAGAGAGAGAGAGTAAAGACGTTTCTCCCAAACGTGAAAAAGCAAAAACCACACGCACTTGACATCCCAAAACCCCCGACCCCCCCCCAAAAAATCAAATCAAATGAACTCCCTCCCCACCACCGCCGCCTTCCCTTTTCCTTTCCCTGTCCCACCCCCCCTCCTCGGAACCTCCTCCTCTTCATCCCCCTCCCAACTGCCCCCTCGATCCCGATAACTGTCGATGAACTCGCTCTCCCTCCACTCCCCCACCGTTTCCCACCACTGCTTTGCCCCACCACCACCATCATGACCATCACGACCATCATCGCGCCTCCTCCCCGTCGGCGACGCACTCCGCGGGACGCCCGCGGTCGTCGTCGTCGTCGTCGTCGTCGCAGTAGCAGCAGCAGCAGCAGCAGCAGCCGCGCGCCGCGCTCCGGCGTTCCAATCCCCCTCATCATCATCATCCGCCCCCCACCACTCATTTCGAAGCGAGTGGGGGTCGTGGTAGGAGGAGGAGGAGGAGGAGGAGGGGAAATCTCCCTTCTTCTTCTCCGCCGGATCCTTTTTCTTCTTCTTCGTCCTCGGAAATGGAGGGGAATTGAAAGGAGGGGGAGAAAGGGTTGGTGGAGAAAGGGTTGGGGGAGGAGGAGGGGGGGTCGTCGGTGGTGGCGCGGGAGTAGATCGAGCTGGTGGGGCGGCGCTGGCCGCCCGGGTGGGGGTGGGGAGGGGTCGCGACGTTGAGGTATCGAGGGATGGTGGTGGGGGGTTGGTGACGTAGAGGGGGGCTGGTGGACGGCAGGGTGGGGAAGAGGCCGGTTGAGCTGGGAGGGGAGGAGGCCGCGGGAGAAGGTGCGGTTGGGATGGGTTGTGGCGGTGGGCGGTTGGTGCTGCTTTCTGTTGTTGTTGAGGGTTCTTCGGGCGTGGGGTGGTTGTGGATGCTTTGGGCGCGGGCGAAGAAGCCGATGGAGGAGAGGCGGCGTTGTTTGGGGATTGGCGGGGAGGAGGATTTGCGGGGGGGTTTTGGGTGGGGTGGTGGTGGTGGTGGTGGTGGTGGAGGGGTTGGAGGAGAGGGAAGGCGAGGAGGGTTGGACTGCTGTGGAGGGTGTGCGGGCTTCATCGGCTGCGCAGGCTTCATCGGCTGTGCATGCTTCATCGGCTGTGCAGGCTTCTTCGACATCATCGGCTTCAACATATCCTTCGGCCTCGAACCGGGAAGCTCCACGTCCGGCAACTTGACCTCCCTCTGACTCGCCCTCCCACTCCTCACCCTCCCCTCGAATGGATTCAACAAATTCCTCCTCTTCCCCCTCTCCACCCAATCCACATGATCCTCCTGCCCGCGCTCCCTCCCAGGTCTCATCGGTGGTCTCCCCTCCCCCGCAGGCGCCTCCGCAGCAGCAGCAGCAGAAAACGTCTCCTCCTCCACCACTCCAATCGGCCTCCCCACATCCTCCACAAACCCCCGCACATACCCCCTCTCATCCTCCCTCCCCTCCCTCCTCTCCGTCCCCGGCCCCCACCTCCTCTCATCCCCCGTCACGGCCCTCATCCCCCTCCTCAACCTCACCCCACACTCCCACATCGCCTTGACGACCCCGTCCCCCTGAAACGACCACTCCACACTGCCCCGCAACCACGCCTCCAACCACCGGATCCGCTTACTCCGCCCCCACAGCCGCGGACTGATCCGCGCGAGCACACACCCCGCCAGGGCGATCATGCCGGGCACATTCGCCGCGACCGCGACGAGTTTGCACGCGCTGCACTTCCCGTCCCGAAACGCCCAGCGCGTGCGCTCCGGCTGCGGCGCGCGGCCGAAGGTCGCGCGGAAGGCGTCCGGCGCCAGCCACACGGCGTTCATCTCCTCGAGCAGACACAGCGTGTCCCGGTCCAGCCAGCACTTCCCCACGACGGGGCCCCACTCCCGCAACGCCTCGGGACTCGCGGCGTCCCGGACGAAGGTCAAGACGCTGTGGACGGGCATCGGGTTGAGGTGCTTGTGGAGGCTGCAGAAGGCGTTGAGGAGGGGCACTTTGGCGTGGAGATGGGAGGGGAGGGCGGCGATCTGGGCGCGGTGGGCGGTCGTGTGGGTGGCGTGGATGGAGAGGGTGCGGGGGGGGAGGGGCCCGAAGATGGGGGCGAGGAGGGCGATGTCGGAGGTGGTGAGGTCGGTGTAGGAGAGGGGGGGGAAGTTGTTGTAATGGTGGTGGTGGTGGTGACGGCGGGAGGAGGAGGTGTGGTGGTGGTTGGTGTGGCGAGTGGAGGAGGAGGAGGGGGGAGCTGGGGTGGATGATGAGGCTGGCATGATTTGGTGAGATGGGTTGGGGGAGTTTGGCGTGGTGGTCGTTTGGTTCTGAGTTGGGTTCTTTGCGTGTATGGTTGCTTGTTGTCTCAGGTGCGAGCGTGGACTGCCGGCAGTCTGATCTCGTCTTGTCTGCTGGGTACTGTCTCAGATGTGGATGTGAATGAATTCCGATTGCCCGGTTCTTGCGTCTGTGAGGATCTTGTTGCGGCACCAAAAAGGGTGTTGCTTCGATCTGTCGATAAACTCGATGGAATGTCCGATGAATGATAGGAAAAGGCAAGAGAAGAGGAATCGAACATCCTCATTGCCACCTCGAGGACCTCGCCATCTTATTGGGCTACGTCAACTTGCTCTCGAGGAAGAAAGGAAGGCAGATTGCAATATGAGAGACCTCTTCCATACAAAGGAATCAAACATAGACTCGCGATAGGAATAACTCTCATGAAAGAAAGGAAGTAAGATTCGGTCAAAGGAACAAAGCAGAAGACAATGAAGCGGCGTCCAACTTGGCCATGTGAGGTACGAGGAGATGGCACTCACCTCGCAATCAGTTCCAGATTGGGCAGCGCTTCTTCTCACCGCTGTGTCACTTTGAAATGCTTGTTGGCGGACGTCCTTCCAACGGATGGTAGCTTCAGATGTAGCGCGTGAGTACAGCTCCAAGCACCAACAGGCCACCGCCGAAAGTGGAGAACAAAGCGGGCCTCCGCTCCATGAGCGTCGAGGAAGTACACAGCGTCTTTTCCACCACGAGTAGAATGACCGTCGTCGCCGCAATAAGCGTCACTCCCAACAATGCCCAACGCGCCAATCCTCGCACGGCCAATCCCTTGAAATGCTTCTCAAAGTCTTTCGCATCGTTCAATCTCGGGAACGGCAGATCAGGAACCGGTCGGTCGAGCGCCTACACGGGACGTACATCCTCACGTCAACTCCAGCCATCTTCAAAGCACTGCAGCGTACCAACCTTGCAGAGCGGCTCCCACCCGTCTTTGACATCAACGTAAACCAGCTGCTCCTTCGGCACAATCCTCTCCAGCTCGGCGATGTGGCGTTCCCAAAGCTCGACGCTCGTCTCCGCATCGGCGGGCAACACTTGGAATTTGCGAAACATGACATTTCCGCACGCGGCAGCGAACTGCGGCATCCAGCGCACGCTGGGAAGCCAATAGAAGAGAAATCGCGGCGGTGTCGCGACGCGGAGAACTTCCAGCATGGTCCTCGTCCAGGACTCGCGATCGCGGACGGTGACGATGACTTTGGCGTCGGGATATAGACGAAGGAGGACGTCGTAGAGCAGGGAGAGCGGCGGATCTGCGACGGCGACGTAGCCATCCAAGAGATCTTTGAGGTCCTGCTCGATGACGGGCCGCGAGACGGCGTCGTAGGGATATTGCGCCGCCGCTCGCATGAGGGTTTGAACGTGTTTCTCGTCGGGCTTGTTGGGGTCTTGGATCAGCCATTGTACGCCGCTGTGGTAGCAGGGACCGTCGAGCAGGATCTGAAGCGCGGCGCAGAGTGAATTGGTGCCGGTGCGTACGAGGCCTTTAGGCTGGTGGTCAGTGATTGGAGGTTGTTGGTGAGGAAGTGTGTTCGCCGCGTTTACCTGCGCCGATGACTTGGAGCTTCGCTCCGGGTTTCGGGTATTGGAATTGCAGAGTCGTCATTGCGTCGGTTTCAAGACGAACGACTGCGAGTTTCCGGAAATGTGATCAAGAACATGCTGAAAGGTTGATGTCAGATGGACGCGGTGGCCAGCTCGTATTGCCAGAGTGAGATGTGATCCGGAGATTCCTGCTTGCCAGGATAGATACTGGTCCATGTTCATCGAACCGAATCGGATCGACCTCAGTCTCCCACGCTTGTACCTCATACCTTCTCGGCGATGTGCGCTTGCTGTATGACTCGATCCGGGATCAAGGTCAAGCGATGATTGAACAAACATGTCGAGCCAGGCAGACTAAGCGTGTGTGTCTGTGTGTAAGGTACTTAGTCGCCCCAGGCGCGAGAATTAGAACTACCTTGTCAGCGTCTTGACGCCTCAGGCCGCCACACGAGCATCGTTCAGCTCGACATTGCAGGCAGCAACAATAACCAAAAGATACAGTGTTCCTCCCCACGTCTTGGAATCCCCCAACAAGTACGAACCAAGAGTCAAACGCACAACAATCGTCCATCTGAAGTCCCCATCCAAACCTCGCAATGTCCGCAACCACCAACGACAACCCTCCCAAAATCTCAATCTCAAACGTCCAATTCGACGACGCCGCCGACCTCGCCCATACCATGATGAGCGCCATGTACGAGGACCCCTCCTGGGCAGCGCTCTGGTCCCCAGCCATGTCTTTGTCCGACATCATCGCCGACGCCGCAGCTCGATTGCCCTGGAATTTAGTCACCGCTGGCGCCGCTGTTCCCATCAGCAAGAGATTCCAGAAAGCGGTTGATGAGTCTTCGGGGAAAGCAGTGGGCTATGCAAGATGGATTTTACCAGAGTCATCCCTCGCAGAGTCCGGTGAAGTCTGCTGGCCTGCTGCGTTGCCGCCCAGAGCGAGCGAGCGTATGCGAGAAGTCTATCGAGAACAGTTCGAAGCCGTGACGACTGCAGACGGCCAGATTCGGAATCTGCTGCATGAGCGGAAAGATGAGTTGAGTGCGGAGATCATCGAGGTTGAAGAGCGGATCAAGAGGGAAAATCCAAATGTCATGGGTATGTCGACTTTCGCAATAAGAAAGGGAAAGCCGATCAAACTTTACTGACCCGTCTTCGTTTTGACATAGAGCTTGACTATCTTGCCGTCCACCCAGCTTACCAGCGACGAGGCATCGGCCGTCTGCTCCTAGCGGACGGCCTCGCGATTGCAGATCAGCTGGGAGTCAAGACCTTTCTCCTTGCCAGAGCCGCGGGCGTGAAGTTGTACCTCGCCAACGGCTTTCGTGAAGTGGAGAAGATCGTACAGATGAGACCGGAGTATGGGCTGGACGCACCGCATGTAACGGTGTTTCTCATTCGAGAGCCTACGCCGCGGACTTGAGGAAGCGGCAACGAAGGAGATTTTCTGGAGAGTGAGAGCGCGTTCGGGATGTCTGTTGGAGTCGGGGGCACTGCTTCAAATTCGAGGCCAACGGACCGGATGATACTCCAATACACTGTCCTCGGTCTTTCTCGCCTGAGCCGCGAAGACCCCGCTCATCCGTACACCAAGAGAAGTAATATATGAGTGGACCGCAGGGAGCAAGCAAGAAAGGTGTAATGTAGAATAGAGTCCGGGATCGCGGTCTTCTCGCCCGTCGCCGTAGTCTACCACCATCACCGTAGAAGTCCACGGCTTCACACCGCAACGTGAACTCCGGTGCCGGGAGTGTCGAGCAAGTTGATGGAAATGTGGAAAGGCCGGATGAGCTTCCGAGCTATGATGGCGGACCTGCTAAACCGCTGGGTAGTAGACTGTGCGGAACTGGTTCCATGGCCATCGCGTAGCGGAAATCGATCGTAACCCACATTTCACAATTCCTCCTGGAACACGATCCGCTCCCTTGCATGTGAAGATGCCACCGCCGGATCGAGTGAAGTCGAGATCGAGCTCCTGCGCTGGTAGCGGGGCAGGCTGTGACGTCACATGTTTCCGCCACATTTCGCAAGTCCCGCAAACGGTAAATGCGAGGGGACGACCGAGGATTGCAAGCAAGGGAGACGTGGCATGTTGACTGTTGACGTGAGGAGGCGCGTGAAATGAGACTGAGAAGCACGGTGATGTTTTCGAACTTTGATTCTGAGAAACTATTGACTATGCTCTTATGATGAGCCTGTCGATATCGCTGTGTCGCTGTCGTAATGGTATTGACTGCCGTGAATCATTCGATGCAGTGGTGAAGTCGAAGAATTCTGGACGCCACTGTCAGCAAAAGGCTCGATCATGTGGATGTGACGTGGGTATCATTCGTACACTCAAGATCCCGTAGACCCTCAAGCCATCCTCCCCATCCACCGCTCATCCGAAGAGGTGAACGCGCTGGGTATACATTTAGATTCCCTGCTTGTTGGCCTCCTTGCTGGCGTCGTGCTTGGACTGCTCAGCCTTGTCGGAAGCAGCACCGAGGGCGCCGCTAACACGGTCGGTGATGCTGTCGTTGCCGGGAACATTGCCCTTGGCCTTCTCCTTGTTGGCCTCCTTGGAAGCCTCGGCGGACTTGCCCTGGAGCGACTCGGAGACGTAGTTGGCGGCGTTGGAGACCGAGTTGGCGATCTGGCCGACAATGCCCTCCTGTGATGGTGCGTTAGCTGGTGAAGTGGGGGAGGTGAGGTGATGGGGATGGTGGACGTACGTTGGGTGCGTTGGCGTTTGGTGCAGACATGTTGATTGAGTTTCGGTGGTGGTGATTTGATTTGAAGTGTGTGTTGGTGTGTCGTGGATTGTGTGAGGCTGGTGATGAAGAAAGGAAGAAGGTCGACGAGGGGCAAGAGATATAAAGGCACAAACAGCGAGTCCTCCAGCACGGACCTTGGGTGAGCTAAGCGGGCGGGCTGCGTCATGAGCACATCATGCCCCTCTTGCAGTGGCAGGTGCACCCCCCACCTTCACTCAGGTCTTCCAATCTTCCACTCTTTCTCATCGCCGTGACGACCCTTTCAGTGAGACTTTTGGCTTGTGAATGGACCCGGTTGCCGGCCAGCCCCCTCTCTCCAGTGTCTTGTCACGCGCGTCTTTGAGTCTGGTCCATTTCCAAGGAAACCGAGAACGGCCCAACGCTACCACACGCACGTCATTTCCATATGCCACGCCCATCGTCGTCGTCGCTGCGAACAGCTGTCAACTCGCACACGCCACTTTGTCTTGGGTCTACAATCATCTCTCCTGCCCCTCCTGACGCCACACCTTTGTCCAACGCCTCGTCGTCACTGCTCTGCTGGGCCACATCTCTGTCCATCCGAGGCACCGCGTGAATGCACGTGAGCAGTGGCACCCGTTCCTGAGCGATCTCCAACCATCTCCATGTCTTCCGCGGGCTCTAGCTACGCTGGACAGGTGCTGGACAGCCGAGAGCAACTGCCAGATGTGGTGCTCGCTCTTTCTCGGAGCTTCGAGCTGCCTGCTGCGCCCCATCGAGCTTCTTTCATGCCTTCGATCTGGCGATGACGGTGGATCATGGCGCAGGAACACGTTCTGGACCATCATGATGGCCGACCTGTCCCGTTCTCAGCCGTGCATCGTGGTCTCAGGCCTCAGGCCGTTCTCGTCCTCGATGGGTTATCCTCGTGGGGTTGTAGAAGCCGGGAGAAGGAAGCCGTGATCCACATGTCGTCGTCGTTGAGACGAGGCCACGTAGCTGTGAAGTTCCTCCGTACTCGGTCATGATGAGTGTAGGTCAGGAGGACGACTGCTGAGGCCGGAGCGAGATCGCATAGACACACTCTGCTGTAGAGTAGAGGTGAAAGCAGGACGAAGTGAAGTGAGGTCCTCTCCCCTGACTAAATACCCTCAACCCACAACCAACATCAAGCACAAGCCTGCCATGAAATTGTCACGTACCTTGCATCCACTGCGGCATCGAGCATCGCCCAAACCTGGAATCAGCCCGGAGCGCAATCCGAACCACAAGAAATGGCTGGGACAGAACCAAACAACTCGTTCAGATGTTTGATCTGTCCATGCGTTCTCCGCCTCTCGATGCGGTTCCTGTGGCCGGCCTCATTGTGCACAAGACGTCGTGGGAGCAAGCTGACACATGACCAGAGCGGACAATTGGCGGTTGGTCATGGTCAGTCTCGGCCACATCAACCAGTTGCCGAAAGTGGAAGGAACCTCGCCAGTTTTCTGTTCTTAGGCGGACCTCTCTCCGATGCTTGCACCGTCTTAGCAATCTCGTCGAGGATCTCGTCGCGGACTCTAATGTCGTCGTGGACATCTCGACATGATGGAACAGCCATGAGCCATCTCAACCTCTGCCGCTTTCCCTTACAGTCACGTCTCTGGTTGACTGACCCGTCCTGCTCCGTACTGTACAGCAGAAATCTCACAATAAATTACGCCGATGAAGACCGTAACCTCGTCGCAACCCGACGGATTTCGTGCATCAACTCCGCCAGCTGGAAAGGTTTCGTAACGATCTTGAAAGGAAGCCAAGGATGTCAGCGTGATAAATTCCGTTGCAAAGGTTGAGAATGAACCTCATCCCGGAAACCAAGACTTACGGCATTCACACCCGCCTTCCTCGCCGTCCACTGTTGTTCTCCACGTGCATTCGCCGTCACGGCGATGACGGGCACGCTGCAGTGCAACTCGCCGGACGCCTCCATCGCGCGGATGTGTCGCGTCGCTTCGAGGCCGTCCATGATCTGTGTCTTGTCAGTAAAGGCGAGTCGAACGTACACAACGGAGAGACATACCGGCATCTCAATGTCCATCAACACCACATCCAACTCTTCCCCTTCACCATCGGTCCGAGCGAACTTCGTCCGCTTGATATACTCCACCGCTTCGTTGCCATGATTCGCCAACGCCACGACATGTCCCTTTTTCGTCAGTTGCTTGCCCATAACCTTCTGGTTCACCAAGTTATCCTCTACCAACAGAATATGGAACTTCCTGTCCTCCCCATCCCCGTCCACACCATTGACGCCTCTCGCAGGGCTACCCGTCCGTCGTCCGGCTCCTCCTCCATAATTACTCACCATCCGCCTCAAACTCGTCCTCCGCCCATCTCCCGCCTCCCCGGACCCATCAAACGCCATCTTCCCACCCTCCGGCTTCGCACACCGTTTCGTGCGGACGTAGAATTCGAAAATCGAACCTTTGCCGTATTCCGACGCGACGCCGATTTTGCCGCCTTGCAGACGGGCGAGTTCGCGGGAGATGAAGAGGCCGAGTCCGGAACCGCCGTAGCGGACGTGGGTTTTGGGCGAGGATTGTTGGAAGCGGAGGAAGATGTTGGAGAGCTCTTGGGCGGGGATGCCGATGCCGGAGTCGTGGACTGCGACCATTAGGTAGACGCAGTCGCCTTGCTCGGCGGAAGGGGTGGAGACGACGCTGGCGGGAGCGGAGGAGCCGTCGGGGTTGGCGGCGTCGAGGTAGGTTGTGCCGTTGGGAGAGTGTGTGGGCGGAGTACGGCTTGCGGCGAGGGTGACGGTGATGTTGCGCGTGGGTTCGTTGCGGGTGAATTTAATTGCGTTGGTGACGAGATTCAGGTTGATTTGCAGCAGGCGGGAAGGGTCGAGGAGAACCCAGTCGATGTCTAGAGCAGCGTAGGACGGATCGATGGTGTAGGTGAGGTTGATGTCGGATTCTTGGACTTCGCCGGCGAACATGCGGAGGGATTGTTCGATGAGGTGGCTGGGTTGGACTTCGCAGGGAGCGATGACGAGAAGGCCTGAATCGAGCTTGCTGAGTGTTAGGACGTCGTCGATGATGCGTCGTTGATGCTTGATGCAGGTTGTGATGACTTCGGCGTTTTCAATGTGGCTTTCGATGACTTCGCGGTCGATCGTGATGACGCCGTTGCTGGTCTCCAGTGCAGCTTCGAGACTGTCGAGGATGGACTCCGCACAGAGTGTGATGGCCGACAACGGGTTTCGGATCTCATGTCCAACCCTATACGTCAAAGGGTATGAGTGTCAGCGATGTTGAGAAAAGAGCATTGGATACAGCCCGAGACCTGTCATTCACACTTACATGTCCATGAACCTCTCCTGCTGGAGTTTGAGCTCAACAAGCTCTTGCACCCTTTGCTCTTGGGAGCTCTCCATCCACTTTTGGCGAGAAATGTCGACGAGGGCACCTTGGATTGATTTGATGGATCCATCGGCGTTTCGGACGGAATAGCCAGCCATCAGAACCCACGTCTCTCCTTCAACTCGCTTTCCGCGGACAACATCGTTGGCGATAAAAGGTTTCTTCATCATGGCTTCGTATCGCACGGATTTACCGGCCACCAGCTGTACGAATTGTGCCTTGTATGTCTTAATCGAAGATTCGTGGATCTTATCTTCCCAACAGAATGGATACACACTTTTCCGGTCGATCCCGAGGAGTTCGAAGTAGCTGTCATTTGCGTACAATATCTCCCCTTGGACATCGACTTCATACATCGCAACGGGAATATTGTCGGCTATTGTTCGAAATCGCTTCTCGTTGTTCCGGGATTCTCGTTCGGTGAGGGCGAGCTTTTCAGCAAGCCGCGTGCGGTCCAGCGCAGCCTGTTCGGCAGCTCTCGTTGTGCGACGAATGTCCTCCTCTACCATGTTCATCGATACAATAGATGACGAGAGCTGTCGATGTAGGAGCTTTATCCATGCCTGGTAGGATTCATCGTAGGCTCTCCTGCTATTGATGCCCATGAGCAGGAAGCCGCTGAAGTATGCAGCATTGGACCTGCCAACTGGGATCATGACGGCCAAGTTGCAGCGATCTCCGTAAGCGCGCGAGTATGACACCTTGTGAAGTTGCGGAGCCAGAGTTCCATCAGTAACGCGCAGAAGCTGGACCTCGCCACTGTTGATGCCTGCCTTGAAGGAAGACGTCAAGTTTGCAGCGGACCATTCGGCATCAATAACTGCAGGGATTGCAGTGGAAACGCCCGGAATTCCCAGCCTTGCTTGCAGCGTCCACTCGCGCGTGGCAAAGTCAATGTCAGCGGATGCTGCAGTTTCGAGTGCTGTAGCTTCGTGTGGCCGCTGACGTGCTCTATTGGAATAGACCACCGCCCATGGTACATCCTGTGGGTTGCTCTCGAGCCCTTGAGTGATACGTTTCCAAAATTCCAGACCACTTTTGGCTTCCGCGGTCTCCTTCTCAACACGCAGCAGCGTGTCCTTCTGTCGTTGATACAGGACCTGCTCCGTCACTTCGCTTACAGTAGCGTAATGCAGTCTTTGGCCTCCACAGAGGACAGGTATCAACGTCCAGGTACCATAAGTTTCCTCGAGATAACCTCGACGCTCCACAAAATGTACCTCTGCGTCGGTCTTACTCGAGCACCCGGTCTCCTCCGCGTACGTGATGGTGTCCATGAGCACGGGGAGTTCCGGCCAGACCTCTTTCAAAGGCTTTCCCATAGCCCAAGGATGCTTCCCCGCTAATATGGGAATGTAATACTCGTTATAAACTATGCTCCTCTTGGGACCCCACATGATAACCGCCGCTCGAAGGTCTCCAAGAAGGAAGTTCACTGATCTCCGCAGCCTGTCGTTCCATGAATACATGGCTCCAAGTCCAGTCTGCGACCAGTCGAATTCTCGTATCCAGGTGACATGATCGGAGACGGTCTTTCCGGGAGCCAGCTCAGCTCTCGTGACATCGTGAGGTCCAAGATCCTCGACATCGTGGCTAGGAGACCGAGTGCGTTTTGAGCGCTTTCGCGAATTTGCAGCAGGTGTAAGAGGTCGGTCCAGATCCTGCCATCGATCTCGGAGAGTCTCCAGCAACCATTCGGAGTCACGGTGTTTCAAGTAATCAAATAGCTCCTCAAGACTCGGCACACGAGGAGCCGCATTGAGCATGTCTTTTGAGGGCTGGGCGTTCGCTGCAACGCCGCATCCTCGACCCGACTGCCGTACTTGACGCTGAACCGATTCCGTCGTAGTCTCCAGCGATTGTGTTGCTCTCGAGCCTGATGCTGCTCACTTCTTCGGATGGATGCGGATGTCTCAAGTCTCTGTGTTCGGTCATGGACATGCTGTGGCGTGGAAGTGAAGAGTGGTTCCGGTCCGATTGGCGCTTCATTTGAGTTTGGTCCATAGCTTTCTCCACGGACGCGCCAGCGCGATGCACTCAATCACGATCATTCCTCATCAGCAGCGATGAGTGTTGATGTTATTCACCAGACGTGCGAGCGTCAAAGCACATCGAATGGTGTGCGATGGCCGTGACCGCAATGCTTCCCGACCCACCGGTCCATGAGCCGGTCACTGCCCTGTCATCTTGCCATGGCAGACTTCATGTCGCCGAGGATAATGGCAATAAGCGTCCGACCATGCTTGGAATGGAGTGCGAAGTAGTCAAGTCTGCACTCGATGGACTTTCGCTCATGAATGGTTGGAAGTTGATCAGAGAGACAGGACCCAATGCAGATATCACTGTCGTGGCAGTCGGGCGGTACGGCCCCCCAGGTTCTCGTCTTCACGTCCACATCTACAACCCTTGTACGCTTCCATCCCCGCATCTCAAGTTCTCAACATCCGAAGACTAGCATCTCTTCCTTCTTTCATCAACATCCTCGTTTGCCAATACTGATCGACAGTCCATCCTCGCTCGTACCCCATTTGTTTGCCGTATAATATGGGGTAGATCGACGGACGATGGCTTCCAAAGCCACGTTTCATTACCCCTCACGCTCGAATCAGAGGATCTATACGGGAGCGAAGTCTTGATCACGCGGGACTGAGGAACGAGCAATGCACCTCCCGCGACACGGACTTTCAATCTGAGTTAGTCTGGCAAAAGGAACGAGCTGTATGGCGAAGCTTGCAATGTACGATGCCACATATGCGACCTCCTTCCTCTCCATTCGGCCCTCGGTGATGTCTCATGATACTGTCAGAATGTCCCTCGCCGCAAGCCTCACCACCTGATCAGTCTTAGGCCGTCGTATAGCACGCACCGTACCAGCGATATCCGGGTATACCTTGTCGTAAACTCAATTTGAAGACAGTGCAAACCCAGACTTCATATGAAAACTGCAAGGGCCCAACTTCCATCCCAGCAAGTCACATTTCCATACCTTGTCCTCTCAGGAACCTCCAGCCTTTTACTGCATCTTCCTCTTCCTCAATTCCACGTCGCCTCAGCACCGATCACAACAATGCGCTTCACCTCCTTCATCCTGAGCGCTCTGGCGACTACAGCCATCGCCTCTCCAATCCTCCAAGTCAAACGCGACGCAGCCAGCATCGTCTCCAGCATCAAGACCGTCAGCGCCCAGATCACCACTCTAAACAACACCCTCAACACCTTTACCGCTGGCAACCTCCTCAACACCCTCACGGCCCTGAAAATCCAGCTGCAGACCAAGCAGGTCGAAGACGCGCTCATCGCCGCCACCTCCACCGCCGCGAAATCCCCAAACCTCAACGCCGATAACTCCGGCAAAGTCGCCGCCGTGGTCCTCGATCTGTCGCCAAAGACCATGTCGCTGCTCGATAACTTGCAGTCCAAGAAGCCGGTGTTCGACAAGGCGATTTTGAACCTCGTCAGCTTGAGTTCGCAGGTGAAGCAGAGTCTGCAGCGCCAGAAACAGCTGAGTGCATCGTTCGGCGTCACACTGGCCTCCAAGTTGTCCGAACCATACAAGTCCTTTGCGCCGATTATTGCTGGGTCACTCTCGGACGCTTTTGACAAGGCGATCAAGACCTTCTCTACTAAAGGATCAGGGCTGTTGGGCGCCTGAATAGAGAAATCGTGGCATGAGTTGGGAGCTGGGCAAAGTGTGAGATGAAGGGAATGCTTGCGGAGCGTGCTGTGTATTTACCTCTTGCCGCTGATATGCTGTGAGGACATTAATCTGAAGATTCAACATTTCTGCGAATAAAATCTTTTGGAAAGCAGAAGACGTTTACCATTCTTTCAAGGTACTGGCGCTTTCTCTATATCACAGTCGACCACGTCACCTACCTCTGTGCGGTCGCACGCGATGCGAGCCCTCCTTCAATGGAATCGATGATTCGATCCCTGGCAGCCATGAGAGCCTTACCCAACTTGTTCTGGGCCCATGTATCCACATTCGCAAGTGCGTCCTGCTCCTTGAAGCCAATGCCCCAGATGCGGTCGGCTGGACTAGCCTCCACGAGTGTCTTTCCGACGGTGTCCGTGAGGACCTTCCTGAGGTTGTCGTTTTGGTTGAACTTATGATAGTTCACGTTGGCGACAAGGTCCAGCGATAGCGCATCCCAAGTCTTGCTGTTGAAGTTCTTGACCGATCTTCCCATCTCTTTATGCTCGGCCGGACGTCTCTCAGCGGTACTGATGATTTGCTCCATCGTCTCCGCATCGTCGAACAGCTCCGCCTTCAGGTACATCATGCACTGCTCTGCCGTCACGAACTTCTTGCCGTCCATCTCAAAGGGTGAGTGGTACCACTGGCAAAAGAGTCCATTCTTCGCCTCCGGCTTCCAGAAGAAGACGTAGTCCTCGGAGTTCGTTCTCTGGTCTATCTCGTCATCTGTGCCGGCCTCTCTGACGCAGGATCTGCGGTAACGGCTGGTGCTGGGCTCTGTGAAGGTCAAGTCGATGCGAGTGCATCCCCGCTCAGATCATTGCGGCTCAAGAAAGGACGATTCGGGACGGCGACGCTTAGCAAAGCTTGAGACCGCGGCTAGAACCCGAACCCCAGCTTTGCCCACGTTCTCGCCAAAGCCATTTCTTAACCAACCAAAGTGCATTGAATGTCTTTTCGACCCCCACACCCTTCAGACAAATGCTCTGATTCGCTTGCCAAACGTGTCTGAAGAAAGCACGAGACGTTCGAGCCTCTCTGCACGTCGCCGAGGGTTTGCCGTACACTTCTTCATGGTTGGTCATGTAAGTGTACGTACACACTGCGATCGCGGCGACACCGGCGCGATAAAGCCGAATGTGGAAGACTTTTCATTCTCTCCAATCATTCCTCCGATTCTTCTCTAACATTCACTCCTGTCACAACACATTCACCCTACAGGATAGCATTCTCCATCGATCATTGCGTCAGCGTCCGATCACGCCTCAGGCAGTCATCCATTCGTGAACACCCTCGGGACTCACCCGCCGACCGACCGCATGATACGACTACGAAGTCAGCGATGAAGTTCGGGCACGAATACTCGACCGCACTCGCTAATGAGGGTTTTCCTCAAGAATGGGTGGACAAGGCCATCTCGTACAAACATCTGAAAAAATGCATCAAGAGAGTTCAGCAGGAACTGGAGGGGTTAGGACTGGATGAGGCAACCCTACAAGCCGTCAGTGGGATAATATCACAGCCACTCGAACCCAACGCGAACGGCAAACACGAGAAAGAGCTGTTCTTTTCCGCTGTCAAACCACACCTGACATCGATACCGGAGGAGTTTAGTCCACAATTGCGAATCTTGGTGGACAGTACGGGAACGCCACTTGACGCAAGACTTGCGCCCGAGACCAGGGAATCCCTGCGCAAGCTTGCCCGGCACGAACTCGTGGTGAACGGTCGCAAAGACAAGGAACCGCTCGGCGGACGCAGGTACTCCAATACGCAGGACGAGAACGGCCAACAGCAGGATGAACCGGACAGCATATCATCACCCGACGCACGCTGGGTGCAGGTTCCTCTCAATTCCGCAAACGATTTTTTCGAAATACTTGAGCCCAGACTGCGAGACCTGGAAAATCTTCGAGACGAGGAAACTCACAACCTTGAAGAAGCAATTCTCGACCTCGGATCAGCTGTCGAGAATGTCGTGCAGCCAGTGCGGGAAGGCTTTGAAACGAGGCGGGAGATGTCATACCGGGATCTTTACTTCTGGCGAGAAATGTTCCGTCTCTATCTTGAGACACCCATTTTCTACAATGAGACCGAGCGACGACGAGGAGCGCTAACGTTCACTGAAGCCAAGTCGAATCTTGAGAAGTTCGACGAACAGCTCCGTTCCACGGGCCTCCTTGCAAAGATGAGAACTCCGCAAGCCAAACTCGCGGCGAAGGAATTCCTCGACTTGAACGTTCAGATCCTCTCCATCATGCATTTTCAAGAAATGAACGCCCGAGCGATGACCAAGATTCTCAAGAAGTTTACTAAGCAAACCCATCTGGAAGGAAACGAATTCGCAAAGGGTCTGAAGATTCGGTATCCTCTCATGCTCAGCGCCTCCAAATCCGGCGCTGGAAGCTTCGCCGACTCCATTGCACGAGATTTACACAGCGAAATCGGTAGCAAAGTCCTCTCCATTGTGCCGCAACTCGACGATTGGATATGTCCTGTATGCTACGGCATGGCATGGCGGCCTGTCAATCTAGGTTGCTGCCGGTCGGTGTTCTGCATCAGCTGTATCATCCACTTGCAGGACGAGGGAATGAAGAAGTGTCCGATGTGCAATAGCGAGACGGTCCTCGGTGCGGACGGCAGGAATATCGATTTTGAAACGATGCAGTTCCTCAGCAAATATTTCCCGATGGAAGTGAAGAAGCGGCAGAAGGAAAATGAGAGGGCATTATTAGTCCGTGAGCACGGCGAGGAGTTTGTCAAAGGACCGGCGTGTTCTGTCATGTGAGGATGGAACCGACAATAACGACAGTGGGAGAGTACTCGACGAGTATGAGATGGCGCTTCTTGGGATCCATTTCAGGGGTTGGGAGGCTTTTGATTTGACTGACTGATGGATGAGATACCCGCGAATTTTCGCAGCACGGCGTATATATAAGTACTTCTTTAGAAACACAGACTTTTGAGATAGGCTCCAAACAGCACACCGTTGGCATGCTTGGTCTTCTGTCCAGGCCTGTCGACACGGTCGAACGTGAGTGACCTGCGCGTATTACATTCCGAGTCTATGTCACGGGATCTCAATGCGTGCGTCTTCAACCGTGACGACCAGTTTTTCGAAGTCATCGATTGCTGGGGCGGAGACACTACCAAGCATGAGCCAGCAGGTAAGGCTTTCGGCTCTGTGGCCGAGAGAGATCTAGAACCTGACGGCCGGGTGCAACGTAGTTTGGTATGGAAGAAACCGGGACTGACACATGCTGAAAATGGCCGATGCTTGGTCAACACGGACTTCTTTTATCAAGAACGGAGCGTGAATATGACTTGGCCAGCCCAGCATCGGTGGCGGCAACGTTGAACTGGCGAGAACACAGTTGAGGCCGCCACGTGCTCGTGAACAGCCAGCTGCGCCAATTCACTTGGAACGAGGGGAGGAATCGTCGCCGGTACTCTTGGTGTTCCGAGCCACCGCTTCACGAGAAATCGATAAGCCACGCTTCTGGCCAAGGTCATCAGCGGAGTGCGAGATTCCGTCGACCAAGGGAAATGGCCTAAGCAATCCTACAAAGGCATAGTTCACGACAGCCTCCTTACAGATCGGGGATCCGGTCGATGCCTTCGTATTCGCCCGAGGGCTTCGCAACGTGATGTGTAATGGCCGTAGCCCCGGAGCGTGAGACAGCGACCATGCCTCTGGGCTCCAATTTTCGTTGCTGCGAGCACGCCTGGACCTGACGAAGACAATGCTTGTTCCGCGTGTCGAGGACGCCATCGGCCGCAAGGCATCTGTTACACTTTCTCGCCCTGTGAAGTGTGGGAATTCTCGACACGCCAAATCGGTTCTCGCTCCACATTCGGGGGCCATCGTTCCGCACAGTACCACATTTCCACCATCTCTCATCATTTTGCATCACCAGAGACAGTCCGTAGTACTCGTCCATCTGTGACGCGCTACACCGTATCAATATGGTATGTTGTCGACTTGACTCGCATGATGCATATGCGTTTTGCGACGTTGGAAAATCTTCAACGGGCATGATGGCGCCCTAAACGTCAGTTTCCCTCACTACGGCCGATTTAGCGATTTCGTCACGTGCATATCAACATCACTTCCTCAAAATGCCTCCTATTGTCTGTATATCGCTCTCAATGCGTCCTATCGTAATCTCAGTGTGTCCGTATTGTTATATGCTATTAGTAAGTAGTAAGTAACTTATAATACTAGTAAGTAGCCGTTTCTTCTTATAAAACCTCTACTACCGCGCTCTTTTTTTAAACAACACTACTACTACTACTACTCTCTACGCTCTCGCCCACGATCTTATGCCTTCTTAGACCGCTCTTAACACGCAAAAAGGCTTCGATATTAACTCCGTTACGCTATACGATATACGCGACAACTCCTTACTACCGCTAGCCGTTATACGCGACGACTTATTACTACTACTACCCCCTATACGCGCAGACTCTCTAGTAAGCGTTGCGGACACCGCTTTACCGCTACTATCGCCTTCGGCTCTACCTATCGAGCTCCATACCTACCGTATACCGACTACCGCCGATTAGAAGGCTCCGTAATATATTAGCGTCGTAAACTAGAAGGCAGCCCTTACTAAAGCTTAATTAATAGATACGAAGGTCCGGAGGAGCGGTCGTTAGACGCTTATACGATATAATTACGTAGGACGAGTGTAGAAGATAGAGGAAGGTAAGTTTAATCTAGGCGATCTAGGCTAATCTCGGCCTAATCTTAGCTAATTATCCTAGGACAAGCTGCGCACTCGCCTTATAGGCTCTACATTAATGCGAATTACGTCTATCGCGCCTATAAGGATAACTCGAAGCTTATAACCTATAGATATTGCTTTAGCCGTAGTAAGGCTAACTACGGCGCTAGGATTACGGTAAAAGAGGAGTTAGGTGTCGAAGATAGTCTTAGTATTATAGATAAAGGAGCAAAGGTAGCGGTATTATAGTCGGAGGTAGCGGACTTAACGGAGGCGAATATAGAGTTAGCGGACAAGGTTAATAGAATAATACGTAACATCCTCCGCATTAAGGAGATATATAAGACTAAGATCGATAGACTTCGTAGTAAGATTAGAGGGCTTAAGGAGAGGCATCTGTCGTTGTTAGAGACTAATAAGCTTTTTAAGGCTCGTTTAGCGGCATTAGAGTAGAAGTAGCCGAGATTGCACTAAGATACGATAAGATTAGCTCTCGAGCTGCCGAATAATACCTATTTTTATACTTAATATTAATGCTAAGCTACCTATGCTTCTAATCCTGTATACCTCTACCCCTATGCACTCCGCACTAAGATTATATTAACCTTCGCTCTTAGCCTTCTTCTACGTTAGTAGCCGCTTCCTTCTACTTCTACGTAGCCTATTAACCGTAGGCTCCTTAATAACAGGCTCCTTAATAACAGGCTCGCCTACGTCTACCTCCGACTTAATAGGCGTATTTACGATCTTAGAGCGCTCTTATACTAGCGTAAGGGCTAGCATCGCGGCTAATAGCTTACGCTTAACTAGGCTAGCCTTCTTCTAGCTAGCCTCCTTCTAGCTAGCCTCCTTCTAGCTAGCCTCTATCTTTATTAAGGATAGTTGTGTCGCTCTCGTATTAGCTACTCCGGAGGACGTTAAGAATGCTACTACCTTAACCGGCGTCTATAGCGGTAGTAATGCGGCTAGCCTAGACTCGTCCGCCTTCTTCTTAGCTCGTCGTGCAACGGCCGCTCTAGCTTAGGCTATAGTATCCTACGAGCTAGAGGCGGTGTTAATATCGTCGTCGAGGATAATAAGGGAGTCGTTAATTCTTACTAGTAAGGACGGCTGGAGCTCTAAGCTAGTAGCACGTTTGCTAGTCCTCGAGGGACCGGCGGTAGGCGCTATCTTAATAGAGTTAGCAACGGCGGCTCTAATAGCGAGATTAGCGCTAAGATCGTCGTCGTTACTACCGAGAGCAGCGTACGTAGCGATCTTATAGGCTAGCTAGTTGTCCTTGTCTAGCTGCTTGCCCTTGCCCTTGCCCTTACTAGTAGTAAGATTAGAGCTAAGAGCAGCGCTCTCGTTAGCGGTAGTAGCGAGCTCCTTAATAAATTCGTCTACGTCCTTCGGCTTAGTAGACGACGGCGTGAATAAACCGTCCGGTTTCTCCACTCTACTATCCTCGTGCACACGCTAGCCTAGTAGGTATATGTAGCTAGCCTTAGTAGTACGTAACGCTAGATCGTCCTTATATATACGGACATATCCCCCTCGGCGGTTGTAGCGGTTGTCTGTATTAACGAGTAGGGTAACATATATAGTCGCCTTAACGAGCTTAATCGTGTTGTTAGTAATAAAAGGGCCTAACATCCGGATAATATTAGTGGATATAGTGCTCGTATAGCCGGGTTTAACGGGTTAATAGAGGTCGTTGTACCTAATAGATAGGAAGCAGTCGTAATATAGACGCCGGCGTACGCAGTTTTAAGCGTAGTAGCTCTTACCGAGGAGGTATTTAAGTAGCTAGAATCGACGCTCTTCCTTTAAGATAGCACTAAGATTAGCGCTTATCTCGTCCACGACGCCTTAGCCTATCTACTCGAAGGGATCGGTCTGTCCGCTATACTCCGGCACCGTATAGCTAGTAGTTACCTTAACGGTGTGTATCGTGCATACAATACTAACCTCCTATAGAGTCTCGACCTGCGGTCTGCTACGTTTAGACTTAGCTAGAGGCGTAGCCGCTACGGATGCCGATAATAATAGACCGGCTTTACTTAATTAAGGCGCCGCTACTATAGCGTTAGCGGCAGTAGCAGCTTAAGCGGCGTAGGCGATTAATAGATTGCGACTGCCGGTATTAGTAGGGCGAGTGTACTTCTTAGAAGTGCTCTATCGAACTGGATTAGCACGACCGGACTAAATAACGCTATATCCTTTATATACGCCGGTACTAGGGTTGCTTACTAGAGCGGTAGAGGCGATAGTAGTAATCTTAGTACGTATCTCGGTGCTTAGTAGATCGCAGCCGTAGTTGCTATAGTGCTTAGTAAGTCTAACGTAAGGAGTTCTATCCTCTATACAGAACTTAGTAAATGCAGGCATAATTAAGGATAATTAGGGATAATTAAGGGCTAATCGGTATATATTAGCGTTGTATTAGTGTGTATTAAGGAAGTAGAGGGAGTGGAGGGCAGGGAAAAAGGTAGAGGACGGGGAACAAGCAGAGTTTTTATTAAGGAGGCTGTCTACTATGCGCTGTCGATCTTACCGTAATCCTAGCTATTATCTTAATTAAAGAGGGAAGCCGTTCTCTACGAATACCTACCTTGTGCGATCCCTTAGCTATAGGCCTACACCCTACGCCGACGTCTTAAACTCTACTAATACACTACTAGTAGCTAAGTGCGCGGCGGCTATAGCACGGAGGTAAAGGTATGCAATAATATAGAGCTTATTACTAGTAGCGGTAGACTCCTCGCTAGTTATCTTAGTAGGGAGTTTAGCGGAAGCGAGTACGTAGTTAACCTAATGTATAGTAGCTACCGGAAGATACGAAACGAGGTCTACATATATATATTAGCACTTGCCGCCGGTGTAACCTAACGGCCTAATCTCGGTGTGGATCTTAGCTAAATCCCCGGCTAATTATGTACTTACCGAACTCGTCCTTCTAGTCGATTATCTCTTATATCTCCGGATGCGCGGTGTCGAGGGCGATGCTATATAGCTCGGTTCCCTTCAACTCTAGATAGTTATAGAGCGTATTCGGAATACTATTAATATAGCTAGGGATCTTAGTATATTTCCGGATGCGGTAGCGATTATAAGTTTTAACGAACTTCTAGATAGTATATCGAAGGATCGGCATATAGATAGCGAGGAAGGCAATGCGGTTAGCCTTTTAATCCTTATTATAATAGCGAGCGTTGCGCATCTCGATAAAGAAGTTACGCTACCTATTAAACGCTGCCGTTATATCGAGTCCCTAGAAACGTTTAATCGTGTTGTTGCCCTTACTAGTTATATACTAGAAGCCCTCGTTAAAGCGTAGTTAATAGCCTTCTTAATGCTTACGGA